>CM060950.1:169193582-169263582 GCA_030765055.1 Mantis religiosa | reverse complement strand
AGAAATGCATAGTTCGCCACCTCCCTTAACCTTTTCTCTCCTTTCAACATTAGCATTTTTATTGTTACTCAAACCTTTACTATCCCAGTTCTCATCCCATATTACTTTCCTTCAGTTTTCTATTTCCTTACATTCCACTACATGCTTATTTTGTTTATTTTGTTTCAACATAAAATAATTGAAAATAAATGAATAAGTGCATTATCATGGAACACAAACAAATTGACAGTAATGCTATAATGTGTTGGTGTGGTGTACAACCCACTGATCTTCTCGCAGTACCCTAACCCCATCTTTGTGAAGCAGATAGTGTGTGACATATAAGAGGCCAAAAAAGGAATGTGGGAATGCAGAATTAATAATAATAATAATAATAATAATAATAATAATAATAATAATAATAATGGAAGATTCTAAATGCAAAATAGGCAAGGGTAGATGTGAAAGTAGAGAGTGATATGTTAATCGGCAATTAAACAATAAGTACTTTTAACTAATGCCATATCAAGTTGCCTGATGGGAAGCGAATAAGTACAGTGGTGAATGAAAATGGGGTTAAATGTATACCTAGCATTAGCATTAGTAATGGTTTAAATGAATGTGATTCTGTCACTAACTTATGTGAACTGCATGCTAATATAAAGGGGTCAAAAAGATTAGGAATGAATGCTGTGGCTCAGGTGTGATAAATAAACAAACTGGATTAAACAAAATACAGTGTAAGCACCAAGGTATTTTATATAAATTTTTACACCAAAACGTTCAATTTGTTCAAAATAAAAGAGCGCAAATTGAATTACTTATCCATGAACATAACCCAGATTTTTTAATGCTAACTGAACATGATTTAAAGCAGGAATTTATACAATTTAGTAACTATGCAGGTTATAAATGTACTATTCAAGGGAAAGCCATAAAGGGGGTGGGGTTATTATTCTAAGCAGATATGTAATATAAAGTGTAATGTGCTAAAAATTATTCAGGATCTCTCTGTTGAAAGGCAAATAGAAATTGCTGCAGTGCAGTTTACTTTAAATAAAATTGTATGTAATGTTATAGACATTTATTGCCCTCCATGTGCTGACTTTAACATCTTTATAGATAAGTTGCAAAGTATGTTAGATGAAATAACCACATTAAACAAGAGTACTATTATAGCTGGATACTTTTATTTGGATCTAATGAAAGATGACAAACGTTCTTGTAAATTTACCACAACATTAAAAGATTGTAATCTTGTCCCCACAATTCGTGAGCCAACAAGGGTCACCCAAGATATCTGCAACTTGTATTGACAACATAGTAACTGATGTTCTAAGGTCCTTATTTAAAGCTGAAGTTATCGAGACAAATATTTCTGATTATAAAGGTCAGCTGTTACATGTCTTGTTTAAGAAACCACAGGAGGTTGGTAAATACATCTATTGTAGGTTTTATGATAAATCTTGGTATCCAGCATTAATTACACATTTAAACAAAAAAAGCTGGGAAGAAGTAGATAAGGCTGAAACTGTCAATGAGAAATGTACAAAATTCCAAAATATTGTAAATTATTATATTGACAATATTTTTCCAATCAAAATATGTAAAGTCTCACGCCAACATGTTGATAAGTTGAGCTGGATTAGTAAAGGTATATGCACATCCAAAAATAGGCTTAGACTGCTAACTGAAATGGAAAGAACCTCTGACAACCAAGTTTTTTAAAGATTATGTTAAAAAGTATAGACATGTTTACAATGAAGTAGTTGGAAATGCAAAATTGTGGCACAATAACAAACTTATTGCAGGGTCAAAAAATAAGGCAATAACAGCTTGGGGCCTAGTTAATAAAATAAGAGGGAAAGTTTCCAATCGTACAGAGTGCAAGCAAATATAATCAGATGGTAAGCTACTTAGAGACCCAATGAGATAGCAGAAGCTTTCAATAAGTATTATATAAATTATTAACAATATAATAACGATGTAACATAGTGGAGTACAAACTTAAATGTATAATACTAATACACTATTCTTAAATCCAACTGATACACAAGAGATAATAAAAGAATTAACTCATTAAATCCTAGCACATCTAGAGGATTTGATGGTATAACAAGCAATATCCTGAAAGTATGTAAGCACTGTAAAGCACAGCCATTAGTAGGTATCATAAACGCATCCATGTCAGAAGGTATGTTGTCCTCTTGCCTACAGAAGGGTAAAGTAACACCTGTATTTAAAAAAGACAATCTCAAAAAAAATTTTAATTACCTGCCAATTACAACTATGTCAGTTGTATCCAAAGTTTTTGAAAAAGTATTTTTAAGTAGATTATTAAGTTTCATTAAGAAACATAAAACATTGTGTGATAGGCAATATGGCTTTCAAAAAAAATATGTCCACAAGAGATGCAATAACCAAAACATTTAATATTATAAACTGAATAGAAAGGAGAAAGTCACAGGACTGTTTCTTGATTTTTCAAAAGCTTTTTACCGTGTCTGGATCATCAGTTATTTAAAAAAACTTGAAGCATACGGTATTAGAGGAATAGCAGGTAACTGGGTAATATCTTATTTGTAAGACAGGAAACAAAGCACCAAAATTAGGTCGACTGATAGTAAAGGTTACATAAAACATTTAGCATTGTTACAAACTAATGAATATGGAGTCCCTCAAGGTTCAGTTCTAGGTCCCATACTGTTCTTACTATACATAAATGACTTGCCCGAACATTTACCAACTAAAGGCACTGATATCACATTATATGCAGATGACACCACTTTACATGTTTCAGCAGAAAATGAAAAGCAGTTAAATACTAAATGTACAGAGGTGTTACTAAGTCTGGAAAAATACTTTTATACTCATAATCTTACCCCAAATATTAATAAAACAAATACATATTTTCACTGGAGAGAAGCTATATATATAATGGACTGAATCTGACACACAAAGAGGAAATTATATCTAGAGTGCAAAACACAAAATTCTTAGGCATTAACATTGATGATAATCTCTCCTGGCAAAATCACATTTCGACTGTTTACTCTAAACTTAACAAGACTGTGTTTTTGTTAGGTCAACTAGTTAACATTTTACCTCCTCAAGCAATTCATAATGTATATTTTTCTTTATTTCATTCATATCTGGAATATGGGGCTATGTTATGGGGTTCTGCTGGTAAGACTCTTTTTGCACACCTATTTTCAGTCCAAGAGGGCTATTAGAGTTTTAGCTAAGTTGCCACAATCTGAGACATGTAGACCACACTTTAAGAAATTCAAAATCTTACCCCTCTTTTGCATATACGTAAATTATGTTTTGCATGTAAAAACGCTCAACAGTATTCCCTTGCCTAAATAAAGATATACACAAACACCACACTTGCAGACAAAATTACTTGTTTCTTCAATCATATAGGGGCCAGTTTGGAAATAAAAATATTATTTATGCTGGATCAAAATACTTCAGCATATTACCAAAAAGACTGAAGTCATCGATAGACAGAAATACTTTTAAAAACCAGCTCAAAATGTATTTAACCCATTGCTTTTATAATGAAGATGACTTTCTTATCCATAATGGAAATTAATCACATTTTAAGCATAGTTGAATTTTTGACATAATAGTATGCACAGATTTGCATTATCACTTGTCATCATTATCGTCACTTACTTGTTTATATTAATGAGAGACTAGTTTCAAAGACATTCACCTCCATTTTCAATCTCTTTCCAACTGGCATCTGTTGTTGTCTGTTCTCTCTGTCTTGTTCTGTTGGAAGACAATAATTACCAAAAAGTAGAAACTAACCCATTAAAGTACTGCATTGAAACCACAAATAAAACTCTAAAAGAAAGCAAAATAATCAATAAAAAAGAATTTCACAAAATTAAAGTAGATAATCCAACATTACCAAGAGTATATGGGCTGCCAAAAATTCATAAAACAGGAAAAGGCATGAGACCTATCACTAGTAACATAAATGCCCCCACATATAATTTGGCCAAATGGTTACTAAATAAATTCAATAGTTTCCCAAAATTCGAAAGTGCAAATTTAAAAAACTCTTTAGATTTAGTAGGTAAAATCAAAGATATAAATTTGGACAAAAATGACAGACTGGTTTCATTTGATGTCACATCTTTATTTCCAAGCATACCAACAGAAAAATTACAGACTGTATTAAAAAAAAATGGCTAACTACAATAGAAATGGAAGCAATAGAAGCAGAAGAATACATTTCACTAACAAAAATATGCATTGAACGAAACTTCTTCAGCTTTAATGGAAAACACTAAAAGTAGAAATCAGGGTTATCAGTGGGCAATCCGCTTTCACCCTTTTTAGCCAACTTATTTATGAGTGCATTTGAAACACAAATTAAAAAGTCCTTACCATTAATCTTCAAAGTTTGGTATAGATATGTTGACGACATCTTTGCAATTGTACCAAATAAACATTTAGAAGATACATTAAAATTACTCAATCTGCAAGAAAAGACTATAAAATTCACAATAGAAAAGGAAATAAATGGACAACTCTCTTTCTTGGATCTAAATATCATCAGGAATGACACAAAAATAAAATTTGGAATTTACAGGAAACCAACACATTCAGAAAATTACATAAAAAATAATAGCCACAACCCAATTACACATAGTCATGCAATAATAAACAGCCTTACACACAGAGTAGTCAACATACCCATGGAAAAAGAAGAATATTTCAAAGAACAAAAAACAATACTACACATAGCAGAAGAAAATGGATGCAACAGAAGTTTGGTGTTTAAGAAAATTAGAAAAGCTAAACTAAAGAAAACCATTAAGGAAGCAACCACATTTACAAAAGAAAAAGAAAGCAACAGCATATTCAGTTCATTCACATATCACCCAAAAACATTTAATAAATTTAAAAAGATCTTCAAGGAACAAAATATCGCCTTGGCACCTACTAATAGACACTCAATTTTAAAATTGCTAAATTCAAAAACAAAAGATGAAATCCCAACAGTTAACATATCCGGATATACCAGATAAGTTGTAAGAATTGTGAAAAATACTACATAGGTCAAACTAAAAGAATTCTATAAACCAGAGTCAAAGAGCACTTTAGAAACATCATATTGAAACAAGAAGATAAGTCAGCAGTAGCATTTCATTTTTGGAATGAAAATCATGACATTGATCCAAATCCAAAATTATTAAAAGGAGTGATAAACCAAAATAAATTGACAACATGGGAGAACATATTCATATGCAAAAATAGGATCGCGTAATGAACTTTGAAATCCCACCAGTAGATAATGTGACAGAAAGGTTCATAGTTCCACCGCCAGAGAGAGAGCAGACAACAACAGATGCTAGTTGGAAAGAGATTGAAAATGAAGGTGAATGTCTTTGAAACTAGTCTCTCATTAATATAAACAAGTGACGAGTATCAATAAACCAAGTACAAATATTTATTAATTTTTAGATGAGTCGTATTTATTACACATCTGCTTCACTTTCGTACCTATTTTGAGGACATGTTTCGCATAAGAGCCGAAGATGCAAACGATGATTTGCGAAACATGTCCTCAAAATAGGTACAAAAGTGAAGCAGATGTGTAATAAATACGGAGTCGCATAAGAGCCGAAGATGCAAACGATGATTTGCGAAACATGTCCTCAAAATAGGTACGAAAGTGAAGCAGATGTGTAATAAATACGACTCATCTAAAAATTAATAATTATTTCGCTTCACTGTGGTGTTCCAATACAGTTAAATCTCGATACAAGTACAAATAGTTTTTGAGAAATAAATAAGTCTTATCAAGCATAGCATAGATAAGGGAAATGAGAAGTTCATTGGATTTTGTGAAATGAATGCTTGAGACACTTTAAATGATAAATATGGCGATGTTTTACTTTTGTTAACAATTATCAAAGTGCTATTAACTATATGTGTTATGTCCGGTTAACATAGAATACCCATTAAGTAATTTTAGATACAGAAGTACATTTCAAGTTGATGCTTTTCACTGATGTATGTACAAATGTAATCAGAGCATGCAGAGACGTTGAAGGGAAAAGATATGTCACTAGACAATAGATAGGATTTAAATGGAAGAAGAAACAGAGCAGTAAACTTAAATTTATATTAAAGAATGCAACCAATGCTTTAAATGCATAAATAGAAAGGGGAGGGGAATGCAGAAAAGGAGTGACATGTGGTTTGATGAATGTAAAGCAGCAAAAGGAGTGTGAAACAAACATTTTCAAAATGGAAAGACGTAAGTCACAAAGATGAAAGTATGGGTACTCAAAACACTAGAAATGTGTTAGAAGGAAAGAAGTATTAAGTGGAGAAGAAGAATGAGAATAACATGGTCAGTGTATTAAGTGAAAACAAAATTAATAAGGCGTGGTAAACAGTAAAGTTTATGTATAATAATTATGTAAAGAAAACCATATCAATACAGATGGCATATTTTAAAACTATTTGGTGTGGATTGTTATATTATGGCAAAATCGATTATATAGAAATATTGAATAGGAAAGTGAGAGGTAGTAAAAGAAATGAAATTAAAAAAGAGTAAAGCAGTATAAATAATTGGGGTCCCACCAGAATTCATAAGAGTGGTGTCATTTACGAACAGAATCGATCTACGTATAAGACTGTTCAATTAAAGTAAATCGAATTTGTTTCAAAATGATGGAAGCAAACAATAGTTCACCCAATATATAAAGACAACAGGATGTAAATAAGCCCAATAACTATAGAGGTATTGCATTACTTTTGAATGTTGGAAAATTTTTTATAACAATCTTCACAAATGAGGTGCAAAATTGGTTAGAGTACAACATTTTTATAAATAGCAAATTGCATTTCATAGGGGAAGAAATACTTAGGTTAAACATTCCTAATAAAAACATTTTTGGATAAATACTTCAATGGAAAACTATACATAGCATTTATAGATCTGAAGAAAGAATCACTGCATAGTTTTAAAATTCTGGTGTTATAAACTTTTGAACAATGGAGCAAGTCCACATTTGGGGAGTTATCTTAGTCTTATTACAAGGAGAATACTTAAGTATGAAAGTGGGGCAACAAATGCTAATAATAGAAATAAATCAAAAGAAGGGGTTTGACAACTGAGTGGGATAGCTCAGGCAATTTTGTCTGTGGCTCGCATTTGGGAGGTCCAGGTTTGATTCCAGTGGCCTGCCTTACCTGACCCATGGGTTTTTTCAGGGTGTTCCCGGTTTGCCAGGTGAATTCTGGATATTCTAATTACATCTCCTGAATTCCCTGCCACTCCATTTCATCTCTATTATTTCACATCATCTCTCATCTGGTGGTCTATTTCGAGTAGAACTGTTGGAAGGTGTCTCGGCATTGCATGGCATGATGATATGCTCAGGTAAACACTTCCTCCTCTTGTGGGACAGTCTCTAGTCTTCTAGGCTGGCCTTCTGAGCCATTTCAGGACCATGGTGGGTGGGATGCCGGTTGTACTAGCCAGCCGGGCATTTACAACTGGTTAATTGTAGGGACCCTGTCCTGTGCACTGTTGTTGCTCCTTGGGAGGGCCACCCTGTCTCCTCTCACCCATCCTTCTCCCTGCAGGTATCCCACTTGGGGACATAGGTACAGTAGACCAAATTTGGACCTCCATACCATACCCTCTCCGTAGCCCAGTCCAGTCCAGGGATTTGAGAAGAGCATAATTTAAGCTTAGTGTTATTCGGTTTGCTCTTTAATGAGACATTAAATGAAAGGGAAAGAGTAATAACTTTCTACCAGCAATTATCAATGTGACAATCCCTTTGTTATTGTTTGAAGGTGATTTGGCCATAGGATCCATCTCAATGATTGGACTAAAGCAATATTTTTAGAAATAGATAAGCACTGTAATGAGTGGAATTTGAAGGTAAATCTGTAGAGAACTCGGATTTTAGTATTTAAGAAAGGGTCCAGATTGAGTAAATAAGAAATGTGAAAGAAAGAAGAAAAAGAATAGCAGGTGACAGTCAAATTTAATCTGGCTGGAAATTGGGAGAAGCAGAAGTATAGCTTTGGCAGAAGGGAAAGAAACATTGACATCACATAGAGGTTATAAATGTAGAATACCAGACACAAATGTCAAATGAATCGAAAAAGTATGTAATATAACGGTTGAAGCAAAAATGTTTTATGGCATTGAAATATGGGTACCAAATGGATAGTGAGAATTAATGCTTCTGTGCACAGAATGTTTTGTGGGAAAATTTTAACCAACAAAGGAATTAAGCTATAAATAAAAGTATTGTTAAAAGTGAAGCTAATTGAAATAAGAGTAGAAAAGAAAGCTGTTATTATGGAAAGAGCATTTAAATTTGGTTTAAAATTTTAGATCTAGATGAAAGGAATTTGCTAAGATATTGCCTAGAATTTCAGGAAAAGAGTTTAAGGGGTTGTGGATGAGGTTACAGTATGCAAACTAACCTGGAGAACAACTTGGGATAAAATTGGGAGGTGGGAAAATAATTTAAAGGGTTTCTGGAAAGAGCAGGAATAAGATTTAAAGGTACTGACTGTAATTCAGAAACTGTTCACTGACAAAGCTGAAGATAACATTAGTATTATGTGTTTAACAATTTAAAAAGGAAAAGTGGGGAAAGAGAACGTATTAATAAATAAGGTACAAAGAAGGGAACATCACATGTTTATGAGCAGATGTGTGGAGACCAAAGGGGGGAAAAAGAACTCCCATAGAATCAGTGTCTCTTACTTGAAGCAAAGGAAGATATGGAGCATATACTGTTGTGTAAAGGGACATAAATGTGGTGGAAAGACTGTACAAATAAGGAATAGTTTAAACTATATAGGAAGGTAAGTTTAAATAGAACTCTTTAGCAAAGATAGCGAGAAGTTAGATAAGTACGTAAAGTAAAAAAAGAAATGGAATTGTGTAATAAAAAGAGTAAATCAAACCTTAACTTAGGGGTTGTCAAAATAGAATGATTAGATGTTAAGGACATTTTATGTACAAATATGGCAACCTAAGAAACTGAGCCGAATGCTTAACTATATCTTATCCCAACAGCAAAGATAAACTTTTAGTTATTAGATCCTTAATTTGTTTGAATGTTAATTTGTTTAATTTGTTTTTATCAAACAGTATAATAATCTAATAATATAAAGAATGTAACAAAATGATCCAACAACTTCAAAAACTACGGAAAAGAATTATATTACAGTGGATACCTGCACATTGTAAAATTGCTGAAAATGAATCAGCTGATTTTCTTGCCAAAAAAGGTGCAAATTTAATTCAGAACAAAAGTAAAAACTTACCCTTTATATCCATAAAAAGATTCATCAAAAACAAATATAAAAACAAACAAAACCAATCAATATCTAACAAAGCCAAAGATAAAAAATGGAACATTTTAATTAAAAATCCAGAAATTATTCCAGAAATCCCACGTAAAGCTGCAGTAGGAAATTTTATATTACTTATGGAACATGATTATTTGGTCAAACACTTACACAGAGTAGGGATTTATACAAGTCCAAATTGTCCTCTGTGCAACAAAGAAGAGGAAATGACTGAAGAACATCTTTTAACCTGTGAAACCCTACCTGCCGGACCCACTACACAGAAACATTGGAGAGCAAGAGAGCTAATGGCTTCATTGCCAAAGCCTAGCATTTGAAAACAACATAATCTAATAATATTAGAATAATCTGAACATCCAAAGTATAAACTTGAAAGAAGCGTAGGGACAGTGAAGCACAAATTAGCACAAAAGTGAATCGAGAAGATATTGACACATTGCTTCGCTCACACTGTTTATTCACAGGACATGTTTCAAGAGCTTTTGCTCTTATCAGCTGGTACTCGATTAGTGCAAGTTGTAGTGGTTTCCTCTTTCTCCGTATTGTCAATAGATGGCATGATGTACTTGTCAAAGATGTCCGGTGGTGGAGTTTCAAAATTCATGACTCTATGGCGATTTTTGTTAATGAAGATTTTTTCCCATACGGAAAGGTCTATGGGGTGATTAACATATTTTATTAGAGATGTTTCCAAGTTGATATTATGTCTAGTATTCAAAAAATGAAAAGCCACTGCTGATTTTTCTGTTTCACCATTTTTAATGTTTCTTATATGTTCTTTAGTTCTGATGTTAATATTTCTTTTTGTTTTTCCTATATAAATTTTAGGGCAAGTTTCTCATTTGATCTCATAGATTCCTGGTTTTTCTTTGGTAGTGATTGCATTTTTGGGAGGGCCTTTTAACAAATTTCTGATATTAAACCTATTTTGAGGTGCAAGAGTTATGTTGTGTTTTGAGAAGATTTTTTGGAATTTATTATAGGCTGATGGATGGAAGGTGAATTTTTTAAAAAGTTTTTTCTCTTTTTCTCCTGTAGGTTCTAGGGTGGTGGTTTCTTTTATTTTCTTAGCTTTGTTGAGTCTGTTAACTGTTTTGTCTACTAAATTTGGGTTGAAACCGTTGGATATAGCTACTTTTTTTATGTGTAGGTATTCTTCTTGATAATCTTCTCTGTTTAGTGGAAAGTTGATCATCCGAAATATTAAACTGCTGAAAATGGCATGTTGGTGTTTTGGATTGAAACTGTTGTTCTTAATATAATTATCTGTGTGTGTCGGTTTCCTGTAACTACCAAAAGTGAGTTTGTTGTTAATTTTTTTGATCTTGATGTCCAGAAAGGGGAGCACAACCATCCTCTTCTGTTTCCAATGTAAATTTTATAGCTGGATTTTGTATATATCTTCTCGATTCACTTTTGTGCGAACCTAAACATGTTCAGTTTCTGTGGCATTGGTAATTTTCGTCATACTGTGAGATTAAAAGGTTTAATCAGGATTGATAAATCTGACGTCACTGTTTGAAACTATAAATATGTTGCTTTTTGTGCTTGCAAACTGAGAGTTTGTAATCTGCAATTACTTTTTTTTTTTTTTATGGTATTACCAAGCAAGTAGAAAATTTGTTTGAGAGAAGAATTTACTGTTAATTGCAAATCTGTCTTTCATGGATTATTTTGGCCACTTTGATATGTGGCCATTTGTTAAAGGGACACATTAGGTTGCTTTACCTAACAAGGACAAAAATCATTTTTGTTGCCCACTGTGACATTATTAAAATACATAAACAAGCAAAACACTAATAATGCATCAGCATTTCTGTAACACTGTAGTAAATTATATAACAGTAACTTTAATATTTTAATCAACTCTAACATACTTAATCATTTTTAGAGCAAAATAGGAGAAGGAGAAAAGGAACTAAAGTTTGTATTATTTTATAGTATTTTTAACTGATGTACTGTAGCAAGTACAATAATTCCTATGAGTTAGGATTATTTACCAAGATTTGTGATTGTAGGTCATTTCAGTAAATGTCTATTGAAGAAATCATCGTTAATGTTAAGTATATATGCCGATTGATACAGCATGCATGGTATATTGTCAAGCTTTTGTCTTGAATAAAAATGGTGTTTCCTATAGTTCATGAAGTCTGTATTTGCCAATTGACATTATTGTATATCTCATTTTGTAGTATAGTGATAAATTATAAGTGGAACAGTGGTTTTTGAGAGCTAGTTCTCTTTTGCAGGCCGTGGGAATTGCAGTAGAGTTCTGCAGCCATCTGGTACATTCCTTTGCTGTTTCAGTGCAAGAAACTAGAGTTCAAAGAGCAGCTGATGCTCTTACAAAAATGGGAAGTTCTGTAAGTATACTGCATAATTTTTTCTTTGAACTCTCTTCCATTATGCACAGAGATGTAACCATTGTGCAGGCCAGTTTCATTTGAGAACCTATAAAATTTCATTTAAATATATACATTTAGGACAAAAGTAAATATCCAATGTATGATAAAATGTATTTTGAAGAATCAGTGTCTAAGGAAACATTAATGAATAGAGGTGAAGCCATTCATATTAACAAACCTCATCATCAGGATGCTCTTGTATCACCCAGCCTGCACATTCTGTTATCAAAAGTTGCTGGACAATTAATTCTGTTGTAAATTCTTAAAAGACAATTTTTATTACAACAGAAAGATTGCAATAATTATTTTTTCAGTTTGACAATGGATTATAATAGCAGTATATTGTTTTAACGTTTTTTGAATATATTTAAAATAAGCAGTATTTTTTTTAACAAAGAGAAGAAAGGAATATTTGGGTCATAACTTTAAAGAGAGTCGATTAATGACACTAAACAACACTTACCTTTAAATTTTTCCGGAACATGTTTCAGAGGCTTTGCCTCTATTCTCAGCCGGCCATCGACTAGTTCTCATTGGTGTAGTTGACGATATTTTGTCACAGGACTCCTCTGGTGGCGGTTCAAGGAACTTGCTGAACAAATCTTTCTGGGGGATGTCGAAATTGAATACTTTGTTCCTATTTTTGGAAATGAAGATTTGTTCCCATGTGGATAGTTCTTGTTTTCCTGATGTATGTTTTAGTAGTTTTGGTTCTGGATTTATGTTGTGGTTTTTTTCCCAAAAATGTGTGGCAACTGCTGATTTTTCTAATTGTTTATATTTTGTTTCTAAAGTGTTCATTTGCTCTTGTTTCTAAATTTATTTTGGTTTTTCCAATATAAATTTGACTACAGTCATTGCATTCAATTTGATATATACCAGATTTTTTTATAGATGGAATGGCATCTTTGATGTTTGAACAAATTAGGTTTTTTAAGTAGAAATGGTTGACTGGTGCTAGTTGAATGTTTTGTTTTTTGAAGACTTTTTTTAATTTATCATAGGCCCATGGATGGTAAGTGAATTTTTTGAAAATCATTAGTTTCTGTAGCTAAGAGGGTTGTGGTTTCCTTTAGTAGCTTCTTCTTTTTTGCTAAGTTCACTTTTCTGTCCACTAATGATTTGGGAAAGTTATTTTTTTGTGCTATTACAATTATTTTGTTGTATTCTGTTTTGTATTCTTCTGCTGTGAGAGGGATGTTTACCAGTCTGTGTGCTAAACTATTGAAGATTGCCTGTTTGTGGGATCTTGGGTTGTAGCCATTAGCTTTTATGTAGTTGTCCGTCTGTGTTGGTTTTCTGTAAATGCCAAAGTTTAGTCTGTTTTTATTCCTCATTATTTTTAGATCCAAAAATTGTAAATACTATTCTTTTTCTATTTCTACAGTGAACTTGATGCTTTTTTCTTGGATATTTAAAAGTTTTAGTGCACAACTGATGTGTTTTTTGGTACTATTGCAAAGATGTCATCTACATACTGGCAATGATATGGGAACAATATAGAAAGAGGCTTAGTTAATGAAATCAATAGTTATAAGAGCAGGAATAAAAATGAAAGTAAAAGGGAAAATGAAATGAATAAGTAGTGGATGTTTTGATGAGGACTGTGGTGGGACAAGAAGGTAAGTGCTTAAAAACCTGGCTTGTTGGAGAAGAACGAGGGAGGGTAGAGATAGGATGATTATTGTGATAAGTAGAGAATCTTACAAGAAATTATTAGAAGGATAAAGAAAGAGTGGCAGAATAGTATTCAAAAGAAAATGAAGGATGTCATACAGCAAAAAGATAATAGTAAAATATGGGGTATGGTAAAGAAAGTAAATAGAAGGGGGCGGGGGGGAATGAGATAACGTCACAGGAATGGCCGAAATACTTTAGGGACCTAGTTGCAGAAAGGGAGTGGATAAATAGAGATAGTATACAGTTGGGCAACCTGAGGATGGATGATGAGATACTAGACAGATAAATTACTCAAATGGAAGTTTTTAAACAAATAAGAAGCTTAAAGGGTGGTAAAGCAGTGGCCAGGGATGGGATCACAGGGGAGTTTTGGAAGAGGTACGGGGAGACACCAAGTGGATTAAAGAATATAACTAATTTATTTAACAAGATGAGAAAACAAGTGTGGTTGTACCAATATTTAAAGGAAAGAGGAGTGTAAATAGGCCAGAGAACTACCGGAGGATAAGCTTACTATCTATAATTGGGAAAATGTACACAGGCATACTAGCGGACAGACTAATGCACTGGGCGGAAAGAGAAAACAAAATATCAGTATTTCAAGCTGTATTTAGGAAGAAAAGGCAAACTATAGACAAAGTGTTTATAAGCAAGATGCTAATTGATAAATACTTGAGCAGGAAAAGGGGGAGATTTTATATATTTTTTGTGGACTTTGAGAAAGCTTTTGACACAAACAGGGGGGCTCTAAAATGGAAATTAAGAAGAAAAGGGGTGAGTGAGAAGTTTATAAATGAAATTGACAAAATTTATAGAAGGGTGAAATTCAGAATAAGATGTGGGCTGAATGTACTATCAGAAGAGGATGAACAGAAGTTAGGCTTAAGACAGGGGTGCAAATTGAGTCCTACCCTATTCAATTTATTTATAGATGACATAATAGGTAGAGTTAATGAAAACAATGCCCATTGCCCAACAATAATGAGCAAAGAGATCCCTGGATTACTGTATGCAGATGTTTTAACGGTAGGAGTAAATTCTGTAGTAGGCCTACAAAAATCAATAGAAGCAATTCACAGGTTTTGCGCTGATGGGGATTAAAGATAAATAGAAAAAATAAAAAATGATATTTAAAAGAGGATCGATACTCAGGAAAGGAGAGGAGTGGTACTTAGATCAAAAGGTAGAAGTGGTAAAGGAGTATAACTATTTAGGTGTAAGGCTGTGCAACAGTGGAAGGTGGGGCACACAAGCCAGAAAAGTAATAGCTAATGGCAGAGTGGCAGTGACAGGGGTAAGAATATGCAAACATTAGCTGGAGATGTCAGTTAGATGGTCAGAAAGAATGTACGAAGTGTTCATTGAATCCAGAACAGTGTATGCAGCGGAGGTATGGGGCACATCAGAGGCAGGAACACAACTAGACCAGATGTATGGATTATTTTGCAAAGAACTACTGGGCCTGCCAAAATTGGCACCAAGAGAAGTGGCATTACTAGAGTTGGGTAATACAAGGAGGAGGGGAATAATAGAATACTGAAATTCTGGTATAAGTGTATTAAGGGAAGAAAGGGGAATTATTGAATTCGTGCATGAAGCAACAGAAAAGCAATAAGAATACAAATAATTGGTTGTTGGAATTTAAATGAGAACATGAAATGGACCACACATATTCAACATTTAATAAATAAACTGAGTTCAATTTGTTATTTGCTTAAACATTTGAAAAGCTTAATAAATTTAGCAACATTGAGAAATATATATTATGGTTATTTTCATAGCCAGCTACAATATGGGATAGTGTTCTGGCGGGAAAAGACAGATAGTCTTTAAACTTCAAAAAAGAGTGATAAGGATACTAAGTGGGGTGGATAACAGAACATCTTGCAGGCCATTATTCAAAAAACATCAAATATTACCTCTAGCATGTATGTATATTTTGGAATTAGTAATCCATGTAAAACAAAATAAACTACAAATACAAAATTACAAAAATGCAGATATTCACAAATACAATACACGTCAGAAAGATGACTTCACATTCAGAGTTGTAGAACAGAAATCTTCTGGTCTAGTGCTATCAATAAAGGTATAAGATTATACAACAGACTACCAGAAAAAATTAACAAATGAAGAGCCTTATACATTTTAAAAAGGGAGTAACACTCTATTTACTGCAACATTCATTTTATTCTGTAAATGAGTTTTTAAATGTTAATTAGTTTTAAGTGATTGTAAATAATGGCAATAGCCATTAATGTAACTTTTATACTATGACGTGTCTGATATCAGTGTATGATAGAAAGGACAAAATAAATTGAATTGAATTGGAAAGAACAGTTTCGAAGATAGGCATGGGAAATATATGGAGAGCGGAGGAGTCAAATCATAGCGATTTTTTGGACGGAAGTGAGAAACAGACAAGACATAGGCAGGAGGTATAGTATAGAAGAAGAAAAACTGAAGTTTTATAAGCAATTAGACAGAATGGGGTAGAGAAAAATACATAGATCAATGTGACAAAGCTGGAAGAGAAGGCATAGCATGGATGAGAGTAGGAAAAATTATTTAAAAGGGTTGAGAAGTATCGAGCAGGGATATGTGAATTTTGTGGAGAAGAGAGCACTGTTCATTACCTGGTAGAAGGTAAGGAATTAACAAATTGCAGGAGAAAAATATGGGATAAGAAATGGGACACTGTGAACAAATAGGTAGTGGCATTACGCATGTTAGCGGGGTTGGGCAAAAAGAAAAATAGATGTATAGGAGAATTCTTACATAGGCTAAGAGAAAAGTGGATTAAGGTAAAAGAAGCAAAAGTCAGGAAGATATATCAAGCTGCTCAGGAAAACCAAAGGCTTATGGCCATAGGTCCTTAGTCAGCAAGTAAATCTTAGGGTCAGCAATTTCAAGCATTGTACAGGATGTATAATAAGCTCAGGCATGATGTTAAAGTCATTGTAAATGAAATTGTAATTGAAACTGTACAAATAAATTAAATCAAACTAAATAGAAAAATAGCGCCACTGTAAGTCTAGTGAAAATAGACATATTAAGGGTAATTTATATATGTTTTAGTGGGAGACTGGGAGACAAGAGCCAAATGGAATGACATCAATATAACTGTCTTGGGAATTCAAACATAAGGAAACTAACATGACATATAAGTGAAATTAGAATCTTTATTATAAAAGATCATTGTAGTTATAAATAATCTGTTCTTCCTTGAGACAAAATACTTCTTGATGAAACTGAACTCTTGCTAGTAGAATTTTCATGTAATCTGTGGGGACAAACTCCGAAACAAATATATCTAATTACCTAAAGAAACTTGAAGCTCAAATACTAGAACATTCTTTTTTACCAATTGCTCTACACACCACCTTTACATTTATTAGAATTTGGTGTTGAAATAATAAAATGTAGTGACCTGTATATAGGTGATTAAGTACTTAAGCCCTGTAAATTGCCATTGGGGTATGTGATCTTAGAGATTTTGCATGCTCTACCAAGAAAACGTGGCCGCGCCGTGGCTCAGTGGTTAGACCGCTTGGCTCTCACCAAGGCAGCCCGGGTTCGATCCCAGGCGACCGCAAAGTGAGATTTGTGGTGGACAACACGGCGTTGGGGCGGGTTTTCTCCGGGACATCCGGTTTCCACCGCCTGCGGTGCTGTATGTAGTAAAAGCGAGCATTAAACACTACACATTTCATTTCTACCAAGAAAATGCAAATGTGCTTGGGAATTGCATGTCCTGCTGGCATGTTGCCATGGTAGCTTAGTGGTAGAGCAGCTGTGTGTAGGATGGAAAATCTGTGGTTCATATCCTGGATATGGTATTGAATTTTTCGGTTCTTATTCTGCCTTTCAAAGTTTGTGTGTTACAACAGTACATTTTCATTGATTCCCCTTATAAATGAGAAGTTAATTGTTGCTTTTTTACTTTGTGAACGTTATGTTAATGTATAATTTTGTTTTCATTATAGATTTTCTCTGGAATTACACTAACAAAATTTGGTGGGATTTTGGTCTTAGGATTTGCCAAATCCCAAATTTTTCAAGTATTTTACTTCAGAATGTACCTTGGAATAGTGCTTTACGGAGCTGCACATGGTCTAATTTTTCTTCCAGTCCTTCTCAGTTATATAGGTAAGTGTTTACACAACATACTATATTATTTTAATGAAACAGTGCCTAGAGAAGTTTTTAATTGAATCTTATTGCAAATAGAGTACTGAACTTTTCAAGGATTAAAAAATGGGTGGAAGGAAAGAAAGAAAAAAAAAAGGGATCAAATTCAGCCTGTACTTGATACAGTGAGATTCTTGGTTTGAAAATTACTGTGCTCTGTAGTCTTAATCAGTTTGCTTTTATACTTACTGCTGGTATTTTTACGTCGTGGTTTAAAGTCTTAGAGAGAATGTACCATATATAAGCAACAATAGTGTGACTATGGGTTCGTAAATTAAGAGTCAAGTTTGCAGAAATTCAAAACGTTCTTTATTTTTGTAGAAATACACTTGTACAGCTCTGCTATCAGCAGAATGACGTAACACATATCAATAGTCTCTTGTGGCTTCTGCATACGTAAATAAACAAAAGAATTCGCTTTCAAATCACTACAGTTTTTCAGCTCTCAACTCGCAACTCAATACAGTTTAAATGTCCACACACACAATAAACAGCCTGCTGACTCTGCCATGTGCACTGCACAATTGCAACTTCTTTCCTTACAGCTTCCTGCCGCTGATTTCTTCTCTGCACTCTAGCGTCTTCCTGCCAGTATTCACTTCACTCGGTCGTTCGTAGTATTAAGGAGAGAGAAACGTCTAGACACTTCCTTGGCTCTTTCTATCCCCGCCCCGTCTCTGCTTGGTATTGCTTGGTGCTATCTGTTTCTTTCACTCCCCGCCTCCGTCTCTGTTGGCGTTTGCTTACGAGCAGCCTCGTGACAATAGTTATTCTGTTAAATTGCATTGAACTTCCTTAGTTTTAATATGAGTAGGACTATAATACAATAAAGCACAAAATTAATTTGTTAGGTAACAAAACGTGTTCTAGGTAAGCACCAGCAGTATATGGAGCATCGAGTACTAGTTCAACTCAATATTATATTAATTTCCTTACAGTTGTGTAAAATACCTATATGCAGAGAAATAGTATATTCTGTTTCTTTATTCTTTTGTGAGTATGTAAAAGTATAAAGCAAAATAGAATATGGGAAATTATAAAGGAATACAAAATTGCATGAGTGTATCAGCTTCAAAATTACATTAATACATTATGGCTATAAGCTTAGTTACAGATTTTAATAGGCTATGGACAAGAGGTGAAAACTGTTCAGATTGTGATTTCACTGGTATTCTACAGTGGATTGTTAGAATTGCAATGTATGTTGTACATCTTTACAAATAACAAATATTTGCATTTCAGGAATATGATAAATTAAAAGAATGATTAAAAAA
Organism: Mantis religiosa; assembly: GCA_030765055.1. Taxonomy (NCBI): domain Eukaryota; kingdom Metazoa; phylum Arthropoda; class Insecta; order Mantodea; family Mantidae; genus Mantis; species Mantis religiosa. Next base: position 169,244,675 of record CM060950.1, on the reverse strand, counting down.
AACTTCATTTTATATTTATTTCATAGTCCTAAGTCTTGACAGTTATTTTACAAGTCTTACAAATGACAACAATGAGGTAGAATTTTTAAAATTGCTTACTGCTAGGGGCTGGAAATGTGCCTCTCAATAAGTAAATAAATAAATAAAAACTTAAATAAAAATTAAAAAGGGGAAAATAGGATCCTGGTTTGAGACAATTCAAATCCATGAAAAATATCTCATGAGTTACATGGAACATTAACATATATTATATAGGTATATAAGAAGCAAATAACAGTGAAACTTTCATATTAAATAAAAACATGTTGAGTTTAGTTAATGACATTTTGAATTGACTTAGCTCTTGTTGAACATGTTTTGAAGGCCTTTATTTTCTTTATCAGCTTTTATTTGCCTGGCTTTTTATAGAAAAAGTTCCTATGTTATATGTCATATGTCCTTGTGCTGCCATTTGATTGTATGATGGAGATTTTTTGTCTGCTGAAATTTCAGATTTTGTGACTCAGTACATTTTTTTTTCTTATGTTAATTTTCATTTAATTGCAAGTTCTTGTGCAGTTTTGGTGTGTTTTAATTTAATATCTGGTTTAATGTTATACCAGGTTAACCAGAAGAGGGAGGCAACTACAGATTTTCAGTTCGTTTTAGGCTGAATTTCTGAAGTGTTCTTTCCAAACTTCTTGAGAATTTGGGTAAAATAGGTGCATAGATTTTTTTTTTTTTTTTTTTTCTGTACCAAAAGTGTTGATACGAAATGCTCTTAAATTACTAAATCTGCAGAATCAGTCCATTAATTTCAATTTGGAAACTGAAAAAGGATGCTTACCACTTTAGATCTAAATATTTTGAGAGAGAAAAATATTACAGAATTTTGAGTATACTGAAAACTCGCTTACAGAGACCCTTACCACTTGCAATAAAAATCATTTTTCAGCTTGGTCCACAGATCAGTAAATTGAGATTCAAGAGTATAAAATTGTGGCAATTGTTCTTAGGTTGGCCAACTTGGAGATGTATAAAAGTTGATGTAATGACTTTCTTTTGTTCTGACTGTTGTTATGAATGTGGGAATAAATAATTGATTTTACACCACAATATATTTTGTGATTTTAAACCTAAAATATTGCCAGACACCTCCAAGCAGCATATCAAAAAGAGTGACATACAAAATGGATTCAAAACAGGTCATCAAAACCTAGTACACAAATACAAAAAGCAGGAAAGGATAAATGGTGTCATCAGTCTGAATGTGTGAACCATCCCAGAGCTAAAATGCAGCAGATTTACTTTCCACTATCTCATGTGCGGCAGGTTTAACTATTTCAGAAGCACAACATAAAATTAGCGCTTTGCAATACAACCTCAGAAACATAAAACCTTGCATTAAAATGCTCCATAATAATGCAAAATAAATTTAGAATACCCAAGTAAGGTCTGTCCCAAAACTACCTGATCTGACATAATAGATGACAATTGTTTTAAACAAATGACTATGGTGGAAAGTACCAGTACCTTATAAAGCTAATTTGGAAGTATGATGCTGCTGCATTATTTAGTATTTGTTTAGCAGTGTTAATACTGAATGTTTTTAGCAAATTTGTAAGCATGGTTAAAACTCAAAGTATAAACTTGAAAGAAGCGTAGGGACAGTGAAGCACAAATTAGCACAAAAGTGAATCGAGAAGATATTGACACATTGCTTCACTCACACTGTTTATTCACAAGACATGTTTCAAGAGCTTTTGCTCTTATCATCAGCTGGTACTCGATTAGTGCAAGTTATAGTGGTTTCCTCTTTCCAATGAACATATGGACGATACGGAGAATACAATGTTTATTAGACACCGGAATTCATACAGAATTATAGGCATTGTCAATATAGTTACAGTATTTAACAATATTTACAGTTCATCTATGAGGTATTTACAATCTAAAGTTTTCAAATAATTTACACAATTACACTTAATTTTAATGCTTTGGCCAGCTAAAATTCTTCATTGATGAGTCTTCCAATCTCGGACACATGAAACAAGAATAGAAATAGAATACATTAGTATAATTATGCACAACAAACTGATTAATTTATGCTTTACCTGATTTATATTCTAAGTATTCATTTACTGAGTAAAACTGATTTTTTTTTAAAGAAATTGTGTAGCTCTGCCTTAAACTTATTTATAGAGGGTATGGTTTTTAATTGATTTGGCAAGTGGTTGTATAGCTTTAGACCCATGTATTTGACAGAAGTCTCAAATAGTTTTGTTTTATGAATATAGGTGTGTAATTTGTCTTTATTACGTGTGTTATGGGTGTGTAGCATTCGTGACATAGTTCGCTGTATTAGTCTTCATGTAAATCAATAACTGTTTCATATATAAACTTGGTAGGGTCAAGATATTCAAATCTCTGAAATGATTTCTGCAGCTTTCCATTTTTTGGAATACCAACCATAATTCGTAATGCTTTCTTTTGTAGCTTAAATATCAACTTACTATTTGTAGTATTTCCCCACAATGGTAGTCCATATGATAGTAGTGAATGAAAGTAAGCAAAGTAACAGGTTCTGAGTGCAGTAAATTCTACTCGAGGCTTCAGCTGATGTAAAACAAAACAAACACGGCTCAGCTTCTCTGCTAACTTTTCTATGTGTTTCTCCAAACTTAAATTTTTGTCTACCCTAGTCCTAAGAATTTAGTTTGCTGTTCAAAATTTATCAATCTGGAGCCAATTCTGATGCAAGGGTTTTCCATTTTCCTACAAGCCTTGTGCTGAAAATTTAGTGCTATTGTGTTTTCTTGATTTACAAGCAACTTATTGACTTCAAACCAATTTAAAACATTTACTATTGCTGGTGTTATATTTTGCTGAAGGCTATCATCATCCTTTCCTGCAATGAAGATACTTGTATCATCTGCAAAGAATGTGATTTTAGCATCTAAGTTGTTCATAAGACATAATGGGAGGTCATTTATATACAGTAAAAATAACAGGGGGCCCAGAATAGATCCTTGCGGAACCCCTAATACTACTGGTCTTTTTTGTGATAGCTCGTATTTTATTTCTTTTTGGCCTCTTTCTGTGAAAGTGATCTAAACAACCTGCTCTGTCATTTCAAGGTAGGATTTAAACCAATTGAAGGCCACCCCTCTTACACCATATTTATGTAGCTTATTTAACAGAATATTGTGATCTATCATGTCAAAAGCTTTGGATAGATCCAAAAATATACCCATCCCAACTTCACTTCCGTCCAGTACATCATAGATACTGTCAACAAAATTTATCACTGCCAGACTAGTAGATTTCTTACTTTGAGGAATGGCATGAGCCTCTTGTACATTACTTTTTTTAATATTTTTGAAAAGGTTGAAAGTAGAGCTATTAGTCTATAGTTGTTTGGGTCCTTATCTCCTTTTTTAGTTCCAGGGGGAATGTGCCGCTTTGAAGAGATTTATTTACTATATGACACAGCGGTTTTAAGATATTCTTGCTACACATTTTAATTAAGTAGGTTGAGCTTCCATCAAGGGCATCTGATTTTTTGTTTTTCAGCTCCCTAATTATATCAGCTAATTCATCATTGCAGACTGGTGCCAGGAATAGTGATTTATCATTGCAATGAATGTGGGCTTTATTTTCTGGACCATCTGTTAAGCTGCTCTTCATTTGCACACTTTTTGAGACATCTACAAAGAAATCGTTAAATATGTTGGCTATTTCTCTTGGATTTGTTACGGTTTTGCCTTTTGTGTTTCAATGTAATATTTGCTTGCAATGGTTTGTTTGAGTTAGTTTCCCTTTTTATTATGTCCCACATGGTCTTCTGTTTACTTTTGGATGAGTTTATCTTTCTAGTGTTCTCTAATATTTTTGCTGCCTTTATAACCTTTTTATAGATTGATTTATATTTCTTATAATGGTTTACCAATTCTTTGGAAGCATTTCCATTTCTAATTAGGTTGCTAAAGAATTTTAGTTTCTCACTAGAAGTTCTAATGCCCTTGGTTACCCATGAGGAATGTTTTTCCCTGACACTGACTTTAACCAGTGGGAATGCTATATCGTAGTAGTATTTAAAGGTGTTTAAAAATCTAGTGAATGTAGTATCTACTGAAGTTTCCTCATAAATGTCTTCCCAAGTTTCTTTCCCCAGCAAATGGTTGAAGTAATCAATATTTTCTGCCTTCTGTAATTGGACCTTTTTGAATGTTGAGCCAGATTTTCTAGAGTTCTTTCTGCTTGGCCAATTGATGGTTAGAGATTGTGCAAAATGGTCAGAGACACAAGTATCAAAAACATCTATATTTTTAATAAAAGTAATTAGATCTTTGCTTATGGCTATTTGATCTATGGCAGTTTTTGAACTTTGTCACCCTTTTTGGTACATCAATTGTTGGTAGAATGCCATAAATATTTAATAGAGATATGAACTTCAATTTATCATTACTTTGTTGTAAAAAATTTATGTTAATATCTCCCACTAGAATTATAGAGGAAACCATTACAACTTGCACTAATCGAGTACCAGCTGATAAGAGCAAAAGCTCTTGAAACATGTCTTGTGAATAAACAGTTTGAGTGAAGCAATGTGTCAATATCTTCTCGATTCACTTTTGTGCTATGGTTAAAACTGGTCATCAATATGTAATGCAATACTTTAGCGTGAAACGTCTTAGTCCAACTAATATTAAAGCTGAGCTAGATTCTACTGTAGAGGAATCTGCTTCTTCCTTTATACAGTAAAATATTGTGAAGACCCAGCAATGGATTTTAATGGATGATATCACATGGCCAGACCTTGCACGGGGGAGGGGGGGGGGGGGCTCCTAAGATAGGATTCCCATGCTTTGCGTAGAGGCTGGGATTTTCTGTATAAAGGTTCAATTACATTACAAAATAACTGAAACTACAATTTAGACATAAAAGATTTACTACAATAGTAGAAAATACACGAGCAGCCACATGGCCATTACCTGCATTACAAAGAGTGGACTTACGTCCGTCCTGGTCAAGAGTTGCCACACAAAAGATAGACGAGGCCTTGTACATGCTTCACTATAGAAAGGAAGAGGTCACGTGATATGACGTCACACACACAACTCTAATCAAAATAACTACCGACAATGCACTATTTAACCGCTTCACCGATGGCCATTTAAACCCCTCAGGGGCTGGAAACGGATACCCAATAAACAGAACAAGACATTTAAATTGTTAAATGCTGTAAAAATGCATCATAAATACAATTCCATATCTTCCATATTTATTAAGTTATTTAAACGAAACAAAAACTGGTTTAAAACCCATTAAAGGCAGTATACATCTACAGTAACAAAAAAGTGGAGACTACAGTAATAAATTGTTCAAATTTCACTTCTTTGTTTCACTGTAGCAAAAGCCATTCTTTGTGCCGAACGCGCCTAATATTTGAATCATTTTGTTTTGGGTGTATACGAACGAATGTATGTATGTATGTATAGCACAATTGTTTAGTAATTTTCAGAGCTATAAATTCATGCAAAACATTCACCTACCCATACTTGCGCATATAAATAGCTCGTAACCTAATTTAGTATTATAATACTCAGAGGCCTCTTTATACTGGGGGTAAGAAATTCACCTTGACATCACCCCTCATACTTGAGAGATAACACTTTCCTAAAAGCATACCACCCACAACCAAGAGTCGCAACCATTTCGAAACTGTCTAGTGTGTTGCGAAAAAGAAGTTCGCAAGGAAACCAATATTATTTGGTGTGAATCTGCGGATGTGCCTTTGGGTGTTTATCGAGGTTTGGAGGTGTACAATTCAATAAGAAACCTTTAAGGGTATGTTTACATCCCTTATAGAACTAATTTAAATTTATTATAAAATAGGAAAATTAAAATAATTGGCGTTAAATGAGCATTAAATGCATGTATGCGCCGGACGTTTATACACATCCATATTGGTTTGGGGCATTTTAACTTGGACGTCATATGACGTCCATATCGGTGAAAGCGTTAAATTAAACAAAACAGTCGCTTGTGACAATATTGGGTGGCAGAATTTAAGAGAGGCTGTGCAAGTTGCCAAGATGAGCATTACAGTGGCCAAATAAATGAGGTGATCATGCCAGAAATTGTGAAGAAAATTTATAAAATGGCATTGGATGGCTGTGTGCGAACTAGCAAACATTGTAAGACATTTGAAAAAGATTTATGCATGACATGCGTGACACTCGCAAAGGAACAAAAGCAGTGTTATGAGGATGTTTCAGTATTGTGTTCTGTGATGTTTTGCAGCATAAAGCAGAGTTTTTTCATTGATTCATAACCATGGGTGAAACATGGGTCTAACACTTCACATGCAACAGTCAGAACAGTGGATTGAAAGGGAAGAATTCTACTCCAAAGAAGCTGGAGACAATTCCATTTGTAGGCGAGCTTGTTGCATCAGTTTTGGGGGGATGTACATGGGATAATTTTCATCATTTCAAAAAAAAAGGGGGGGGCCAATCAGTGGTGAGTATTGTGCAATGTTGGTGCAGCATTTGAGAGATGAAATCAAACAAAAAAAATAGCCACTTTAGTGAGAAAGTAAGTTTTATTTCATCAAAATAATGCACCATTTACACATCCTTTATCACCATAGCTAAAATCAATGAGTTAAGGTTGGAATTGCTTCCTCTTGTACCTTATTTGTCAGATTTAGCCATCTTTGATTATTATCTGTTTCCAAACTTGAACAAATGGATTGATGGTAAGATTTCCCAGCAGTGAAAAATCTGCTATTGATGGCTATATTGTAGAGCTCAGTGGTTCTCAATGAACAGTGTATTAAAGCTATTGAATATTACTGGAAAAGTGTATTAAGCTGAAAGGACAACATGTATGTTCTTCCCAAAATGTTTGTGTTTTGTTAGGTCGGGTACTTTAGAGACAGTCCTGGTATATATTGGCAAAGCAAAGGTAAAAATTGGCTTCTTTTTTTTAAAAAAAAAAAAGAAGAAGAAAAGAAAACAACCCCAAAATTGAAGATTAAAACAAATAAAAAGATCTGTGGTAGATTAGCACTACTGGTCAACCCAGCATAACATCATATCAGATGTTAGGTTATTAAAACACAATGAAACTGTAACAAAACTTACAATATGGGAAGAAATTCCATCAAAAGATGCATCAGAGGCATGCATTTTTAAATACGCTAAAAGACACAAAATTCTCTATCAACAACCAAATGACAACACAATATCTATAGCAGGAACCTTCTCTTTAAAAGCTAGTCAATCAAAACCTGAGAGAAATACGAAGATGTTCTAAACCTGCTCAGAGAAAAATAAAGTCAGTGTCATTAAATCAATTAACTTGATTAAATAATTATTTTTCACATGAGCATTACCAATGCAGAATCACAACTAACAAAAGTAATGATATTGTTTTGTGAACATGTGTCAATAGCACAGGCATATGCATGAGTGTGTTTGATATTTTAACTTTAAAGAGAGTCGATTAAAGACACTAGACAGCACTTACTTTTAAATTTTTCCGGAACATGTTTCTGAGGCTTTGCCTCTATCATCGGCCGGCTCTCGACTGGTTCTCGGTGTAGCTGACGATATTTTGTCACAGGTCTCCTCTGGTGGCGGTTCAAGGAACTTGCTGAACAAATCTTTCTGGGGGATGTCGAAATTGAATACTTTGTTCCTATTTTTTGAAATATGAACATTTTACAAGAACTATCCACATGGGAACAAATCTTCATTTCAAAAAATAGGAACAAAGTATTCAATTTCGACATCCCCCAAAAAGATTTGTTCAGCAAGTTCCTTGAACTGCCACCAGAGGAGACCTGTGACAAAATATCGTCAGCTACACCAACGAGAACCAGTCGAGAGCCGGCCGATGATAGAGGCAAAGCCTCAGAAACATGTTCCAGAAAAATTTAAAAGTAAGTGTTGTCTAGTGTCTTTAATCGACTCTCTTTAAAGTTAATTTATCATAACAACACTGTTTTCAACACTTCCAAGAAAGGAAGTGTTTGATATTGTTTTAAATTGTATGAGGAAGTAAAGCTAAACCAATTTTGTTTCCTGGTATTGCAACAAACAGTTTAGTATAATCATTGTTGCCCTTACCCAAATAGGTTTGTAAGCTGTGCAAAAACATAAAAGCATGCCACTCTTCAAAAGAATGAATTTGTTGGGAAGGGGAATATTACTTGAAAATATTTGAGCACTTGAACTAATGTATGCAGGATTGTATGTCATTCACTAAAATTATATTTAAAGTCCAGTCACTTTTATAGTGCTGTTTTGAAAATAATTCACTTCATATTTTAGCAAGTAACTAAATAAATGTTTTCTGTTTAGTGGCCTTTTATTCATAAAAGTTCAGTAATTGTTCTGTATGATTGATTTATCGAGTGCTAAGAAAATACATCTTGCGCTACCCCTAAACTAGGGCATCACTTCACTACGTTCACTTGACATGTGGTGATTCCTTTCTTGCACCAACTGTGTTCTTTGAATATCATCATAAATCAGTTCATTGCCTTGTGTAATTTTTATTTTGCCCTATCTTATTATTGTCACTTTACACACATTTTAGGTGGGTTTTTTTTTCCTCACTTTTCTTTTCATTTCTACATCTCCATTTTCAATATTCCTTTACCCTTATTCCTTTGCAGTCCCTCTCAGACCATCTTTTATAATCTTTACAGCATATAGGTTAATATCACCACTAAGTCCAGCATAATCACTTGGATTCTGCCACATTCACTTCCAAAAGTAAACTTACTATCATCACCAACACTACCAACTGATCACAATAGGAAAACCATTGCTCTCACAAAACTGCACTAATTTATTTCCCTTCTCATTCACTATCTTATCCTTAATCCATCTTTTTGATATTTTATTTTCATCACTTGTGTTTTTATCCCGAAATCCTATTTCTATCATTTTTGTTTCTCCTACTGTCACATTAAAATAACCTAGCATCATACAATTTCAAAAACCCAAGATGCACAATCCACTTCCTTTCTTCGTCCTATTGCAGTTTGAAGCAAATTATGTCTTGCAACTTGTAAACAAGAGACAATATCAACTATATATCTCTCACTGCCTATTCTGAACCATTCCACTTCTTAAAGCCATATAACCTATTCTTGATTCTAAGTTGTATTTCTTCTTTGGGAATCACTCCTCTTGATTTTCCCCGAATCACATCTTTACACTCACTGGCCCAGTCACTTTGAATCTCTAATAGCGATCCACATGGTGTTGACACTATCCTGGAATCTAATAGTAGTGGTGTCGTTATCTTCTCAGCTTAAGGCCTCTTAAGATGCTCTCCTCTACTGCTTCCTCTCCTTGATCTTCAGTGCTCCAATGGTCAACCATGCTCTGTCATGCTGTTGCATTCTCTAAGCACGTGTCATTCTGTTTTTCTGCCATTGAGTCTCTGGTTTCCTGTTGCAGTATTGTCTTCTTTGATTGAAATTGCTGACACATATCCTCATTGTTCAGATTGCTCCCTTAATCCATTATTGCTTTCTTGTATTATGAATATCACCTTCAATCCACCGTTTCATATTTTGAATGAAAGCTCTTTTACCAGCCTGCCTAGTTTCCTTCATTCTCAGGATCCGATTTCCTTTCAGGGCATGTTGATTTGCTGATAAATCTTTGTTCATAAAATTGTTCATCCCTTTAAGATTTTTTTGCTCTCTTTAGAACCTTATACACCATATCCATTGATACAAACTTAAATATCATCTTTCTTTTCTCACTTCTTCCAACATGATAGGCTTCTCCTATATCCTATTTTCTTTCTTCCATTCCTAATTTCTCCAATAAAATTTGTAATACCTCTTAGCTGTACCAAACCCCTCTTCTCTCCAACTCCTGAAAATACTAGATTAATGTGCAGATTTTTCTTCCATTGCTTCCAGTCTCCCTTTGAATACTTCTGTTTCCCTTCCTATCCTTTCTTAAATTCTTCTTTTACGTCCTTGCCAAGGATCGTTAACTTATTGTATAACTTTTCCTCTATTCCATCCAATTTATTTAACATTGTCCCCACATTTCTTGAGGACCCTGAATTCATTTCCACACCACCAATCATTTATAATATGTGTCACATTGCCCATGGTTATCACATTAACTAAATCATTTTATTTACTTTGGTCCTCCCAATTGTTATTTTTACCAGAAAAGGATCCAGTTCTTGTACAATAAGTTTCTATAACTACTCCCATTTTCCTTTAGATCGTTTTTCCTCTTACTGTAGGAGCTTCCTGTACACACATCCTCCCTCTTTGGCTTCGGGCTTAGCTTTCTACCACTGTTCTATATGTTCTTGGTTAACCCTCTGTAACAACCACTTTTAACGCTCTTTTGATATTCTATGCTGAAAATGTTCCATTGTGGACATTTGTAACCTGAAAGTCACAACATGGACGCCTTGTATGTGGCGTGTTTGGTTATTTAGTTCATAATGTACTCAACAGGTTGAAGCTAAAGCAACATTTACAGCCACTTTGCATTTTGATGTTACTAATGGCACTTGGAACAAGTTTATTTTACATATCTCTGCAATATAATTTGAAAGAATAATATCTGGCATCATGGATAAGAGTTTAAAGCACTAAACATTGTATAGAAATGTACACCAGTTATTATTTCAAACAAAAAAGTTATGTTACCTGAAAGCTACAGTGGACAACAAGTCACCATAATAGGTTAGGTTATGGGTGCACACTGGAGTAGAAGGAAAAGCATTTGTCCAAAATTTCATACCAAAATTCAATATAGCTATACTCTTTTTTTGTATATAAAGTAAAATGTTGAAATCATATTTCTGATATACACAATATATTTGATAGCTACACTTCATGAACATAATGAAGCTTACAAAATCAATTTCGTTTTAGGTCAAATATTATGTATCCTATTATTAATTTTTAGATGAGTCGTATTTATTACACATCTGCTTCACTTTCGCAAGCTTTAGTCGCATAAGAGCCGTAGATGCAAACGATGATTTGCGAAATTTTAATATACGAAAGTGAAGCAGATGTGTAATAAATACGACTCATCTAAAAATTAATAATTTTTCGCTTCACTGTGGTGTTCCAATACAGTTAAATCTCGATATTATGTATCCTCATTTTTATAGCATGAAGAATAAAAATAATATAACTGCCTGTCCAATAAATGGATATGAGTCAGATGATTCAGTTCATGCCCCTGACAGCGATGAAGAAAAGGAGATTCAAGCTACTAGTGCCAACAAAATTATACCAGAAAGTGAGGATGAATCAGCTGATCAGCTATGTGTAAAAGAAGCAGCATCTCTGCCACTCGTGTCCCAGTTGTAGAAAAAAAGAGATGAAGACATTTCTGAAACAAACCATAATAATGTGATGTGGAGAACATCCAGAGACCAATTGGCTCAACCAATACATCCATGGAAAGGGCTGTTATTTGTAGATCCTGTTTCTCTACAGCCACCAATACAGTATTTTGAGAAATACGTTGTCAAAAATTGTCTTTCTTCGATTTCTTGTCAAACAAATTCGTAGTGTTCAAAATAATCCAGTCAACAGTATAAATGTTACTACCGAAGAGATTCGACAGTTCATACAATGTTATTTTCTTATATTCATATGGCCCAGTCTAGAATGCATTGTCTTTCTATTCATAAATGTTGTAATAGCCTATACAGAATTGTAATTTTATGATTTAGTACATTGTTTGGAAATTCACAGAAAAATGGACAGTAAAAAGCTAGTTATTGAGTATAGCTTTCTTTTTTATTCATCTGTATGTAATGCCTTAAGTAATTTCTGCTGTAGCCTTTGTGGCGCATTGTGACTTCAAAGTAACAAAATATTATTTTTAATTAAAATTATTTTTTTTAATTTAACAAATGCTTGTAAGTTTTGTAATGTAACTTTAAACAAGAATACTGGGGAAAACATTTTTACCATCATAGTAAACAAATTTGGGCTGTAGAGCATTAACTGAACAACATTCTCTTCTCTTTATTTCTTTACATTTCTTCCTCGTACATGTCTCTGCATCTTCCTCATAGCTCTATAAACATTCACAATTCAACTGACAGTTACTTGCTCTCTCATGACTTCTGTTGGAAATCATTTGAGCACTTGTTTTATACTACTATATGCAGGTTGTATGTCATTCACTGAAATTATGTTTCAAATCCAGTCACTTCTATAGTGGTAACTGGAGTACTAAATGAGCTCAAGTAAGAGCTAAAAGGGAACAAGAGCATGGAGCATGACAGTGAAAGACACTACAGAGAAAGCACTGATAATATTGAAGGTACTTAGAGAAAGATAATGAAGATGAAGTAAGCAACAAATTAAAGGAAATTATGAGAGAAGTCTGTCCAGAGAGAGAGAGAGAGAGAGATAAGATGGAGATGCAAAGTAACAGGATCTTTTAAAAGGAAGACTAGGAATGGAGGTGAGAAGATATTAGATTTGTGATGCTTTCTGTTGTGGGAGGAGAAATGGATGAAGGAAAATATTAGCAAACTTAGTGCACAACCGGTTTTCAAGGCAATAAACCAGCCAAAGAAACTTAAAGGAACTGACATCTAAATTTACTGAGAGTTATGAGAAAAATGAATTATTAAAAAGGTTAATAGAATGCAGAAGTATACCACATAGATAAAGGAAATTGCCATATATACAAAATTTTAAATTATGTGTAAGTGGCAGGTTGACAGCAGAAATTGGTGTGGAGGATAATTTTGTGGATGAACCAAGAAAGCATAAACCTGATGAGTGCAGAATCTCAGGACATGGCACTGGCACAAGAATTGATAGATCAGTGCATGCAGAATCAACATAAACAGCAATATAGTGAAACAGTGAAAAGTAGGGAAAAAATGACGGAAATGACATTGACAGAAGAATGTCAGAAAATAGTAAAATCAGAGGAGTCAGAACAGAGGAGAAAAGTAATGCTGCCAGACTAGAGAGGAAAGGACAGATGGGCAAATGGATGTATGCAGGGGTGGGTAGGCGATATTTATTATCCCAAAGTATAAACTTGAAAGAAGCGTAGGGACAGTGAAGCACAAATTAGTACAAAAGTGAATCGAGAAGATATTGACACATTGCTTCACTCACACTGTTTATTCACAGGACATGTTTCAAGAGCTCTTGCTCCTATCATCAGCTGATACTCGATTAGCGTAAGTTGTAGTGGTTTCCTCTTTCTCCGTATTGTCAATAGATGGCGTGACGTACTTGTCAAAGATGTCCGGTGGTGGAGTTTCAAAATTCATGACTCTATGACGATTTTTGTTAATGAAGATTTTTTCCCATACGGAAAGGTCTATGGGGTGATTAACATATTTTATTAGAGATGTTTCCAAGTTGATGTCATGTCTAGTATTAAAAAAATGAAAAGCCACTGCTGATTTTTCTGTTTCACTATTTTTAATGTTTCTTATATGTTCTTTAGTTCTGATGTTAATATTTCTTTTTGTTTTTCCTATATAAATTTTAGGCCAAGTTTCACATTTGATCTCATAGATTCCTGGTTTTTCTTTGGTAGTGAATGAATTTTTGGGAGGGCCTTTTAACAAATTTCTGAAATTAAACCTATTTTGAGGTGCAAGAGTTATGTTGTGTTTTGAGAAGAATTTTTGGAATTTGTTATAGGCTGATGGGTGGAAGGTGAATTTTTTAAAAAGTTTTTTCTCTTTTTCTCCTGTAGGTTCTAGGGTGGTGGTTTCTTTTATTTTCTTAGCTTTGTTGAGTCTGTTAACTGTTTTGTCTACTAAATTTGGGTTGAAACCGTTGGATATAGCTACTTTTTTTATGTGTAGGTATTCTTCTTGATAATCTTCTCTGTTTAGTGGAAAGTTGATCATCCGAAAGATTAAACTGTTGAAAATGGCATGTTGGTGTTGTTTTGGGTTGAAACTGTTGTTCTTAATGTAATTATCTGTGTGTGTCGGTTTCCTGTAAATACCAAAAGTGAGTTGGTTGTTCATTTTTTTGATCTTGATGTCCAAAAAGGGAAGTACACCATCCTCTTCTGTTTCCAATGTAAATTTTATAGCTGGATTTTGTATCAATTATACAACAACAAGTAAGTGAAGACTGAGTGTAAACATAGTGACTCATACTTTCAAACTTAAATATGGATTTTGTATATTCAAAAGTGTAAGACCATCTTGTATGAGTTTTTTAGGCACTATTGCAAAAATGTCGTCAAAATAGCGATAGCACACTTTGAAATAATTTGGAAAAGATTTTGTGATATGTGTTTCAAAAGCACTCATAAATAAATCTGCCAAGAAGGGAGACAGTGGGTTGCCCATAGCTAGGCCCGTTTTTTGTTTATAGATCTGTCCATTAAAGCTGAAAAAATTTTGATTGATACAAATTTCTGTAAAACATCTGAAGAAATTGAAGAACTTTCGCAACTTACAGAAATTTGTATCAATCAAAATTTTTTCAGCTTTAATGGACAGATCTATAAACAAAAAACGGGCCTAGCTATGGGCAACCCACTGTCTCCCTTCTTGGCAGATTTATTTATGAGTGCTTTTGAAACACATATCACAAAATCTTTTCCAAGTTATTTCAAAGTGTGCTATCGCTATTTTGACGACATTTTTGCAATAGTGCCTAAAAAACTCATACAAGATGGTCTTACACTTTTGAATATACAAAATCCATATTTAAGTTTGAAAGTATGAGTCACTATGTTTACACTCAGTCTTCACTTACTTGTTGTTGTATAATTGATACAAAATCCAGCTATAAAATTTACATTGGAAACAGAAGAGGATGGTGTACTTCCCTTTTTGGACATCAAGATCAAAAAAATGAACAACCAACTCACTTTTGGTATTTACAGGAAACCGACACACACAGATAATTACATTAAGAACAACAGTTTCAACCCAAAACAACACCAACATGCCATTTTCAACAGTTTAATCTTTCGGATGATCAACTTTCCACTAAACAGAGAAGATTATCAAGAAGAATACCTACACATAAAAAAAGTAGCTATATCCAACGGTTTCAACCCAAATTTAGTAGACAAAACAGTTAACAGACTCAACAAATCTAAGAAAATAAAAGAAACCACCACCCTAGAACCTACAGGAGAAAAAGAGAAAAAACTTTTTAAAAAATTCACCTTCCACCCATCAGCCTATAACAAATTCCAAAAATTCTTCTCAAAACACAACACAACTCTTGCACCTCAAAATAGGTTTAATTTCAGAAATTTGTTAAAAGGCCCTCCCAAAAATTCATTCACTACCAAAGAAAAACCAGGAATCTATGAGATCAAGTGTGAAACTTGGCCTAAAATTTATATAGGAAAAACAAAACGAAATATTAACATCAGAACTAAAGAACATATAAGAAACATTAAAAATGGTGAAACAGAAAGATCAGCAGTGGCTTTTCATTTTTTGAATACTAGACATGACATCAACTTGGAAATATCTCTAATAAAATATGTTAATCACCCCATAGACCTTTCCGTATGGGAAAAAATCTTCATTAACAAAAATCGTCATAGAGTCATGAATTTTGAAACTCCACTACCGGACATCTTTGACAAGTACATCACACCATCTATTGACAATACGGAGAAAGAGGAAACCACTACAACTTACGCTAATCGAGTATCAGCTGATGATAGGAGCAAGAGCTCTTGAAACATGTCCTGTGAATAAACAGTGAGAGTGAAGCAATGTGTCAATATCTTCTCGATTCATTTTTGTACGATATTTATTATCTTCATCATGTTTACAAATTAATATATAGTTACAATTTGATTCTGCATAAATCTTTAACCCTACATTCACTCTTAACATGCCATTTTCAGCATTTTCCTGAGTTGCTGGTTCTCCTATGGCCTATAGACTTGTATCCTATGGTTTCCAAGCTTTTGGCCCCTCCTTGCTATTTTATCCTCAAATAACTACATTTCTTGGTTATCTTTATTACTAATTTTCTCAACCATCTGTTTCTCTCTAAACCTAAGTATTTTCCCTTTTCCAGTATATTTGCTCTAGATTTTGCACTCTACATCTTTTCAGCTTGAATTTTACGTTGGAAATTAGTCTCTTCTTCACCCATTTTTTTCCTCAGAATCTTTATTTCTTTATACTCAAGAATTAAATGCCCATATTTATTATTCCTATTGCACAATGGATCCTTGATCTTTTCTCTCACTTAAACATTTTAAAATCATCCCTGTCCTAGAACATTTCGGGTCTCATACTTGCCGTAATAGAACTGTGTGCTCTCACCTTGTAGAGGATTCAGGATCTCTGTTCAAAATATTACCACACACTATTTTGATACATAAAAATTATTACAGAAATCAAACACTGTAATATCAGGCCTTTATTAGGTAGAGCTTCTCAGGTTATCAGCTGTGCGATATTTTTAAAGTTGCTCGAGCTTTCAGCCATGTTTACTCTATGGCCTTCTTCAGGAAGTAAATTTTTTAAAAAGTGTTCGGGGTCCAACTGCTTTAACCACATGGCCTAAAGAAATACAAAGGAAAACAATTCAATTTCAACACCACTTTTTAAGAGAATCCAAACCTCAAGTTCATCAAGAACAGAGACAGAGACTCCCCTATCACCTCCAAGGAGTTCACCAAACCAACATTCAGTAGTTGACATTAGCTAAAGATGTTAGGAAGGTCGTAACGAAATGTGTTCTAGGTAAATACTAGCAATAAATGGAGCATTGAGTACTTTCCTCTTCCTGAAGAAGGTCGTAGAATAAACATAGCCGAAAGCTCAAGCAACTTTATAAATATTGCACGGCTGGTAACCCAAGAATCTCTACTTAATAATCATCACAGTGAAAGCTTCAAATCTTATATCAGACATTTATATTGTAGTTTTCATGTAGTCGGTGTATTAAAAGTTAGGTTGTCAAAACCGGTGTTATGTTTTCATTGAAAAATATATGCCCAAGCATACCCTGAGTTAGATTTCTGATAGCACAAGCAGATAGCCGGAATTATGTTCTTCAGAGAACTTTAAGACTTCAAATTGGTACTCAATTGGTGCTGTTTCAAATTAGGATCACATAGTGAAGCAAAGTATCCTAGCTTCTTTCTAAATCACATAATGACTGAACAAAGGTTTAAAATAATAAAAGTTAATTTGTACTAGGGTATAATTTTTTAAATCATATTACAATATCTCGTTTAAAATAATAGTAGTTAGTTTAGTTAGTTTGGTTTGTTGGTTAGTATTTTGTAAAGGAAACAATAGTGAATCTTTCTAACAATAATGAATTTCAAAAATAATAGGCCTATTAAATATTTATATAATAAAGTATATTGTAATGAATGAAAGCACATCAGAGTATGGCTTCTTCACTTAACAGCACTACCATTGCTAAATGATCTGTTGTAACTGAAATAACCTTAGCACATTAGTTGCACAGCACATTTTGGTGTGAGAAAGTTGATTCTTTTTGGAGCACCATGCTTTGCCTCCAAAGTGTGAACATACCTTTACTCATTCGTTTCTTGTTCAGTTTAGTCCTTAAGACTTTCCTGTTGATTGTGTCCAAAGTTTCTTCAAATTCGACAAATAACATATAATCTTTATCTTTTATTTGTCAGATGTTTATTAACCATTGTAGTTGTTACTAAATTATTGTCTATTACTCTGTTTTTCCTGAAACCTCTATGAAAGTCAGAAAACTTTCCCTCCATCTCTGCCCAAATTTGCACTCTTTCTACCAAAATTCCAGTATAAACTTTACTAATACTGATAGCAACCATCCCTCTGTAATTGAAAATTGGCACCATTATTGCTATTTTCCAACTCTAAGGAACATTACCACTATCAAATTTAGTTTAGTATCCTGACTAATAATTTTAATCTGTTCACATTTAAGCTCCATGCTTTGCAGCACTGAACTCACCTTGTATGTCATCAGTACCACATGCTTTATTTTATTTTAATCTTTTAATTTGCTCCCTCACTTCCTCTATTTCCATTTGCCTATCTAATTTCTCAGTGTTGACACTTTTTTTTTTCTGTTACTCAAATACAGTAAAACCTGTCTTCAGCAGAATCAAATGAAACACTCAGATTTCATTTAAGGATGGATTTCCATTAAACGAAAGGGTTCTTTTATTTCACCTGACATAAAACCATATTGGAAAACAGTCAGTCTTTCCTTGGACAATTTTCCTTCTGAACATTTCTCACCTTCTAAACACAATGACTTTTCTGTGATGTGCAGAGGAATAATCCTGACTCATCGCCATTTGGTATGTTTTCAGGTTTGTATCCTTCGATTTATTGAAGGTAATGTAGTGATCCAATTAGTGATGGTTTCTGCATTATTGTCATCCAATTAACTACAAAGTTTGTTAAAATGTATGTGATGTCTTTTGCGGAAACTCTCCAACCATCCATTAGGTGCTTTTAAGTCGTCTTGAAAAAGTTCTTTCAGCTACCTTTTTAGCATATTCCTGTAACATGGGCCCCTATATGTGGTTATTTTTGGCCGTAACCCTAACAAACCACTCCTACATTATTTTATTAATGCCCTGGTTTCCAGTTTTCTAAAGTTCTCTCTTTATTTTTCAATTAACACAATTTTTCTGCTGATTCAGAATTTCTGTTTTCTTCTTTAGAATCTTATAAACTTGAGTTTTGCCTGCGTTGAACACCATTATCTGCTTTACACTCAATTTCTCTCTTTCACTAGCATAAATCACTTTTGTTCTCATGTTAAGATCTAGTAGAATCCTGGTTTTTGAAGCCATGGTGACTATAGAAAATAAACCACCAACTTTGTTTAATTTTAGAGATGTAGTGTTATGCTATCTGGTATGCTTAACTATGCAGTGAGGGATTACTGTGACAGGTTTCCCAGTATTCATATCGTCATTAGCGCAGTCCCCTCCTAGGTAGGTCAGATAGTAGCAATATGGTTATGTTTCAACTGAAACATGTACTTAGAGCAGACGGTGCACATGTTCACCAGATGCCTGAAAATTTTCTGAACTCTGCATTCCGGAACTGGAAATTTTCTGTTAAAATGTGTATTGTGATAGCTGTGTAAGACAGTTTCCGTTAAATAAAGGTAATTCAGCTTTTTTTTTCACTCCTAAATTCATGGAACCGTGGAAATATTTGCATTTAAGACAGATTTCCAGTTAACTTGAAGGCAGGTTTTACTGTATTTTGCTTTTTCCATTGTTCCCCTCCTAAGACTTGAAATAATTAAGCCATTCTCATTTACCTACAGTATTTTCTATTGCCCTAGCTTTATACATTGTCCTAACTGTGGTCTAATTGTTCTCCCATCATAAACTTTTGGTGCTTCATACAGTTGTTCACTCATTTTCTCTCCCCATTCTTTCTTTTTTACATCTTACAGACTTAAGTATCTTCACCTTTCAATTGTAAAATCTTCTCTTTCTATTTGGCGTTCCATTTTCTTAGTTTCCTTAGAACTCTTTGTTTCATCATACCGTCCCCTCTGTTAACCTACCAAATAGTTCACATTTATCCTGGTACCTGCATATTTCACTAACATTTCTAGTTTTAAAACTGCTTCTTCCATTCTATTTTCTTTCAGCATCTCCTCCACCCCTACCTCCCTTCTTCCTAAATCTTTCTCTTAAGGGGAGACATCTGTGAAAAAAGCTAGAATCCAGAGTTTACATCAGAACTGCTTGAAATTTTGTCATTAGGTGGGGTATAGGGAATCTAGTTAAGCTTTCAAAATTCATCTTTCTATCTTAAACAGTTTTTCAACAAAAAAAAATATAGCATTTTTTATAGTATGATTTTATATGTTATATAAAAAGTTCCAGGTCATACAGTTTTTTCTTTTAGAAACTTTAAATTTTAGATTCAGGTTTCTCTGTACATCAGTTACAAAAGTTGCTATACTTTTAAAGTGTGTATGAAGAATTTTCGGAGAAAAAAATCTTTATGTGAATATATTAAATTTTTCTTAATTTTTTTGCAATTTTTCGATTTAAAATTCAGTAATAAATATACTAATTTAAATAAAAAAAATACCAACTTTTATTAAACATTTATTTAGGAATATGTGTGCAAAGTTTAATACAAATTACTTGAGAATTGCAGAAGTTGGAGCATTTTGAAGATATAAAAATGTTCAAAAATTGAAAGTGGAGAAAAATAAATTTGAAGATTTAGATAGAAATTACATTACTTTCTTTACTTTGAAAACTCCATGCATCATATGCAGGTATCTTATTACCTTCTTTCTCTTTAATTTGGTTACCTTTAGCTCTTTTATTTTTATAATTTTTCTATCTACAATTGTTTTTACCAAAAAAAAATGATGATTTAATTTTTTGCTGCAATTTCTTTACTTTGGGAAACATATTACATTCTCTACAATGTTTGTTATAAATGATTGGAACTTTGAATTCTGGTTCCTAGAGATAATAGTTACAAAACTATATATATATACTCATTTGCCCATGTCTAATGGTTCTGGAGGAGAAAATTTAAGGAATATGATAGAATTTTCTTGAATTTTTCTCAATTTTCTTTTTTCAATACCGATCATTATTTACTTTTTGATATACAGCCATAATGATACCAAGTTTCATTGAAAAATAATCTAGGAATATACTTATATGCAAAACTTAAAGAAATTCATGGAAAACTTTAGTGTCTGGACTATAAGGAGTATTAAAAATGCTAAAAGTTGGACATGAAGAGAAATCTAGTTAGAAGCTCTAAATATAAACATTTTTTTCTATTATTAATTTTTAGATGAGTCGTATTTATTACACATCTGCTTCACTTTCGTACCTATTTTGAGGACATGTTTCGCAAATTATCGTTTGCATCTTCGGCTCTTATGCGACTAAAGCTTGATCCAGTGTTGTGGGTAATTCTGGAGTTGTTGCTGCCATATGTTGATTTAGTGATGAACTTAAATGTGGGATTCTCTTCTGGCGGGATTTCAAAGTTCATTAGTTGGTTTTTATGTTTTTCTATGTATATTCTCTCCCATATGACGAGTTCACTATGTTTGGCACCAAAAAACAATTACAACATTAAAAACCTACTTCACTGTAATAATACTGATAAGATAAAACCAGAGGAAAAGTCAGGCATTTACAAGATTAAGTGTAAAGACTGTGAAAAAATTTACATAGGGAGGACAAAAAGAAACATAGGCACTAGAAAGAAAGAACACTTCAGGCACTTAAGATACAAAAATATTGATAAGTCCGCAATAGCACCTCATTTCTAGTCTGAAAATCATGAAATTGAAGATAGCACCGAATTACTAAAATACGTACAAAAACACAGTGAACTTGTCATATGGGAGAGAATATACATAGAAAAACATAAAAACCAACTAATGAACTTTGAAATCCCGCCAGAAGAGAATCCCACATTTAAGTTCATCACTAAATCAACAGATGGCAGCAACAACTCCAGAATTACCCACACCACTGGATCAAGCTTTAGTCGCATAAGAGCCGAAGATGCAAACGATGATTTGCGAAACATGTCCTCAAAATAGGTACGAAAGTGAAGCAGATGTGTAATAAATACGACTCATTTAAAAATTAATAATTATTTCGCTTCACTGTTGTGTTCCAATACAGTTAAATCTCGATTTTTTTTCTATGTTTCAAAACCCTCCTGCACTTTATAAAGACCACTCAACTAGTTTGTTATCCTCTTCTTCTTTTAATTTAGTCACTTTTAACTGCTTCTTGGCAGATTTATATTTGCTCCATAAACTTTGAGCACTTTGTTTTAGCTTTCACCTATCCCTAATACTGCTAATTTTTTTCCTAAAAGGACTTACTTTACTTGCTGCAACTTTTGCCTTAACATTTAGTTTAGCTTTATAACCCATATTAAATTCACTAACAGCTGCAATCACTGCAATTTGCAATTTCTTTCTTAATACAAAAACTTCCTTGTGACATTTACTCCATACAAACTTTATTAGCATTCTGTGCTTCTTTGATGCAACTTTCCCATAGAATAGTTCATGCAATTCATATCCATGGTCATACAAAACTTCTGCATAGAAATATGACCCTTACCAATGCCCAGAAATACATCAACCATTATTCTATTTACATCAAAAGGTGACCTGCTAGAATCACTGTTAACTCTTGGGCTATATGTTTTCACTTAACATTTACCTCATGCAGAGCATTCTAGTATCATTACTTACTATTATGGCTAAAATACCTTAAAGTTTCATTATATTTTGCTTCGAAATCGTCACTGTACTCCTAACCTAACGTGGTATGAATCATATACCTACTGTTGCAACAAGAAAGCAATACAATGTTAAATCAGGCTTTATTCCTATTCTAACCAATAGTAATTTAATATAAGCTGCTAACCACAGCTTTCACTTTCATGTAAACCATATTTCACGAACACATGTCAGTGGAAATGTTTGTTTACTTTCAAAAGTAGTAAGTGGGAAATAATATATAAAAAATGATAGCAGACAGGTTCAGTAGCTTCCACAAACATCCAGAAGATGTCTCTGCACATTACGACAGTACATGGAATCAAACCGCGTAGTTCAAACATGAGAATTCCATCAATTTCTTTGCAACACACTAGCAAAAGCAATATAAATTGCCATGCCCACCTGCACATGGGCATTTAAATAATGACGTAGCAGCTCTTTAAATGGCACTAGGGCCTAACTGATGGCAGATTCTGAAACTACAATGTTTAAACATAATTTTAATGCAAAAAATGGAAAATGTTTTTTGTTATTTTTGTCACAATTTCACTTCTTTTTAAGTAAGTTTCCTACACAAAGTTATGGAATTAAAAACAGATCTGAATCTTCCTAATTCGAAAGAAAACATTTTAATCAAAGAAAACCCACTGACTTTTGAACCAATTAATATGCAATTAGATTTAGAACAAATAGTTACAAAATCTGAAACTTACTGTGCGGGCCAACCCAGGGTCATGGGATTAAATTAAAACCATAAGCCTTTATCAAAACCTTAATATGGATTTATTTTCTTGTTTTTTTTTATTTCTACACTTTGCATTGATCAACCAGACACATAGAAGTAACTATCAACTTCTGGTCCCAATCTGGGAGAAAGAGCCCCATAAAAACCACACGGCTCACCAAAAGGCAACGCATGAAAAACCCTTAGAGAGAATCGGGAAACCCGAACATGGAGCACTTACCCTTAGAAACACCGACGCGACACCAGCCAGGCATGCACTACTCTGCTGGTTCGAGGGAGCCACCCAAGAAGCCTCGGGCACCGCAGCGCCCCCCCCCCCCCCCCCCCAAAGAGGAACGGCGGAAAGCCCAAAAAAACCTGACAGCAGCGCCCTCGAACCGGAAGGGCAAGTAAAAAGGTGCCGGAGAGAAAACAAACGGCACCAACACCCCCTCCCCATCGGAAACACAGGGTGGGGAAGCTAAACGGAAAGAAAGGAAAGGCTGAAAGAAACAAAGGAAAGGAAGAAGGCCATCCCAGACCCCGGAAGGATGAAGCCCGAAGAAGGAAACCCTAGGAGAGTCGGACGAGCACCAAACATCATAGAAAGTCTGCCCCGGGTAGCAATAAGTATGGGTACTGCATACACTAGTTGAGTCTTTCCACCTTCACAGCTGTGACATACCATACGTCACTCTTACACTGAGAACACTGTCTCTTTTTACACACACAGTCGTGACGTAGAGAGCAGAACGCCTGAACACTGGCGGCAAGTCTTTCAGGAGCAGAAGTGAACAGAGGCAAGACGTTACCAAAGGGCAGCAGATTAGTCCTCTGAAACGCCTTACAACAGCCAGGCAGATCAAGAAAGGGTGTCCAAAGCAATAGACGGTTGACGTGGCTTGAAGTCGAAGAAGTAGAAGCGAAGCTAGCTCCCACGTGGCGACTCTCCCGAGGTTGTGAAGAAGCGTGGCAAACGTGAAGGTCACTGTCACACCGGGTCCGCTGGGTGGGTCTGGTGCGAGCCGGAATAATCAAGGATGGCAGAACAGGCAAGGACCACGGAAGGAGATGAGGAGGCTGAAACATAAAACAAAAGCCAGAAACGGAACCAGAAGCAGAAGTGGTAACCTAAGAATATTAACCAGCAAAAATTTGTAAAATATTTCTAGGTCATAAGAGGCAGAAATATCTTTGAAAGACGATTAACAGTAATGAATCTCTTTAAATAAATACAATAAGGATAAATACCATTGAAGTGACCAATACTAATAAACACTTTCCAAGTAATAAATATTTTCAAACGAGTAACAGTAATAAACAGTTATAAATATAACAGCAAAACAATAATCCAAATTTTAACAATAAAGAAAAAAATACCTTTAGACAATATTAAGCACATCAACATAATTGGACACTATATATATACATACACCCATACATATATATATAAACAAGTAAATAACACACTAACATGGGTACCCAACAATTTTTTAAATAACACTCACACACAGGAAAAACACAACAGAAAGAAAGACAAAGAGAGAGATATGCCGGCATAGAGAGAGAGAGAGAGAGAGAGGAAAGTGAAAGTGAGTACATGCCTTGGCAGCACGGCACGTGAGCGACACACAACACAACACAACACAACCGTGCCCCGAGGTCAAGGGCGCAGAAGCAAAATAAACACGGAAACGAAAACAAACACTGAAATACCAAAACAAACAGTGCAAAGCAAAACAGACATCAAATCCTAGCGTCAGGGCACGATTTCAACTGAGTGATGTGAGCTCGACGCATTTCATGGGTTTTACAGTGCTCCAGAGTAACGCACACGCCCTTAAAAATGTTAATGATCTTATAGCGGCCAGAGTAACGCAGAGCTAATTTAGCAGCAAAAGCGTCCTTATGCGAACTTATAGGGAAAGATTTACACATAACCAGTTGACCGACCGCGAAAGGAGGTTTTCTGTTTTCTTCATAACGCCTTTTGGTGAGCTCATGTGCACGTTTTAAATTATTAAAAGCTCTCCAGTTCTGTCTAATAATTTCGGGAGAAAAGGTCTGAGGAAGTAGATCATTTAAGGACCACATATTCGCCAAGGGGGAACTGGGTACAAAAGCAAACATTAAACTGAAGGGGGTGGTGTGGTGAGCTTCATGACGAGCAGAGTTAAAAGCAAACTGCAATTTGCCCAAGTTAGTATCCCACTGATTGTGGTGCTCATGATGGAAAGCAATCAAAGCGGATTTCAAATTTCTATTAACCCTCTCGGCTTGTGAAGGATTAGGGTAATACGGGGTGGTAGTGATATGTCTTACCCCCCACTGAAAACAGAATTGTTTAAACCAATTGGAAGTGAACTGTGAGCCATTGTCAGACACAACGTAAGGTGGAGCACCAAAAGCAGCAAAGATGTTATTCAGGACCTTCGTAGCAGTACGAGCCGTGGCACGTGGCACGGCCGAAATCCACACGAACTTAGAAAAGGTGTCAAAAACCACAAGAGCATAAGTATTACCTTGAATCGACCGGGGAAATGGGCCTATAAAATCTACAAATAATTTTTCCATCGGCTTAGATGCCACATCAGACGCGAGACCCCCCACGTGGTTCGCTGCGCCGGCTTAGCCATGGAACAAATATTACAAGCTTTAACACGGGTCGCAATATCGCGATCCATGCCTTTCCATATAAAGCGCTCACGTATTTTATCACGAGTCTTGTTTATTCCAAGGTGCCCACCAAAGGGTGAAAGATGAAAGTAAGCAAACACCATGGGAATGATACTATCGGGCAAAACGATCTTAAATTTGCCGTCAAAATTAGCACGCGCCATAAGAACACCATCACGTAAGCAATACAGCGGGACAGGATGGCCGTCCTCGAACTGCTGTATAATCTGATTAGTGCAGGCGTCCCTATGCTGGTAAACATTTCGGGGAACGACAGACAGGCGTTAGAGCCAGAAACTGTCCCCGAAGATGGTAACTGGGGCGGTTCCTCAGAAAACATGCGTGTAAGGGCGTCAGCAACTATATTATCAGAACCACGAATGTGCCTCGGTGTAAACTTAAACGCACCAATCCGCACGCCCCAACGGGCGAGCCTACCGGTTTTACATGGTGTCCCTAACGCCCACATGAGAGCCTGGTTATCACACTCCAATATGAAAGATACATGTTCCAGGTAGGGTTTATACTTCTCGAGACCAAACAAAACTGCCAAGGTTTCGAGCTCATAGATGGAAAACTTGCGTTCAGCTTCAGATAGAGTTCGCGAAGCATAGCAAATGGGACGGCGCCCCTCCGGAAAATCCTGGAGAAGAACCGTCATCCCAGACGTACTTAATACCCTTACGCCAAAGGCGATTCAAAGGTTCAACCCGGGCAGCGAAGGAAGGAATAAACTTGGAAAAGAAATTCGCCATACCAACAAAACGAGCCAATGCACCTAAGTTCTTAGGGGGTGGAAAATTGTGCACGGCTTTGGTGCGTTCTAAATCAATAGTAATGCCGGCGGGCGACACCCAATGGCCCAAGAAAGAAATCTCTGCAGTAGCAAACTTCACTTTAGACCTTTTAACCGTGAGGCCAGCCTTCTGTAAGCGATCAAAAACCTCACATAAATGTAAGATATGGGAATCAAAATCAGGAGAGTACACTACTAGGTCGTCTAAATAGTGGTAAAGAAATTTAAATTTAATGTCAGAAAACAAATTGTCCAAGAGACGGGAAAGTACCTGCTCACCGGTAGCAATCCCAAAGGGAATCCTATTAAACTCATACAATCTCCACAGAGATGAAAAAGCAGTCACGTGTTTGCATTCATCCGACAATGGAATCTGATGATAGGCGCTGTTTAAATCCAGAGTCGTAAACACGCGTGCTCCAGCAAAGTGATGGGCGGCAGTATGGAGGTCTGGCATGGGAGTAGATTCAATAATTATTTTTTTGTTGAGTTGGCGATAATCCACGACCGGACGGAAATCATTGTCACCCTTAGGAACTAAGAAAACCGGGCTACTATAAGACGAAGTGGAAGGTCTAATGATACCCTTATCCAACATATTGATTTTAGCCTTCAAAATGGCCATTTTGGGTGGTGTCAGCCGGTACGGAGAAAGCTTAACAGGGGACGGGTCAGTCAGCTGAATATCGTAGGTAATAAGATGAGTAACACCCAATCGGTCGGAAAACAAGGAGGAAAATTCCTGAACCAAACCTTCCACCACTGCGGCTTGTTGGTGAGTCAAATGAGACAAGGAAATATCTGCCTCACGCTCGTCTAATAGTGTGACGTTACCTAGACGAGGATGAGGTGTAACGTCGTATAGTTTCTCCTGAAAAGGTACACTACTTCCAGTCGCGAACCCAAAAGTAGCTTGTTTCTTCGCAAAATCTAAACACAAACGGGAGCGTGACATAAAATCGGCCCCCAAGATTACAGAATAGGGTAGATCAGGGACCAAATAGCACTCATGTTTCCTAGTGAATTTAGGAAAGCGTATAGTACACCTAACCTTGCTAGACACGTTAAAGGACTGACCATTAACTGCCAAACATTGCACCTGACAGCTCACCTCCTTGGGACACGAAGGCGCCAATGTATTGCGAAAATATACTTGATTAATGAGAGAAAATGAGCTACCGGAATCAATGAGGGCTAAAACGCTCACCTTACCGACAACAACCTGCACAAGAGGTTTAATAGAATGGGGTAGAACCAAAATGCGCCGCGATGAAGCCAAACTCGCGCTCATGGCAGGCAACTTCTGGCGTCAAATGGGGCGCTGCCGGAAACGACTATCACGTCCAGATTTAGAAGGGTCCATGCCCGTTGGGTGAGGGAAACTACAGTTCTTAACCATATGTCCTACCTCCTGACAACGGTAGCATCTTAACCGGAGCCCGTGAGGTGATGACCCAGGTCGGACGCCGGGTGTTAAACCATCTCCACGATTAACTCGTGGTGGGGGAGGTGAATTCAACACTTCACCTAAGCGAGATCGATCTACAGAAGAACACTCATTAAGCAGGGGCACTAAAGATTCCAATACCGTGAACATATTAGGGCGTGTCGCGAAAACAAGACTGGAGCGAGCTTCGGGATTCAAACCCGAAATGATATCACAAACTGCCTGCTCCGTATCTGGGAGACGTAAGGCCAAGGCCACGTCCCTGACCCGTCCCATATACTGCACAAACGGTTCGGCCAGACCAGGAGGTCGTAAATAATGGTCTTGCAATAATTTTAACCATTCACGACGCGGGATAAAGAATTCCAAAACCAAAGCATGAAAAGTACTTAAAGGGTCAGCTGATTGCCTTGCTCTAAGCAAAAGATTCAAAACTACACCTTTGACCTTGGTCGCAACTGCCTGCATCATTAAATCGGAAGAAACCAAGTGCACCATGGCTACCTTGTTAAGCTTTACTAGGAATTTCAAAAACGTGAAAGCCGACAGCACATCCGACACCTCGAACATATCCACTGCCTCCACCAACTGTTGTAAAGGGTGTATGATTTTTAAGGCACAAAATGGCGTCGAAAGAGAAGCTACGGAACTCACAGCCGGGGAAGACGAGGTCTCCGGAAAATACAGCTTAGCGTCTTCTCCCCCTTGACGAGCCATGCCGTTAAATTTCTCGAGGAGCGCCTCAAAATTTTGTTTGAGTGTCTTAACACGAGGTAAAACCTCGGAACGCGGAAAATAGGTAATGAGATAATCTAACCTGTTGATATAATGCTGGATGTACGCCAATAAACGAACCTGCTGTCCTCTTGAAGGGGAACCCTCGCGCTCCAAATCTTGGATAACCTTACCCAACTCTAAAAGCGCTTCAGAACACACTTGAGGGGACTTGGCAACTAAATCATGCTTATCAGGTAAAGCAATGAACGGTTTGTCCTTAACAAGACGCAATGTGTCTAATATGGCCGACCAGTCGGCCGCAGGAGAGACCTGCCCACCACGAATTAACAACTCAAAAAGCAGCTCACCTTTACGCAAGCGGTCAACATTTGCTAAGGAAGTCGCCATTCCTAACTGCCATAGGATACAGTAGTAGGCACAAAGAACTCCAAAAGCAACAAACACGAACACGCGGAAACCAAGCCGAGAGCCAAGCGTCAAATGAACCACGCTCTGCTACCAATTTGTGCGGGCCAACCCAGGGTCATGGGATTAAATTAAAACCATAAGCCTTTATCAAAACCTTAATATGGATTTATTTTCTTGTTTTTTTTTATTTCTACACTTTGCATTGATCAACCAGACACATAGAAGTAACTCTCAACTTCTGGTCCCAATCTGGGAGAAAGAGCCCCATAAAAACCACACGGCTCACCAAAAAGCAACGCATGAAAAACCCTTAGAGAGAATCGGGAAACCCGAAAATGGAGCACTTACCCTTAGAAACACCGATGCGACACCAGCCAGGCACGCACTACTCTGCCTGTTCGAGGGAGCCACCCAAGAAGCCTCGGGCACCGCAGCGCCCCCCAAAGAGGAACGGCGGAAAGCCCAAAACAACCTGACAGCAGCGCCCTCGAACCGGAAGGGCAAGTAAAAAGGTGCCGGAGAGAAAACAAACGGCACATTACAAACCTGTACTAAAAGCACTAGCATTAGAAACTGTGAACAATAGATACCCACCTGAAGAATGGTTACATATCTACACAGATGGATCTAATTTGGACCACAGTTCAGGAGCAGGATTTTTGTGTGCACTATTCTCATTCTATCAACCAGCAGGATACAACACAACAAATTTCGATGCAGAAGTAATGGCTATTTATATTTCACTTCAACACTTTCTATACAGAGTAGATAAATTTAAAAATGTTGTCATACTTTCTGATTCTAAAGCAGCATTATATGCAATAAGTTCATATAAAATGAGGTCAGTCCAAATTAAAGAATGTTGCAAAATGATCCAACAACTTCAAAAACTACAGAAAAGAATTATATTACAGTGGATACCTGCACATTGTGGAATTGCTGGAAATGAATCAGCTGATTTTCTTGCCAAAAATGGTGCAAATTTAATTCAGAACAAAAACAAAAACTTACCGTTTACATCCATAAAAAGATTAATTAAAAACAAATATAAAAACAAACAAAACCAATTAATATCCAACAATGCCAAAGATAAAAAATGGAACATTTTAATTAAAAACTCCAGAAATTATTTCATAAATCCTGCGTAAAGCTGCAGTAGTAAATTTTAGATTACTTACGGAACATGATTTTTTGTGCAATTTCTTCTCCACATCGCTCTTCGCGACACTCTTGTGAGCTCCTACTATCTATCACCTCTCCTCTGTCACATGTGTGCTCAGTTGGCTGTCTTAAATTTAGCAGACATATTTCCTGTTCGCTGTCGTTGATCCAAAGGTCTAATGTTTGCATGTAAGCTTTGTCTCTGCTTCTCTTGCCTTTTTCATCTCACTTATTAAGCTTATTTCCCTCTCTTTTTTCCTATGATATTGTTCCACTTTTTTAACTTTTGTCAATGAATATCATTGCTATTTTATTTTCACTATTGCCAACTTAACAATTATGGGTCTCCATCAAGCTTTATTCCTAATTTGTCTTCGAAATTTCCTCCACTTGCTCCAAGGCTCATTTCTTACTTCCTCTATGCCAAATATTATAATACTCATTCTTCTCCTTTCCTCAGTGCTCTAAATTAATCATTCTTTCATTACACTTCACGAGTTCTTTATTCACCTCTTGTTTGAGATTCCATCTCACTGATTTTATCTCTTCAAATCGCTTTATTATTTCATCTTTGATTCTTTTTTCATTCCTATAAGATTTGTCATTTCCTCTGGAATAGACTTCAACAATTTCATAACTTGTTCTGTCTCTGGCCGTGGGCTTAGCTCCATTCCTCCAGTTACTAACAGCATCATTAACAGCAGCACAAACCACACCATTATTAAAATCTGTTCTCTTAAATGCTTGCTTCCTCATTTATATCATATATTGTTATTTAAGCCTATTCTGACTTTATATGAAGTATTCAATGCCATGTCCGGGATTTGAACCACGGATCTCCTGGTTTCCGTCCAGTCACTCTAACCCATTGAGCTACCATGGCCAACGTCCCGACCTGACATTAAATCCTCCATTTGACTTATATATTTTCCCGGTAGACCACTAGGGGCTCTCGCATCCGAGATACACCGTTTGTGGCGACTTACTATTGTAAGTACTTGAGTCCCAGGCTTCACGATTAAACTCTTATTATTTTTAGTTAATTGATGGAAATTAATCCTTTCTTCACACTAGCCGTATATAGGCTAAGGTTATTGATAGATATAGTCAACATGAAAAATTCAATGCCATGTCCAGGATTTGAACCACGGATCTCCTGGTTTCCGTCCAGTCGCTCTAACCCATTGAGCTACCATGGCCAACGTCCCATCCTGACATTAAATTCTCCATTTGACTCATATTTTCCTGGTAGACCACTAGGGGCTGGGACTCAAGTACTTACGATAGTAAGTCGCCAGAAACGGTGTATCTCGGATGCGAGAGCCCCTAGTGGTCTACCGGGAAAATATATGAGTCAAATGGACAATTTAATGTCAGGACGGGACGTTGGCCATGGTAGCTCAATGGGTTAGAGTGAAACCAGGAGATCTGTGGTTCAAATCTCGGACATGGCATTGAATTTTTCATGTTGACTCTATCAAAAACCTTAGCTTCTATACAGCTACTGTGAAGAAATGATTAATTTCCGTCAATTAACTAAAAATATTTTTCTTGTGTTTAGCATTCATCTGTACTTATGAATTAGCTTCTCCCACCTTTTGAACATATATAGTAGTAAACTAGTTCATTACTAATTTATTTATAGCTATTTACAGCTCTTTGCATGGTGTGACTAAGCTTCCAATGAAAATAATTTTTTTTTACTACCAAATCTACTAATTGTACTCCAGAAAATATTTCTTTGTTTTATATGAAGCCAGTTCCTTTTTAACACAAAGTCTGCTTTATATACTTAAATCTTTATTTCTGTATCCCTGCTCTTTTGCTGAAGCAACTGCTACAAGCTTCACTATTTTTTAACTGCTTACGTGTGGCATGCAAATGATGCTACTATTGTATGCACCTCTTTCTTTAGCTAACTTTTGCAAGTCCTCACTATAGGGAAAAGAGGCCAACTTTACACTGAAGTACTGCCAGCCTTAAAATGAGTGTTTCAAATTTCTCAGTAAATCAAATCAAGTTTTGAAATAACACAAGTTGATTAAATAACTTTCCAGCAATACATTTCATATTGTAGTGTACTTAGTGGGAAATTGTGTAATAAAACAAAGTGTGGAACACTCAGATAACCACTGAAACTATTCCAAATAAATGCACATTTGTAATACAATGGCATCTTTCCAATTAAGCATTATTCAGCCGTTATGCCTTACAAGCTAATTCCTGTATACCATCAAAATAACAGCTATAATTAATACCAACAATGCACATAATTTACAAGCATAGAGCAGGGGCAGCTTGTCCTTACGTGCTGCAGTACGCATTTTCTGTGTTATAAATCACATAGGAATTTTCAAAGATAATGTACTACAGTTTATTATTGTGGGTATAAGAAATCTGGCACGACGAATAAAGTAGTCATGGCACATAAAGATCACCTGCATACCTAATGGAACACATCCTGGACTTTAACGTGCTGAGAGCGAGCAAGCTCGCTAATCAGTACTGTGCATGTGTACAACCCTCTCCTCTTGCCTTCCTGATAGCCCAAGTTCACATGATTTTCGCACAAATGCATGCTGCATAACGGTGTAGCGCTGTATTCATTCCCTGCACTAAAGCAGATGCTTAGAGCTGGCAAAGCAGGGCCACCAACACTCAATGTTATAGCTCTATAACTTGCCTATGCATTGAAATTCATTAAACACCATCATTACTTTACATTTAGTTCTAGAAACTAACTCCGTCCTTCTCTGTAAACACATCCAATACCTAATGGTTATTAAATCGCAAGACATTGCTAGTGAAGCACATATAAGTTCATGTTGGCACGATACTCCATTCCTGCGAACATAAGTCCCCCATAACAAGTGCACATGGCTCGCATACTCACATTCTAAGTATTCCGTTGTGTAACATTATTCAGTGGCAGATATCAATTTCTTTATTTTGTGTGCGAGTGTGAAATACCTTTACTTCACTCAGTGTACAATTAATTTAATACTACAAAAGCGTTAGCCAATAATGAACGTGGTTAATGAACTATTGAAAACTTCCTTTTCAAGACGAACATTAGAAGAAAAGATTTGTATAAAAATATTAAGGCAACCTACATCCGATCTAAAAATTGAACAAAAAGCAAAAGGAAGTAGAAATTCTGTTTGTACCATGGTCTAAGATGGATACTAAAGATCTCGGTCACATTAATGAGTACATAAAAAAGCATTCAAATTGCAAGGAACATGTGATACTCATTTCACTTCTCAATGCTTGGAGCTGTATATATTGCAATGTAGCTAAGTACAGCATATCAGGAAGCAATGCAAAAACTTAATGCGCAAGTCGAAAACAAAAAATTGATATATGAGGGTTGCTTGATAAGTCTGGTAAAAAGCCAAGGGTAATTTTTTTTTCACGAATATCTCACCTTATTTCTCAACATAATCTCCAATGATTGCTACAAAACTTGGTCCAGCAATGTTCCAGCTTTTTCATCCTGTCGAAAAAAATAGGTTCCATTAAGGTCTGCATTGACGGTGACTATCACTTCTTCATTTGATGAAAATTTCTTAACACCAAGCCAAATTTTCAAGTTTGGGAATGGGAAGCAGTCTCTTGGGGCTATCATTGGTAGGTGAGATATAAATGTTCTGATCAGTTAACACTTTGACTCATATATTCTTACAGCTAAGAGAAGGTGGGGCCCAAATGACCTTGTTGTCGACGACCACACACTCACTCACTTACAGCTAAGATAATTTATTCATTAGATGTTCCTAATTTAATAAGATAATAGAGAGTTGAATGTATGATATACTGAAGCTGTATTATGATTATCACAATATTGCTTGCTGGTTTTTCATTTGTTTTTAAATAATGATTGATTACATAAAATAAAGGTCCTCTAAAAATATTTCTTACTTTCTTGCAGTTGTTGAACAAAGTTGTTTGCAGTAGTGTGAAAGATGGCAAGAGAGTGTATGTATGCATGAGAGAGAGAATTTTCTTTCTTTTAGATAATAGAAATAGATGTTATAAAATAAGAATTGGTCTAGTATGGGGAAAGAATATTTTGTGATACAAGTAATAAATATGTGTATAAACAAAGTAATTCCTACTGTACTTTTTGGTGACTTCTAACTAATTAGTTGTTCCTTTTTTAGCATTGTGACAGGATTGTGCATTTGTAATGTATCTGGTGGTGGAGCAAATAAAGTCAAGTTTTTGTGGGTTAACTAATGTGTTTGCTCCTCCCAGGTTCTCCCATGAACAAAGCTAAAGTGGCCAACCACGAGAGACAACTACAACGGCTGCAGATTCAGGAAAATGCAGCTTGTGGGGAAACCTCATTAAATAGAGTAAGCATCAGCATGGGGAAGGGAGGGTCAGAAATAAGCAGCATAGGACTGTGGTCCACTCATTCCCAGCTCCCGGGAAGGTAGGGTCATTGCGCACATCTAACTCTTCCTAGCAACTCCTTTTGCTATTGTACTTTTGCACTATATATGGATGGCATGAACTGTTCCTTGTTTGGTGATTTCACAAAGTAAGTATGGAATATTTACCACTGTCCTCAGTGGTTTGTTTTCCAGCTAAATCTGTAAAACATTGCTAGGCTTATAACATAAAAATGGAAGTACTGTTTTGACAAACTACATAAAATGAAAGTTAAAAGAATTAATTTCTATCTTTTTCTGTTATGAGTCACTCTTAAGTAGTCCTGTCACCTTTTGTGTGCAGTGTTCAGTGATTATTTTTTAATTCCTGAGTACTGTATTTTGGAGAAACTAAATAAACATTTTATGAATTGTCACAGGATTTTCAAAAATTGAATATATTATGTTGTCTGTATTTTCACCTATTCATCCACTGTCATTTTATAGAAGAAAGCGATCATTGAATGTTTGAACTAGGGAGTGCTTTGAGCAAGAAGAAACTGGAAATATTTCTTCCACTTCTTCAGGTTTCATACTTTCAAATATTTGCTCTTGAATAATATAATTGGGAGCACACTGCTCCTTTAGGATTTTTACATGAATCCATTGGTGCAATGGCAGTATACTGGTCTGACATCTCTAGATAAGAGTAAACAGTACAAAAGAATTTGAGTATGCTTTATGTTCCTTTTGCCATAAAAGGTCTTGGAAATGATGTGTATACAAATCTGGTATCTGTTGAACATATTATTAGACACTAGATTTCTGCTGCCAAAAATTAGAAAATGCTTGTTGTATATCATCTTCTAATTTGAAGAAATGGGGAATTTATTCCATCAGTTTTATCTTTACCTTTTCCCATAGTTAAGTCACATGCCTTTAAATCAGTGGAATGTGGAGGCCAGTCAATTAAGTAACCATGCTGTATGGATTGATGAACCTGAAATGTTGGTTTAAGGGTCACATGAGACAGCAATTTTCTTGGACACATTTTCAAGACGACTCTTAACTCGTTTAATTTTTCCTGATGTGTTTTTGCTTTCTATATTTGTCTCACACAGGCACAGTTTTAAAATGTTTCTATAATTTTTTAAGGTAATGAGTCGGTAATTCAAACACACACATCACTTAAAGTGGCCAACCATGTGTTTGAAGCCATGGCCATTGTGTTTGAATTACCGACTCATTACTTTAAAATGTTAAATACATCACTGTTTCTAACCTTTTGCTTCAAATAATATGTTTATATAAGTTATAAATTTGTTAGGAATAACCATCCAGTAACTTTCTGTATAAATACACGCTAGGTATGAGCACAATTTAATGCAATAAACACACTGTTCTATAGTATATACCATAATAAATTTCATAGTCATTATCAGGATTGTCACAAATATTGAGTCTTTTGAAATATGCCGTACATGGTAGTAACACTGCCTTCCTATTAGGGCAATGTCACATAAACATGTTAATGAGCATAGTATAACTTTGCACAAGAAGAGGAAAAGGAGGTAGAAGAAGCAGCAGCAAGGAAGCTTCTAACCACGGTTATCTTACAAATTTCACATATGCTTTGCTATAGCACACGACTGGCCACTAGTATACACTATTACCAGTTTTGCAAATTCAAATACATTTAAATATTTTACTGGCACACTAATTTTCCTTAAAATATTCACACTTTGTCAACTAAGACCATTTCATAACATAATGGTACCATTTTACTTGTGTATATTAAAGTGACTATTCCATAGTTCACAAGAAATGCTGTAATGGTCCTGTAATACTTTTTGACCAGAAATCTTCCATAGAAAATCTCTACTGTATAAAGCCTAAATATTCTCATTAAACATGTAATAATAAAACTAAAACCTCAAAATCCAGATGCTTATATAAGTTAATGTACCTGTAGTACATGTTTTATAGCAAAATGCAAAGACATTTACTTTGTAGCTATAATTTGGGAAAATGGTAATTGAAAATCCTTCCTTTATCTTTTTTTTTTTTTTGTGTATTATGATTTAAACAGATTTCAAATGGGTAAACTAGCCAGAATTTTTTCAGTATTTAACTCCAACAACAAAAATGTAAGATCTTGAGACTTAAAGGGTAACAATCCTCCCAGACTCTGGTCTAGTGTAGTTTCACCAGTTCCAGTCTCGATGTAAGCCTAAAATCATAAAATGTTGGAGATATGTGCTTGAGTTGGTAAACATTAAAACATTGCCATAAGAAAATCATGCTTAAGAAGCTAAAAAGAAATATTTGAGAGCTTTGTTAGTATGCATGGTCTATTGTGACATTATCAAACTATACAACGTACAATTTTAAATAGCATATGAGCTGAACCAATGCGTGCACATGGTTACTGCCCTGTTGCCAATTGATCCGCCAGAGAATGGAAGATAAGGAAAGGGAGCAAGGAAAGTAACATTTGTCACCTGACAAATTGTCAGAACATAAACTTACGCAACAAAGGATAACTATGATGATAACATTATTGTAACATTCAATATTAACGTGCTTATTTACTGAAAATAACGTACCTGGATTCCTGAAAACAACTTATTGTAGAGGAGTTGTTCACTTAAATAAAATACATAAAGGTTCACCAATTTCTGTGCTAGAAGTTTTACCCTGTTTCACAATATGTGACACAGTATGCATACTAACATTGCACGCTTTGGTTGTGAGTTCCTGGCTTTGTGAAAAATTGATCCAGTCATGCACTTTCTCAGATGACAATTCCTTAAAGACACTGTAAACTTTAAAAATAATATTTCTGGCTTGGGAGCAGAGTACTTTATCCTTTAGTACCTATGCCATTGGTACCAGGCTTTTAAAGTGACATTGTTAACAGTTCACAAAACACTATGTAAACACATAAATTTTCTACTTATTGTCACAGTTACACAAAGCACCTTACACTCAATTCGCATTAAGGACTGGTCTTGAACCGAACTTCAAAGAATATGAATGTGTGCTCCTGGACTGCAGTGACCTGGCCTTGCCGTGGCTCAGTGGTTAGAGCGCTTGGCTCTCACCAAGGCGGCCCGGTTTTGATCCCAGGCAACTGCAAAATGAGATTTGTGGTGGACAACACGGCGCTGGGGGCAGGTTTTTCTCCAGGACCTCCGGTTTCCCCCGCCATCTCATTCCACCGGTGCTCCATCTTCATCTCATGTATCATCAGTGTCACTGGTGCCCTATGTAGTAAAAGCGGGTGTTAAACACTACACACACACTGCAGTGATCTGTTGTCAGTTAATTTATGAACTAAATATATAAACTAAATTTTCGAAACACATATAACTAAAGCCTTCCCTCATATGTTTAAAACATGGTACAGATACATAGACGACATCTTTGCAATAGCGCACTACAAACAAATAGATGATGCTTTGAAACTACTCAACCTGCAAGAACCCAGCATACAATTCACAGTGGAAACTGAAGAGGATTGTACTCTACCTTTTTTAGACCTTAAAATCAAAAAAAGCAATGAAAAACTAGAATTTGGTATCCATAGAAAAGCAACACACACAGATAATTACATCAAAGCAAATAGTTTCAACCCAATTCCACACAAACATGCAACCATCAACAGTCTCACACACAGATTAGTAAATCTACCTCTCAGCCAGCAAGAATATCAAAACGAATACCATCAAATCTTAAAAACTGCAATTAAAAATGGATATGGAAAAAACCTTGTAGATAAAAAACTAAAATCATTCAAACTTCAAAAGAGATTAAAACAGATCACAGCTCTCACACCAATAAAACAAGAAATTAGATTTGCTAAATTTACTTACCACCCCTGGGCCACAAAAAAGTTCCAAAAAATATTCAAGAAATACAATATAACATTGGCACCAAAAAACAATTACAACATTAAAAACCTACTTCACAGTAATAATACTGATAAGATAACACCAGAGGAAAAGTCAGGCATTTACAAGATTAAGTGTAAAGACTGTGAAAAAATTTACATAGGGAGGACAAAAAGAAACATAGGCACTAGAAAGAAAGAACACTTCAGGCACTTAAGATACAAAAATATTGATAAGTCCGCAATAGCAGCTCATTTCTGGTCTGAAAATCATGAAATTGAAGATAGCACAGAATTACTAAAATACGTACAAAAACATAGTGAACTCGTCATATGGGAGAGGATATACATAGAAAAACATTAAAACCAACTAATGAACTTTGAAATCCCGCCAGAAGAGAATCCCACATTTAAGTTCATCACTAAATCAACAGATGGCAGCAGCAACCCCAGAATTACCCACACCGCTGGATCAAGCTTTAGTCGCATAAGAGCCGTAGATGCAAACGATGATTTGCGAAACATGTCCTCAAAATAGGTACGAAAGTGAAGCAGATGTGTAATAAATACGACTCATCTAAAAATTAATAATTTTTCGCTTCACTGTGGTGTTCCAATACAGTTAAATCTCGAAATAAATATATGTAGTTCCTAATGACACTTCATAATGTCTTACTCAATACTGTGTAATGAAATGGAATAAACATGGGCAAGATTGGAAGTTGAAGCATAAACAGGGGAGTCAGGTGTTTATTCTCAAAGCAATAACATGAGAACCATTTGTCGTAGAAAAATGGCCTTTGTACAGGCTGTCTCAATAATTCTTGCTGCATATACCAAGGCATATTACAATGTCAGATTTCCAGTAATAATTTTGGGTGCATGAAAAAGAGAAATGTCTGTTGCTTACACTTGTGCTGGGGGTTCTGAAGTATGTAGCTAACGCTGCATGCCTATTATAGGACAGTCGCTCTAGTCAAGCCCTCGCTAGCTCTGCCTCATGTGCCTTCTAATACTGTATGCCTCATACTACTGTATAAATGTTGAGTCTGTCCTTAATCCTGTGGATGAGGATAATTTCATCCCAGTATGTGCCAGATCCAGTTTATCAAAATGTACCAAATCTAAACTAAAACTATTAATGACTACTTGTAAATATATTAAATATCTTAACCATATGTAGAAATAGGATTCATGATACATGATAATGGTGACATAAAGCCATAACACTGTTTAATACTTTTACAACCATGAACACGATTTTATTTTCTGTAAAATCAATTCTTTTGGATTTATTACCTTTCTAAAATAAGTTCCACACATATACTTTAGCTCTAATATTCTGGATAAAAGGGAAACTTTCTGCTTTACAGTGGGTGGTAGGAATTATGCAAACAATGAGTGGTACAAGTAAAACTGATAATGCCTCAAAACTTGCTATCTGTCAGACACATTTCACATTTGTGTAAGGAAAATTCAGTGACTAGAGCTGAATGTGAGCTCGCTTATGTAATGAGATTAGTCTCAAGTTTTGGAAGAATAAAACATAGTTGTATCTTACTTTCATGTGACATGTCTTGTGATTTTTTAAGTCGGCTCAGTAGGTGGTTTAATCTTAGTCATCAGTTTGTGCAATAAATTATGACATGGGGTTTTCAAGTGCACAAGGGAACATTATAAGCCCGGATAGATTCTGCTGAAGTATATTATAGCAAAGTTTATAGATTAAAACAGTTGCAGCATGTGAAGTTATAAATCAGGGTTGTTGCAGTGAATTTGGAGAAATTATAATCACTAAATCTAGAAATGGAATGTTTCGCTTATAACTAAAATAGTACATTTGCAATAAAAATTTTAAGATGGAATCTTTTAAAGGATAAGAAATAAAAAGAACAGTTTTTCTGTGAAATAGTGAATCTTTAGGCTTTAAAATGTTTTAAATCACTATAAACCATTATTATTTGGAAATACTTTGAATAACTACCTACCTTGCGAGGCAATGATGAAGTCCTTTGTGGCTGGCACTCCCATCTGTAAGCTACATAGTCTGTAAAAATGGCTACATTGCCTGGAATGAGCCTTTCATTCACACTGCTATACATAACAAGAAATCAGAAGAGCCCTTTGCACCTTAAAAGAAATCGACTAAGAGGGAAAGATTTCAGTCCTGTTCACATCATCAGCAAAATGCTTTAGGAACATTCACATATCTTTTTATGGCTATGGGCTATTTAAGTCTAGCATCTTTAAGGGATGCAACAGAAAATGTGCATGAAATTCTACACACCTATCATCTAAAATGTTTTTTATCCAAAGAGTGTCTTAAAGGTTTTGATTAAAATATATGTTTGAGATGCAGACATGGAAAGTCATATAAAATGTAAATATTGAATTTTCTGTGAAGTGCTTTTCATTCTCATGAATTCTGTGCCATTTTATATAAACTGAGAAACAATAAGTAACAAATAAAGAACTATTACAATAAAAGTAGAACATACATAAAAATACTCTTCTATAAATTACCTACCTCCCATCTCCCTCCCATTATAACTTAGGTGATATCAAAATATTCCATATTATACTTTCACATTTATCCATTTGGGCATCATTCTAATGTTTGAACATTTGCAATTCCTCTTTTTCTTCATTAGAAAACAACATAATTTATTCCCTTAAGAAATGCAATGAATTTTTGGTTTAGTCTAAAAGAAAATAATACATGCTGTAAAGTAGTGAATACACTTCCATGTAAATTACATTTTACAAAGTTATCAAAATACTAAATACAATTGGCACTTAGTACTTGGACTTGAAGGCAGTCGTCAAGCTTCCTTTCGAACCAAAGCGCACCCTAGATGAACAGGAGCTTTGAAACAAACCAGTTTAGAAGGGTGGGGAGGGGGGAATTGTGGTGCAGTGCTATAAAATCATTTGAAGGTGATGGTTCAGGCGTTAAATTTACAAATTTATCAAAATTCAGTTTAGAATAAGTAAATGTTATAGTTGAGCATTTTTTATTAAAACATATTCATTAACAGAATGAAACATTACTTTTAAAGTGGATTTTTAACCTTCTCCTTAAATGTTTTGTTGTAAAGAACTATGATAATCTCTGAGATATTTTATTATGTAAGTTAACACCTTCTTGGTGAGTTGAATAAAGGCTTTTGTTTAATATCTGTTGCTGCAGATTGTTTGCAGTTCAACTTATATGAATAGTGTTCATTGTTAGAAACAATTTTATTCATATATGAAAATAAAAGCATGTTTGTCTAAGAGATAATAGTTGTATAGATCTGTTTTTGCTGCTCGGTTAACAACCTAGGAACCCATCAAGCACTAATTTTCTAATGTTATAAACCCTACCAATGCTGACACCCACTTATGATGCAGTTTCATAAACAGTGGAACAATGATCGTCTTCAATAAACTCTCGAATGGCACTTACGTTGTCACTTGGGCATCAAGCATGATTTTCATTTTCCACAAATCCTCACTGCCCTTAAATAGTCTGGCCCAAGTAAACACTCAATTCTGGGACTATTTAGTGTCCCCAAACTGTGCCCTTAAACAAGTTGAAATTTCCGAAGGTTTAACCCTTTCTTTGCTTAAGAATTTTATTATAATGCATTGCACAACAGAAGAAACGAACCTCCTGCTCACTTATGATGTACTGATGCCAGAACCTAGTGGAGTAGCTAACCAAGCTAGTTCTTCCTTCCTAACACACTGACCTGCAACCCCCCTCCCCCCCCCCCACTCTGCCATCACATTCAGAACTGCTTATTCTGTGATAAGCAACAATTACTGCTTATATTTGAATCACACTCATACAATGGAAAACAGAAATCAATGGAGTTAGGGGTTCCTATAATGTGGTGTGAACAAAAGAAATCACTATGATTGCTACTTGGGCATGTGTGTAGTATCAGGATATAACAAGATAAATGAAACATAAACTAAATATCCATATGGCCTTGCTTCAGCAATAAGACCTGTGCCATATGGAGCAGATGTCCATATTCATATTCCACCAGCTCACCTAAAGGATACCAAGACTTCAGTCTCTGGGTCAACAGAAAATTCCTATACAAATGAGATTTTCTTAGCATACACTGGTGAAGACAAGTCACAGCATTTTAGTCAAGAAGAGCTGAACAACTTATAAAGAGACTTAGCTGTTACCAAAACAAGGTAATGGCTAACTTGGATCAGAGATGAAAGACTGGCTCCAGACACCACACCTA
The DNA here is from genome assembly GCA_030765055.1 of Mantis religiosa. Lineage (NCBI taxonomy): Eukaryota > Metazoa > Arthropoda > Insecta > Mantodea > Mantidae > Mantis > Mantis religiosa. The sequence goes on along the minus strand of CM060950.1, from coordinate 169,201,952 downwards.
TAGAGTAGAAACAAAGAATTTTCCAAGCTCTTTAAGATGGAAGACCAACTTGTTAATTGTGATCTACCAAGTTTAATTCAACAACTGGGAAGAAGAACATATGATAGTAATGACCAGCATTTATTTATTATAGCTTCAAAAAGAAATCATAAAGCTATTCTGTTGCACCCCTCAATGGTCGTTGCACATTCTGAGTTTCTAAAAGAATCAAATAAAAATCTTGAAACCATTTTAGAATTAAAAGGAATATCAGTTGTTATTGTGAAGATATCTAAAGGTATCCAGTATCTTAATAGGTTAGCAATGAGAATGTACGAAATAGCCACATGCTTTTTATAACAATGGAACAGTAGAAATAGAGTTAAGTACTGAATGGTAAGAGAATTACCTATGAGAGAAGGTTTAACACCTAGAGAGAAAAATGTCATTTATGTCAGTTTAATTGATCTAAAAAGAAAATGTTACTGACTCCTTTGCATATAAAATTATGTATTATGAAACAGTCTGACTCTACCTGTCCTATTATGAAACAGTTCATGAAAGCACTTGACAAGAATGGTTCATGTTTCAAACATCTAAGCAGTAAATGGTCTGTAATATCTGAGGCTAGCGTAAAAGAAGGTATACTTAATGTACTCGATAGGATAGCTAGTGAAAGTGTATTTTTGGACACCATGAATGATAGAAACCGAAACTGTGGTGTACTTTGAAAGAGGTAGTCAATACGTTTCTTGGAAATCTGAGAGATCTGCAGTTCGAAAAAATTATGAGGAGTATTGTATACAAAAATTATGAACTTCTGGGTGAAATACGATTTTAAAGGTTCACTTCTTGTACTCCCATCTAAAGTATTTTCTTGATAACTTGGGATCCTTCAGATTAACAATTTCATCAAGAAATCAAGGAGATGGGGAGAAGATATCAAGGTCAGTGGAACATTGCAAAGTTAGTGTATTACTGATGGATAGAGTCAATATGAAAAATTCAATGCCATGGCCGGAATTTGAACCAAGGATCTCCTGGCCATGGCATTGAATTTTTCATGTTGACTCTACCCATCGAAAATCTTAGCCTATAAACGGCTAGTTACAGGCCAAAGATATCAAGGGAGTACTGTATAAATACATGCTAAAGTTAGAACTCTTGTATCCAAGAAAGGTTTTTCACCTGGAGTACACTGGTTCACTTGCTTGATTATTCTTTTTTTTTTTTTTTTTTTTTTTTGTTTAAACACCTTGATATAGTTGTTGGAAGATCCCCAGAAGGAGATTCCGTATGACAGTACTGAATAAGCATAGCCAAAATATGTTGTTTCTAAGACATCTGGTTACGTGTTTTATCCAGCTACCTTATAGCATAGCATATACAACTTAATTTGCTAAATAAGATAGTTCACATGTTCTAACTGAGCTGGGAGTCAATAATAATACCTAAAAAGTTGGTAGAGTGACTCTCTATCCAATGTATTAAATATTGCAATTTGAATATAATTGAGAATTCCCAGTTGCTGATTTGTGTAAAATATGCAGTTTTACTTATATTTAAATGAAGCTTATTATTTATCCATTTCTTCAATTCTGAATGATATAATTCTGGCTGCAAAAGTCTCATCACTAATTCTAAAGTTAAGGTTTGTATCATGCTCAATAGAGTCACTTAGAAGAAAGATCATTGATGTAAATTAAAAATTGGAACTAGTCATAATATTGAACCCTGTGGATTACTGGATTCTATTGAGGCAGGTTTTTAATGTGCACCTTCTTATACAACCAAATTGATACCTAACTTTTAAGATAGGAACCTATTCCTCTGACACCATAGGCATCTACTACTTTTATCAGAATATTGTCATCAACTATGTCAAAAGCTTTACATAAACCTAGTAATAGATCTGTTACTTGTTCTTTTTGTATTTAGCTTTAACTATACTTTCTATGAAAGAAAAATTGCACTATTAATAGATTTCCTTTTCCTGAAGCCAAATTTAGTTTTTGATAGTCTTATTTCTTTCTAAAGAAGAGACAGTTCTGTTGTATATAATTTTCTCAAGAAGTTTTGAAAAGACACAACACATAATAAGGGTTATAGTTCTCTATTATTTTTCTCGCACTTCATAAGAAATGGTTTAACTTCAGCTATCTTAAACACATTAGGAAAGCATGCTGTTTCAAGTGAGGAGTTGCAAATACCAGTTAGCGGCTTTGACAGATAGTGTACACACTGTTTGACCAAACATTTGGTTGAAGCCATTACAGTATTTTTCAGGTCTCTTGTTGTTTTCATTATTTTTACCAGTGATGGGATATATAAATAGTATTATTTACAGCAACATTGTTGGTTAGACTGAAGGAACTGCACCTACTTTTGCACCAAATACATTCATTTGAAATGTAAGACATGCTGTCAACTCTGTGCTTCCACAGAGATTAGAAGATTATAATGTATGACATCCAGAAAACAAAGCAAGCCCTTTCAGCAGTAAATAAGAGTAGTAATAAATCATAACTATAATAGGTATTCATGAGGCATGGCACAAAAATTAGATTTGCCATCACTGCTGTAGTGTATGCCTATTTGAAGATCTAAAACTTCCATTAAAGGAAAAAAGATGGATGCATCATTCAGACCTCGTGACAAAATCTAATTTAAGCTAGTTAGTACCAAGTTTGATATTTAACCAACTTTTCGTTTTCAGTTATGCCATTCTCTCTCTCTCTCTCTCTCTCTCTCTCTCTCTCTCTCTCTCTCTCTCTCTCTCTCTCTCTCTCTCTCTCTCTCTCACTCACTCACTCTCAAAATCGCTTTTTTGGATTCAGCATACCTCAGAATATGTGTTTCCACTAAAATCTGTCAAATTTTTGGGTGGAAGCAATACTTGCCTGATAGTTGGGCTTTATCTATACAAAAGATTATAGAGATAATAGGAATGGGGAATGTATGGAGGGACAGAGAAATTTTAGAAGGAAGGTTTTGGAAAGTGATGAAGCAGAGAATTGGAGGTATAAGTATACAAGAGATATTTAGCAGTATTAGGGACAAGAGAACCAATTAAAGAAGATTGGGGCAGGGAAAAATAAATTGAAGTATGTAATAAGTTAGAAAGGGGTTTAGGTCTGGGGCAATGAAACGGGGAATGGACCTACAGAAGTGCCCATTATGCAATCAATTGGAAATTAACCTACATTTTATTTTGGATTGTAAAGAGAGAAAATTATGAGGTAACAATGGATACTGGTTAGGTGGTTGAAATTACCAGGAGAAATAATTAAAATTTGAGTCTTCTAACAATACAGAAGAGATTAGAAAATTGGGTGAATTATTAATAAAGACTAGAGAAAAATACAATGGAGACATTTTAAAATTATAAAATTGTATATTTGTAAGGATGCCTATCAAGAAAATTGGTATATTATAAGAGTATTAAAACTAGGTAGATTGTGAACCTGGTGTAAAATGTATTAATAAGCACCGTGTTTGATTAACTGCTTTACCGATGGCCATTTAAACCCCTCAAGGGCCGGAAACGGATACCCAATAAACAGAACAAGACATTTAAATTGTTAAATGCTGTAAAAATGCATCATAAATACAATTCCATATCTTCCGTGTTTATTAAGTTATTTAAACGAAACAAAAACTGGATTAAAACCCATTAAAGGCAGTATACATCTACAGTAACAAAAAAGTGGAGACTACCGTAATAAATTGTTCAAATTTCACTTCTTTGTTTCACTGTAGCAAAAGCCATTCTTTGTGCTGAACATGCCTAATATTTGAATCATTTTGTTTTGTGTGTATACGAACGAATGTATGTATGTATGTATGTATAGCTACACAAGCAACTTCTCCAGTTCAAGTTTAGTTTTTATTTATGCTATACCAAGCGATAATCATACGAGTATATGTTGCGTTACACTGGAAAGAAAACTCCGTCAGCATCTGTTATTACAGTGTTTCTCAACCAAGGTTTCTGGTAGCCTTATGCAGCTGTTTTCGCTCAGTATTTTAGTTATTTATACTCTCTCTGTGTTCAGAGTGATTTCTTATAGCTATCAAGAGCTAAATGAATGGCACATTTGAAATTGTTACATTTCAATGTTAACCATGGCTTATCCCCGTAATGTAGCAAATAAATTACCTTGCGTATGATGTATAAAGGCTTCTGATATTACTGTAGAAAATCTGGAAGATTTGTTGTGCGATTATGAAGGAGGTGTTTTGGATATAGGTAGCAGTGACGTGTACTGGTCTACAGATGGCATGTTAGCTACTCCATTGTTTGGGGAAATGGCGGGTCAAATTTGGGTGATGTGGATCAGCTATTACTAGCTATCCCTCTTTACGAAAAACAGATAAATGGTAAAAAAGTATTGTTATACCACTGGATGTAACCATGCACAATTGTTTAGTAATTTTCAGAGCTGTAAATTCATGCAAGACATTCACCTACCTGTACTTGCGCGTATAAATAGCTCGTAACCTGAGTATTATAATACTCAGAGGCCTCTTTATACGGGGGGGCGGAGGGGGGTAAGAAATTCACCACGACATCACCCCTCATACTTGAGAGATAACACTTTCCTAAAAGGATACCACCCACAACCAAAAATGTCTCAACCATTTCAAAAATGTCTAGTGTGTTGCGAAAAAGAAGTTCGCAAAGAAACCAATATTATTTGGTATAAATCTGCAATGTGCCCTTGGGTGTTTATCGAGGTTTGGAGGTGTACAATTCAAAAAGAAACCTTTAAGGGTACATTTATATACCTTATAGAACTAATTTAAATCTATTGTAAAATAGGAAGATTAAAATAATTGGTGTTAAATGAGCATTAAATGCATGTATGCGCAGGACGACTATATACATACATATCGGTTTGGGGCATTTTAACTAGGACGTCATATAGACGTCCATATCGGTGAAAGGGTAAAAGCTTCACGGGTGATCAGCCATGTCAAAGTAATTAGATTCGAGCTTTCGGCCATTCTAAGCTCCATTTCCTTCTTCAGAAACTGAAAGAAAAACGGCTATATCGTCGTCATATATATAAAGATTTCCTAATGCGGGCGGGCCTTATGTCATGCCACTGCATAGTAGTCTATTATTGGTCCACAGGAAGGATGAACTCGCATTGTTTAAAAATGTTCTGCATGTCCATCACCTGGATAGGGATTCTCCAGTCCTGGGTTTTCTGCGCGGTCTGTCTAGATTGGGCTTCTCCTGACTTGTTTTCTGTGTGGTCCCTCATCTGGTCGGAGATTTTATTGCAAGTATATTTTATTGTTGGAGCTCAAGCTGTACTCAACTGGAAGTCCCGAATCTCTATTGAAATTCCATAAATGGAGCTTAATCTCTATGGCTTCTTTAATAAGTCCATCAAAATGCTTGTCCAAATGTTCCAGAACTGCGGCATCATTAAAATTAATTTTGTGCATGTACTCTATACAATCAAAGTATAAACTTGAAAAGTGTAGGGACAGTGAAGCACAAATTAGTACAAAAGTGAATCGAGAAGATATTGACACATTGCTTCACTCACACTGTTTATTCACAGGACATGTTTCAAGAGCTCTTGCTCCTATCATCAGCTGATACTCGATTAGTGTAAGTTGTAGTGGTTTCCTCTTTCTCTGTTTTGTCAATAGATGGCGTGATGTACTTGTCAAAGATGTCCGGTGGTGGAGTTTCAAAATTCATGACTCTATACTGCAGTAGTGTTTTGGATAAAGTACTAAGTTATTTAATTAATAAATCTTTTGAAGCCGGACAATTTCCAGATGTACTTAAAATTGCCAAAGTAAAACCAGTTTTCAAAAAAGGTGATAGAGAAAAAGTCGAAAACTACAGGCCTATATCGATTTTACCAGCCTTATCCAAAATTGTAGAAAAAGCTATGCTAGTAAGATTTAGTTCGTTTTTGGAGAAGCCTAATGTAGTTAACCCTACACAAAATGGGTTCTGTAAAGGAAAATCCACAACATCAGCAATTTTTGAGTTTACAGATCATATATTGGAGGCTATTGACAATGATAATAACTGTACAGGCTTACTAATAGATCTAACCAAGGCATTTGACATGATTCATCATGAAATTCTGTTACAAAAGCTGTACTATTATGGGATAAGGGGAATAGTATGGGATTGGTTCCAATCATATTTAAAAAATCGGAAACAAATGGTGGAAATCACAAATGTCGATGAGCGGAATGTCGTACGTAATCACTATTCAAAAATGAAAAAAATTAAATATGGAGTTCCCCAGGGATCCATACTAGGACCCGTTCTCTTTTTAATATTCATAAACGACTTCCCAAATTATTTAAATCCAACTCGAGTAACTATGTTTGCTGACGACACAAATGTTATAATAAAGGGAAATGAAAATGCAAAACACATAACCAGTAAAATTGAAACTTGGTTTGCTGAAAACAAATTTATTATTAATACAAACAAATCTTCAGCAATATCATTTCGTCACAAACAAAATAAAAATGTTGTCAAACCTGACATCAAGTTGTATGGTGCATGTGTTTCTTATAAGACAGAAGCAAATTTTCTGGGAGTATGGATAGATCAGCATTTAGACTGGGAAGCACACATAAAATATCTAGTAATAAAGTTAAATAAATTCTACTTCTCATTAAGAGTAATAAAAAATGAGTTGTATGCAAGTGACATGAGAACCTTATATTTTGCATAAGCAGAAAGTCTAATGAGGTATGGCATTATGTTTTGGGGGGATAGTAAAGACAGTCACTTGGTTTTTAAAGTACAAAAAAGGATTGTTAGATGCCTAATGTCAGGAAAAAAATATGACTCCTGCAGGAACTTCTTTAAGGAATTGAAAATCTTCACTCTGCCCAGTCTGTATATATACTGTTTGCTATGTTATACAAAACAAAACCTTGAAAATTTCACCACAAATAATCAAATACATCATCATAACACCAGAGGTAAAACAGACTTAAGAACAATAACACATAGAACTACACTTTATTCCAAAGGAGTTAGATATTCAGCAGTCACTCTGTATAATAAACTACAGGCCAATCTGAAAAACATAAAATCCATGCGGTGTTTCAAACTATCGTTGAAAGAAATTTTATTAAGTGATTCATATTATGATATAAGTGAATTTCTAGATACACTGTAGCTGGCCATATAATTGTATATATTTGTGATGCATTTTAAATGCTGTGTAGTTGTAGAGCCATGCAACTATATATATTTATGAGTTCATGCTTAGATCTTATTAATTACACTTGATGCAACTTATTTTTTATTTTTATACTTATATTATTTGTATTGTTCTAAATATTTGTATTGACGTATCCAATGTCATTGTATTGACTTAACGGATGAATAAAACTACTACTACTATGACGATTTTTGTTAATGAAGATTTGTTCCCACACGGAAAGGTCTATGGGGTGATTAACATATTTTATTAGAGGTGTTTCCAAGTTGATGTCATGTCTAGTATTCAAAAAATGAAAAGCCACTGCTGATTTTTCTGTTTCACCATTTTTAATGTTTCTTAGATGTTCTTTAGTTCTGATGTTAATATTTCCTTTTGTTTTTTCTATATAAATTTTAGGGCAAGTTTCACTTTTGATCTCATAGATTCCTGGTTTTTCTTTGGTAGTGATTGAATTTTTGGGAGGGTCTTTTAACAAATTTCTGATATTAAACCTATTTTGAGGTGCAAGAGTTATGTTGTGTTTTGAGAAAATTTTTTGGAATTTGTTATAGGCTGATGGGTGGAAGGTGAATTTTTTAAAAGGTTTTTTCTCTTTTTCTCCTGTAGGTTCTAGGTTGGTGGTTTCTTTTATTTTCTTAGCTTTGTTGAGTCTGTTAACTGTTTTGTCTACTAAATTTGGGTTGAAACCGTTGGATATAGCTACTTTTTTTATGTGTAGGTATTCTTCTTGATAATCTTCTCTGTTTAGTGGAAAGTTGATCATCCGAAATATTAAACTCTTGAAAATGGCATGTTGGTGTTGTTTTGGGTTGAAACTGTTGTTCTTAATATAATTATCTCTGTGTGTCGGTTTCCTGTAAATACCAAAAGTGAGTTTGTTGTTCATTTTTTTGATCTTGATGTCCAAAAAGGGAAGCACACCATCCTCTTCTGTTTCCAATGTAAATTTTATAGTTGGATTTTGTATATTCAAAAGTCTAAGACCATCTTGTATGAGTTTTTTAGGTACTATTGCAAAAATGTCATCAACATAGCGATACCACACTTTGAAATAATTTGGAAAGGTTTTTGTGATACGTGTTTCAAAAGCACTCATAAATAAATCTGCCAAGAAGGGAGACAATGGGTTGCCCATAGCTAGGCCCGTTTTTTGTTTATAGATCTGTCC
>CM060950.1:168973591-169192582 GCA_030765055.1 Mantis religiosa | reverse complement strand
GTGTTTTTGTAATGTTTAAGTGGACAATACTGTCATTGAAGGTTAAGGGGAAAGCAGTTGGGCTGGTGCTAAAAATGAGATAGAAGTTTAGTGTTCCACAAGTGGCTTCAGTGATATAAAGAACACCACAGTCCTAGATGGCAGCCAGTGTAATCATAAGCAGATTCTATAACCACTGGCAATGCTGACAGTTGGGAGATTACACTACTCATATTGTCAGTTCATTAGTATTGAACAACATTTTCAGTGCCAATTAACAGAAGGAAAATGCTGTGGCAGGAAATCTTACATAGATAGGATCACTATCCTTCAGTGTTGTACTGAGGTCAGAGTAAGACTTCGTTCCCTATCATACGAAATTCCAGTTGCCACAAAGTTTCAAGTGCCTGAGTACAAGGCACCTAAAAGTACCTGGAATTTGGAAAATTGTTTTCTTTAAGAGGCTGGTGTGCAAAATGGCTTGCTATTACAGAAAAATATGTCCCCTATTACATCATTATGCTGTACACAAATATTAAAAAGTATTTCTTGTTCTCTGTCAGCCAACACTATGAACTAGTTTTGGTTCCCTTCATTTCTAAATGACTTAATGCAATATCTGCAGGAAATAGGTAAATACTGTTAATAAGTAGAATTTAAATGTAAATCAAGAGAAAGTACAAATGATATTAAAGGGATAATTGAGCAAATATGTAGTGGAAGAAAGGAAGTAAAGATTATACAATCTTGAATTTACAAGAAAGAAACTTGTTAAAACAATACTTAGGATGCTAAGAGAAAAAAATTGAGTTATGGATGGTTTAGCAATATTTGAAGTAACTTACAGTAATGGTTGGAAGAAATGTGGAGAAGAGAACATTGGTTTACACCTTTCAGAAAGTGGCAAGGAGAGGACAGTATAAAAATATTGGAACTGTTCTGTGATAACTGAAAAATGGTCTCTGATGTTTAATATTTCAGTGAGGAATTCTTGGAAAAGAAAATATATCTTGATGCAGTGAGTAGACTAGGGTTATCAGGAAGTCAGCACCTGATATTCTGAATCATTAAAGAGGATAAGCTATGTGTTTGCCCAGCATAAATACAATATGTGCTATCGCCAGAGAACTAGAACCTTCAGAATGTTTTGACACCTCTTTTACTCTGGGAAGTTTTCTGTAGCTGTGTAAGTGGGTGCTGTTACAAGTTAGTCAAGTCTAATGGAGAAATGCGCAAGTCTGCAAGTAGAGGAGTCTGGCATAGTAAGAGTGGATATGTGAGTCAGAGAGCAAGTTTGTGATGACCATGGTAAAGCCAGTGAGCGTTACTACCACACAGGATTGGAAATGTCTTGTATTTGACTCCATGGTAAGCCAACCGTTAGGAAGAAGAGGCTATCTTGGGCATAGTTTATTCTGCTGGTGTTTATGTGAAGGAAGTGAAGGGAAAGTAACATAATAACTGGACTGTTACAATATGTATAGTGATCTCATTGCATGGGTAAGAATATGTGCATGAAAATTAAAGGCCTAAGAAATGGTGTCCTACAGAGTCAGTGCCCCATATGTTGAGGGAAGGAAATTATTGAACATAGTCATACTAAGCAGTCCAAATATTATAAACTACAACACTTCATAACCAACTCCACTTACTGTCCTCCACAGGAGAGTAAGTCTCCAAGGCCTGAGACACAGGGGGGTTGGCAAATGTTCCCACACCCTCCTTGGACAGATTTATGACACCCCATGTCAGTACAGTTACAGACCATTCAAAAACATTCTGACTGCTTGTACTTTTGTGAATGAATCTTCTCGGTTTTAGTGTACAGAGTGAATAGGGGGCGCATGTATTTTTTAAAAGGTTCTGCTCCTTGTGTAGCAGGCATTCTCTGCCACACACATTCGCTGTCCTTGTCCCACTGTGTAAGGCAGCACATACCTTTCAGGGACCTTCTTTGCGTTGCTGGACAGTATCTGTTTTAAAATTGTTGAAATCCTCCGGAACCAGTTTCGTGATGTTTTCATCACAGTCACAACTGGTAGACTGATTAGCTTTTCCATTACTCCTGGTAGTTGACGGATAATTTGCTATTGTGCTGCTGCTGCTGCTGCCGCCATCTACTTGGGGCAAAACAAACATTGACTGCATCTGTTTGTGGTATTTCAAAATTCATCATGTGATTTTTATTTTTCAAAATAAATATATTCTCCCAAACTATTAAATCTGTCAGTCCATTCAATTGTTTTAATAATTTAACCTCTGAATTTATTTCATGGTTAAATGACCAGAAATGATCTGTCACAACTTACTTATCAGTCTATTTATATTTAATATTTGTGAAATGTTCTTTCATTCTTGTTTTCAAATTACGTTTGGTCCTACCAATATGAATCTGATTGTGCTCTAAACAGTTAAATTGATAAAAGCCAGATTTTTTATTATCTGAAATGTTATCTGTTAGAAAAATGTAGATTTTTATGCTGTATTTTTTATGCTGTATTTCTTTTGAGGAAGTAATATTATACAAAATTCTTTAAAAAAAATTTGAAATTTTTTGTTTGCCCAAGGATGAGTAAATTTTTTAAAATTATAAGCATCTGTTGCATTTTTAAGGGTAGAAATATCATTTATATTTTTTTATGTTTAAATTTTTCTATCGTTTTGTTTATAAAATCTGTAATAAAACCATTCATTAAAGCAGTGTGTTAATGTGCTTATATTCTGTATTAAATTCCTCTTTATTTAGGGGTATATTTATTAAATATCAAATTATAAATATATCAAATTTATGTGAAAAAGGGCTGTAATAATCAGTATCATTTGATTTCCTGCAAATGCCAAAGCTTAACTCATTGTTATTTTTTATTATCTGTATATCTAGAAAAGGAAGGCAACCATTATTTTCAATTTCTAATGTGAACTTTATAGATTTATCCTATAAATTTAGAAGCTTTAAAACACCATCTGTTTATTAGGAACTATAGCAAAAATCTCATCCATGTATCTATACCAGGCTTTAAAAATTAAAGGGAATGCTTTAGTGACCTGTATTTCAAGAAAACTCAGAAAAGGTGAAAGAGGAATACCCATTGCTATTCCAGATAACGCTATTGCTACTTCATTGCTTTCAGAAGATTTACCATTAAAAAGATTTACCATTAAAATTGAGAAAAAGTTTGATCCAAACAAAGATTTGTAATTAATTGATGGAAATTAATCATTTCTTCACACTAGCCGTATAGAGGCTAAGGTCTCTGATAGATAGTCAACATGAAAAATTAAATGCCATGGCCGGGTTTTGAACCACGGATCTCCTGGTTTCCGACCAGTTACTCTAACTCATTGAGCTACCATGGCCAATGTGCTGTCCTGACATTAAATTCTCCATTTGACTCGTATATTTCCCCGGTAGACCACTAGGGGCTCTCGCATTCGAGATACACCCTTTGTGGCGACTTACTATCCTGAAAACTTGAAACCAGGAAACCAGGAGATCCATGGTTCAAATCCCGGCCATTGCATTGAATTTTTCATGTTGACTATCAGAGACCTTATCCTCTATACGGCTAGTGTGAAGAAATGGTTAATTTCCATCAATTAACTAAAATAATATAAGAGTTAAATGATGAAGTCTGGAACTGAAGTACTTACGATAGTAAGTCGCCACAAACGGTGTATCTCAAATGCGAGAGCCCCTAGTGGTCTACCAGGGAAATATATGAGTCAAATGGAGAATTTAATGTCAGGATGGCATGTTGGCCATGGTAGCTCAATGGGTTAGAGCGACTGGACTGAAACCAGGAGATCCGTGGCTCAAATCCCGGCCACGGCATTGAATTTTTCATGTTGACTATCAAAGATTTGTAAGTTCAACAAAATCCTGTATTAATTCCTTTTTCTATTCCTGGTCAAATTTCTCAGATGTGTAAATCATTTCATTATGCAGTTCCCAAAGAAATTTATTTTGAACCACCGTAGTATTTTTTAGTATTTCAATAATTTTAAAACATAGGTGGAGTTGGTTACCAAGTGTTTCAGTTTATTTGTGATATAATCCTACTATTTGAGTGTAGAAAGTTGAGGAAGGAGCTTATAAATAAAATTGGTCGAAATTAGATAAAATAGCTTTTATGGAAGGCTTTAATGAAGATAGTACAAATTTAAAACAGTTTCTAAGCAAGGTGAAAAATAAGTGGAGTTGGATATTCAAGAGAAGCAGCACAAATATATCTGCAGGGTATTTTAGCCATTTTGTGATGTTTAAGAAACAACCACAATTTGTATAAGAAGGTTTATATTTTGCTTATTTGAACATGACTGGTAAGAGTCGTGAGTTGAATGCCTAGTCATATATTCATATGCATTTGCTTAATATATTAAACTTGAAAATTTTAGAATACAAAATGATTACGATTAAAACATATAGGCATAATAGGATTGTTTCACACACTAAAGCAATCTAAGTTCTCTATAATAAAGTTTAATGTTATGCTCAGTGTGACACCTTAGAATATGTGGGTTTGTATGGAAAGCTCTCTGTTTCTTTCTCCCTCTTTCATGTTGGCAGATCTGAAAGTATTTTATTTTTTTTTTATTTTTATACATTTTTAACTTAAACAAGAATTTAGAGTAGCTTAATAGTAATATGCAAGTAAAGAAAACCATCTTGTTTCAGGTTACAAATCAAAATGAGGAAAATCAAATGTACCTTTTAAGGTACGAAAATGGGATCTTAATAGATACTCTTGCAAGGCTGTACAGGAAGTGTGGTGAAGAAATTGTTCTGTACCCATTCAGTAATGGTGCAGATAAGGAAACCCCTGGAGTGGTTATACATGAGCTACTGCTTACCATACTCAAAGTCCTAATCAACTTCACTCATAGTTCTAGTAATACATGTAAGTAACTACAATTCTTAAGGTATTAAGTAACTTAATAAATTGTTGTTGAACATATTAAGATGATTATATAGTATTTGAATCATTTGTTCTGTGTATTAGCTTTACTGTTGTTTCAGTGCATGTTGCAAAAAAATACATGTGAGGATGAAAACAACTGACTGAAATGTTACTTGGTATTAAGATTTTTATAGTTTAGAAATCAAGAGATGTTTGTGTTCATTCACTAGAGCTTGTTCCTGGTCAAATTTCTCAAATGTGTTGTGTACATTATGCAATTGCCAAAGAAATCTGTATTGAAACACTGTAGTATTTTTCATTTGTGTTTCATCAGAGAATACTATACATTTGAACAGTTTATTATTGTGTTTGCCATTCATTTGTGTTACCAAAAATGGTAAGATAACATAATTCAACAAAATAGCCAGAACTATCGGGTTGTCTCATAAATTCGTTCGATTCTTGTTACGTGTTTACGACTAAGAACTCCTGAGAACACTGCATGCCCCCATTACGTTTATGTCAAAGAAGTTGCCTAACAATATGGGGTTTGTTTACAAATACAATAATTGAAAAGAATGCTATGAACACAAACCTCAGCGACCTCACGGCCAAAGGTAAATAGGTCAACTTATGTAAGAATTGGTAACCAAACTTCAGTACGAGTTTGTGGATGCAACAGTGTGGAGTTGTAACTTGTGAATGTTAATATGGAAGGCAAGAAGGAACATTTTCGACATTTAATGCTGTTTTATTACCGTAAAGGTAAAACCGCCTCACAAACTCAACGGAAAATTTGTATTGTTTACGGAGAAGATGGAGTGGCGAATCGGGCATGTCAAAAATGGTTTACTCGATTTCGAGCTGGGAATTTCTCTGTGAAAGACAAACCTCATTCTGGACGACCTGTGGTTACGGATGAGGAAAGGATAAAGAACATGATTACGAACAACCCCAGATTAACAACTCGGGAGGTAGGTCAGGAGCTAAACTTATCTCATGCAACTGTAGCCAGGCACCTAAAGAAACTTGGTTACGTAAATCTTCGGGATGTATGGGTTCCGCACGAACTGAGTGAACAAAATTTAGTTCACGTTTCCATCTGGGACGCATTGATAAGACGCAATGAAACTGCCCCTTTTCTGAAATAGCTGGTTACAGGAGAGGAAAAGTGGATTGTGTACAACAACATCCGAAAGAGAAAGTCATGGGGTAAGAAAGGGGAACCACCACTCTCAATTACTAAACCAGGGCTTCATCCTGAGAAGATTATGCTGTGCATTTGGTGGGACTGGAAAGGAATTATTTATTACGAATTTCTTCCTCCTGGGGAGACCATCAATTCAGAGAAATACTGTTCTCAGTTGGATCGTCTGAAATGAAATGTGTAGTGTTTAACGCCCGCTTTTACTACATACGGCACCGCAGGCGGTGGATCGTCTGAAGGTTGCCCTAGGAGAGAAAAGGCCAAAATTAGCATCTAATGGGGGAGTCGTCTTTCATCAAGACGTCAAACCACACACTTCTATGGTAACTCGTCAGAAATTACGGGATTTCGACTGGGATGTGTTAACCTCACCCGCCTTATTCTACAGACAGTACCCCATCCGACAATCATTTATTCCGATCCCTGCAAAACTTCCTTAATGGCAAACGCCTTACTTCCTTGGCAGACTCGCCGTAGAAGAGTTCGTCAACCAGAAAACTGCAAGATTTTGGAAAAATGGAATTGATAAGCTTCCTGAGAAATGGAGATATGTTATTGATAATAATGGTGCATACTGCACAAAATAATATTTGTTTTGAAAAGTTCATTGCCTTGTTTACTTTCGATGACCTTGCATATGTAAACAGATTACCCCTAGATAATTAGGCAACTTCGTTGCCGTAGTTGTGATGTGGGCATATAGTGCAGGCGTTCTTTGTCATAAACACGTAACAAGAATCGAACGAATTTATGAAACAAACCAATATTTCTAAATCACAGTTGGTATGTTATAGCTTTAAATTTCTACAGTAATATTTGATTTGCATAGTCCATCTCTTCATAGATTACAAGAAAAGCATGGGCAATTCGTGTTCATGGATCTAGCTTGTACAAAGCATTTCCTAGCGTAGTCAGGGGAGCAAATTTTTGAGCATATCTAGGTGATTCTGGAGATTCAGCAGTTTATTGGAAGGAAATTGTTTCTTCTTCTTTGTACCATCCCATCTACTATTATTTGTCATCTAAGTATGTTTAAATGGAACCTCATCAACATTATCATAGAGCAATTTCATTGAAATGGTGACCTTTGCTTGGGTGTTAGTATTAGGGCCCAAATTTGTATTTTTACCTTAATAGGTACATACCTAAAACAAAATTTAATATTCTGATCTTGGTACAAGAAATGTGATTTCAAATTTTTATTACACATAAAAATATATATTTTGTAAAAGAAGATAGGTAAGTAAAAATTTGGATAGTCAACCTGAAAAATGCAATGCCATTGAACCACAGATCTCCCAGTTTCCGTCTGATTTATTGGGAAAACATATGAGTCAATTGGAGAATTTAAAGTCATGACCATGTTGGCCATGGTAGCTCAAAGGTGAAAAGCGACCGGAGTAGTAGTAAGTAACATTTCTTACAAGTTTCTTGGTTTGCTAAATGATACATTTGAAAAAAATATTTTAAGGATATTGTTATATATTGCATTTCTTTGATTTTACTCTGTGGTTGTTACTTTAAAAGCTTCATATAAGCAACAATAAGGTCGTAATTCAGGTACTCATTTGAAGATTGTTTTCTAGTGTAAGGACTCGCTTCTTTTGGTATCTGCTGAACACCTTTCTCCATATGCTTAAAGTAACATGAACCAAATTGAATAAATTAGTCACTTGATCCTGAGAACAAGTGAAGTAAGTTTTAACAAGTGACTAAAATTTATTCAGTTTAATATTATGCTTCACTTTTAAAAAACAACTTCAAAAGAATTAATAATTTTTAACATGAACCACCTCGTTCATCATGGTACAATACTTGACCCATCTTTAATTTCTTGGTTAATGTGGCAATCCCTCTTCTAATAACTCCAAAGATGTCCAGGAATATTTGTAAATGGGGGATATAAAAAATAATAAAAATATTGCACTACTGTTAATTCCTACAATATTGGGAAGCATTTACCATCAAACACGAGCTATAGTACAAGTTCTGGAAATGTTATTCAGTTATATGTTGTGTTGATAAAAGTTGTACTGATTTATGAAGTATTTTAGAGTCATTAATGCATTTAATTAACCCTTTGTTTTTCTAAATACAATTTTTGAAGACAAAATAATGGTTTTGTTTAGTAAATATTTGCTTATTTCATATGATACATAACAATATTTTTAGGTTAATTTTACTATCAACCTATTGCATGATACTTCTGTATTGTCAAACTCTAGTTCTTTCTAAGCATTCCCAAACTGGAGCTTTGCACATTTCAATTGTTTTCCCCAGCATTTCTGGATGCTTATCTCTTTAAATTATACCTTGCAAAAGTCTTAATGTGTGCATTAGACACAAGCAACCAAATTGTCTGTAGACAGAAAATGGACATTTTTATAGTTAATTAATGGAAATTAATAATTCCCTCATACTAGCCGTATATAGGCTAAGGTTTTGACAGATTGAGTCAACATGAAAAATTCAATGCCATGGCCAGGATTTGAACCACGGATCTCCTGGTTTCCGTCCAGTTGCTCTAAACTCATTGAGCTACCATGGCCAACGTGCTGTCCTGACATTAAATTCTCCTTTTGACTCATATATTTCCCCGGTAAACCACTAGGAGCTCTCGCATTCTAGATACACCGTTTGTGGCGACTTACTATCGTAAGTACTTGAGTCCCAGGCTTCATCATTTAACTCCTATTATTTTAGTTAATTGATGGAAATTAATAATTTCCTCATACTAGGCATGTATAGGCTAAGGTTTTTGATAGATTCAGTCAACATGAAAAATTCAATGTCATGGCCAGGATTTGAACTCTGGTTTTTCAGCTGAAGATGTGTATAAGTATACCTGAAATCGCGATCCTGGAGAATTTATAAGAATTATCATAATTTCTTATAAGATAAGTGAAGTTATAAGTTACAAATTATTATATTTGTATATATTAATTTGCTTCACTGTTAATAGCTTCATATTTTACGTATTTAAAATAATAAGAGTTAAATGATGAAGTGTTTTACCAGGGAAATATATGAGTCAAATGGAGAATTTAATGTCAGAACGGCATGTTGGCCATGGTAGCCATGGAGTTTAGAGCAACTGGACGGAAACCAGGAGATCCGTGGTTCAAATCCTGTCCATTGCATTGAATTTTTTATGTTGACTCAATCTATCAGAAACTGGACAGTTTGGTACTTTTCAGACTGAGAAGCATTAAAGCTTCTATAACATCCACATTCCCAGTTTTCAATTGATATTTCAGGATATCCATAATAGACAACAAACAGCACTACCTTTGCATCATGGAAAAATGGAATCTCGTCCAGCATCTCCTTTATCTTTGGCATTTACTGAAAAACCAAAGCTGGATCAAACAAGTTTGGAAACTAGTGATAGCAGTTGAACTTCATTAGTTAACAAGTACTTGTTGATTTTAGTAATTGCTTTTTGCCTATATTACTTAAATTCTGTCATTATTTCTTTGGCAATTTCTGGAGACAGAGAATCCAATAGAATAGAAGTGTGTTATCAAAATGATTTTGCACCTTGGTAATGAATTTTGCTTTAAGTGTTTCCATCCACCCAATAAATTCATGAGTTACTTGGTTTCGTTTAGATGATGAGTTCAGTTATAAGACTAATTTTTGTGCAGCTAAGTTTTCTTTAAATAACTTTTGACATTTTTGGAGCAGAAAACTGCCAAGAATACAGTGATCAAGTTAGAGGAGTTTTAGTGCTTTTGAGAAACTGTATAATAACTCAAAATAATCATTTAAATATGATATAGTACTGATCAATGTGTTGGAACAAATTTGATTAGTGCAGGAGAATTACTTTTTAAAAATTCTGTACTAGTGTTTTAGATTTCCTGAATTTTTGAAAACTTGTTTTAGTTAGCAACAACTGCTTTAAATCTGGCAAACATTCTTGTTATTGCTCTCCTGTTAAATTATTCTCTGCAAGTGAAGTGTAACATGAGTTCATCTGTTATTAACTTCAAACCTTTAGCACATTTAATCATATAGAGTGCACTATCGATGCCTGTTTTCATACTTCCTACTAAGTTCCTTCAGTAGTGGTTTTTGTACAGGTTGTGCTGTTTGCTGATGAGATGAATGAGCAGGATCCCAAGTAAATATTCTGAACAAAATTATCTTCCAGTGTTCCAAATAATATTGGAAATACACATCTTTTACAATCAGTTGTTTCATCAGAACTATGATTGCGGTCTGTATCTCTTTTAACCTCTTCAGTCCCAAGTTTAAAATATTGATGTAATTTAGAAACTTTGATCAAATAAAGTTACTGCATGATCAAATAACACGATAAGCAAAATAACTTTTTTTTAAATTCAGGGTATCTTGTAATTGACATTACATATCCCTGGTATCCTTGGGAGAAAGGATAGCATTTTCCTAACATAGGCTGGGTAGGAATTTTGATATTAAGAAGGTAAAAGTAGTAAATGAATGAAATTTTTTGATATCTTCATGTTACACATTTATTTATTCTATTATTAATACTGAAAATGCATATATACATATTGTGTCCAATGGTTCATCTTGTATATTTTATAAAACAGTTATATTTTATTACACCTAATTACACCTCACGCTTAGAAAATTTCATTCTAAGTCTTGATTTACATCTCAGAAACTATTTGTAGTTGGTTTATTAATACTCGTCACTTGTTTATATTTATGAGAGACTAGTTTCAAAGGCATTCGCCTCCATTTTCAATCTCTTTCCAACTGGCATCTGATGTTGTCTGCTATCTCTCTGGTGGTGGAACTATGAACTTCTTTGTCAAATTATCTACTGGTGGGATTTCAAAGTTCATTACGCGATCCTTATTTTTCCATATGAATATGTTCTCCCATGTTGTCAATTTATTTTGGTTTATTACTCCTTTTAATAATTTTGGATTTGGATCAATGTCATGGTTTTCATTCCAAAAGTGAAATGCTACTGCTGACTCATCTTCTTGTTTCAATCTGATGTTTCTAAAGTGCTCTTTGACTCTGGTTTTTAGATTTCTTTTAGTTTGACCTATGTAGCATTTTTCACAATTCTTACAACTTATCTGGTATATTCTGGATCTGTTAACTGATGGGATTTCATCTTTTGTTTTTGAATTTAACAATTTTAAAATTGAGTGTCTATTAGTAAGTGCCAAGGTGATATTTGTTCCTTGAAGATCTTTTTAAATTTATTAAATGTTTTTGGGTGATATGTGAATAAACTGAATATGCTGTTGCTTTCTTTTTCTTTTGTAAATGTGGTTGCTTCTTTAATGGTTTTCTTTAGTTTAGCTTTTCTAATTTTCTTCAACACCAAACTTTTGTTGTATCCATTTTCTTCTGCTATGTGTAGTATTGTTTTTTGTTCTTTGAAATATTCTTCCTTTTCCATGGGTATGTTGACTAGTCTGTGTGTAAGGTTGCTTATTATTGCATGTTTATGTGTAATTGGGTTGTGGCTATTATTTTTTATGTAATTTTCTGAATGTGTTGGTTTCTTGTAAATTCCAAATTTTATTTTTGTGTCATTCCTGATATTTAGATCCAAGAAAGAGAGTTGTCCATCGGTTTCCTTTTCTATAGTGAATTTTATAGTCCTTTCTTGCAGATTGAGTAATTTTAATGCATCTTCTAACTGTTTATTCGGTACAATTGCAAAGATGTCGTCAACATATCTATACCAAACTTTTAAGATCAATGGGAAGGACATTTTGATTTGTGTTTCAAATGCACTCATAAATAAGTTAGCCAAAAAAGGTGAAAGTGGATTGCCCATTGATAACCCTGATTTCTGCTTGTAATGTTTTCCATTAAAGCTGAAGAAGTTTTGTTCAATGCATATTTTTGTTAGAGAAATGTATTCTTCTGCTTCTATTGCTTCCATTTTTATTGTAGTAGGCCACTTTTTTAATACAGTCTGTAATTTTTCTGTTGGTATGCTTGGAAATAAAGATGTGACATCAAATGAAACCAGTCTGTCATTTTTGTCCAAATTTATATCTTTGATTTTTCCTACTAAATCTAAAGAGTTTTTTAAATATGCACTTTCGACTTTTGGGAAACTATTAAATTTATTTAATTTGGCCAAATTATATGTGGGGGCATTTATACTACTAGTAATAGGTCTCATGCCTTTGGTTTACATCCTGGATTTCCGCAAGTAGATGCAAAATTTTCATTGCAGTAAACAGAAAAATGGCCAATTTCATCACTTTTAATCTCTGTATTGGGATGCCTTACAACTTTTCTATATTTCTTTTTTGAAGAAGTTTCCTCATCTGAGGAAACATCTATCTTCTTGGCATAGTATCACAGATCCGAAGAAAATTGAACAACCTAAACCATACAACTTAGACTGAGTTAATTCAAGTGTTCCCATAATAATTTTAATACCCCCATAATGCACTATTTCAATATCAGTTACCTTCAGTCTACTTCTTTTGTCTTGAACTGATTCTATGTTTGTTTCATGCCTCATCAGCTTTACTTTTTAGTGCAATTTTGTGTTTTAGGGCATTCTTTTAACGTTCCTAATTGTTTGTTTACTTACTGCGTAATATTGAAGAATTCAGTGCAGCCAAACTATCCTTGTTTCTCCACCAAATGCAATGCTGCCAACAGTCTTACTTGTCCCTAAATTACACTGTCTAGCAGACTAACACAAAGTAGTATCTAAATTGCCCCTAATTGTAGTCCTCGCCAGCGTGACTCTGTCGTTTGTGTGCACATTTGTCACTGGTCAACAAAGTGCACTGAGTGATTCATTCCTAGGTGTGCAGCAAACCGTCCAGCCATCAACCCATAATATCCCTGCCAGGCATCGGTGTGAATGGTGCTGGTGAGCTCTGCATGCTCTGCAATTAGACTGTAGAGCGTATTTGCATCCCTTCTGTTGTTGGGGCATATCGTCATTTGCACCTCATTTGTTCGTACGTCGATCCCCAGGATCCAGTTGCCCTTTACGATGCGCCCATGATGAAACTTGCATCGTCCTATTTTGCATTCGTTGATTTGAACAACGTGGCCAGAACTGCCAATTTTCCTCCTTGCAGTATACTTAGTGTCATTTACATGTACACTTCGTAGCAGTAACCGAACCAGTCTGATAAAGTCCGTGAGCTCATACATGTTTTTCCTATGGAGCACTCCATTATTGTTGTGTTGTAGGATTGTTTATGTGCAAAGCAGTGCATGAGTAGCAAAATTTGACTGGGCGATAACTTAACCTGCTCAAACTATGTTCCTTTGCACATAGACTGTCATCTGGGTCTGGGGCATTTTTGCAGAGGTTGGCTACATGTTTTGAATATCTTTCTCATGTTGCCTGCAACGCGAGAACCGGCTGGTCGTCTGCTTGTGGATGCGTATATGTACACTTTTGGACTTAGAAAATATTCTTGCGTCACACAAAAGAAAGTTTCTCCCAGAATTCCAAATGAAAATGCTCCAGAAAGGCTTCAAAAATTTCTTTTCATTTAACCTGTTGCATCTCATTTTTTAATCCTGGACCTCTTGCAATCATATTGAAAGTGAAATATATTATTTGAATATATATTTAAAGCGGAAGTAGAATCTCATGTACCCAGATCATCTGGGACCAGGGCCAATCTGAGTTAATGAAAATCCAGGTTATCCAGAGTGACTGGAAAATGATATATATATATATATATATGCACATTGTTGCAAAATATTTTTAATGGATTAAATTTAAAGATGAATCAACTAATGACACTAAACAACACTTTTTAAATTTCCTGGAATGTGAGGCTACTTTCCTCCATTATCAACTAGACATCGATAGTGGAGAAAAGTAACCTCAGAAGTGTGTTCCGGGAAATTTAAAGTGTAGTTTAGTGTTATTGACTCACCTTTAAATTTAGTTTATTGCAATAACACTGTTTTCAACACGTTCATCAAAGATGATAATTTTTAATGGAGTTTAAAAACTACTATCGGCACAACTACTGCTGTCTCAGCTTAGTGTATCACTTACGAGTGGTATGATCTCACATTAGAACATCATTTGGCAATGTTTTGGCTACTCTCAAAATAAAGCATTAATTTCTGTATGTTTGCTGCTTCTTGTACATAGGTCATTACTACAGTTGGTTCATAAACGCTGTTGGAATGTGAATACTCTTAATTTTCATTTTCAGTAACACTCAATGATGCAATAATGGCTTCCTCTGTAATCTGTTTATAACCTCAGTCATTGTTGATTTGCAACCAATTGTCAATGTCGTCTTCAACATTGGAACAGCCATCCTTATTTTTAAAAATACATATTAAATCTTCTTCCACACTTACTTTTTCTTCTTCAGTTTTTTTTGACAAGCCACACACATCAGGCCACGTTTTCCATGACTGTCAAAGTTTCTCTTCTAACCTGGTCCCAAGCAGGTGGGGTGAGTGCAGTCAATTTGCCTGCTAGCAAGAGTATTCGAGTAATGTACCTATTGAGAATAGCAATTTACTGGCTGTAAAACAAGGCATTATTTACTATGCTAAACAATATAATTTTAATATAAAATTATTTGTGGTTGGTTTATTGACACTCGTCACTTACTTTTTCATGTATTTATGAGAGACTAGTTTCAAAGGCCCTGGCCTCCATTTTCAATCTCTTCCCAACTGGCAAATGTTGTTATCTGCTCTCTCTGGTGGTGGAACTATGAACTTTTTTGTCAAATTATCTGCTGGCGGGATTTCAAAGTTCATTACGCGATCCTTATTTTTCCAGATGAATATGTTCTCCCATGTTGTCAATCTATTTTGGTTTATCACTGCTTTTAATAATTTTGGATTTGGATCAATGTCATGGTTTTCATTCCAAAAATGAAATGCTACTGCTGACTTGTCTTCTTGTTTCAATCTGATGTTTCTAAAGTGTTCTTTGACTCTGGTTTTTAAATTTCTTTTTGTTTGACCTATGTAGCATTTTTCACAATTCTTGCAATTTATTTGGTATATTCCAGATTTGTTACCTGAAGGAATTTCATCTTTTGTTTTTGAATTTAGTAATTTTAAAATTGAGTATCTATTAGTAGGTGCCAAGTTGATATTTTGTTCCTTGAATATCTTTTTAAATTTATTAAATGTTTTTGGATGATATGTGAATGAACTGAATATGCTGTTGCTTTCTTTTTCTTTAATAAATGTGGTTGTTTCCTTAATGGTTTTCTTTAGTTTAGATTTTCTAATTTTCTTCAACACCAAACTTTTGTTGTATCCGTTTTCTTCTGCTATGTGTATTATTGCTTTTTGTTCCTTGAAATATTCTTCTTTTTCCATGGGTATGTTGACTAGTCTGTGTGTAAGGCTGTTTATTATTGCATGTTTATGTGTAATTGGGTTGTGGCTATTATTTTTTATATAATTTTCTGAATGTGTTGGCTTCCTGTAGATTCCAAATTTTATTTTTGTATCATTCCTGATGATATTTAGATCCAAGAAAGGTAGTTGTCCATTGATTTCCTTTTCTATTGTGAATTTGATAGTCCTTTCTTGCAGATTGAGTAATTTTAATGCATCATCTAAATGTTTAATTGGTACAATTGCAAAGATGTCGTCAACATATCTATACCAAACCTTGAAGATCAATGGGAAGGACTTTTTAATTTGTGTTTCAAATGCACTCATAAATAAGTTAGCCAAAAAAGGTGAAAGTGGATTGCCCATTGATAGTCCTGATTTCTGCTTGTAGTGTTTTCCATTAAAGCTAAAGAAGTTTTGTTCAATGCATATTTTTGTTAGAGAAATATATTCTTCTGCTTCTATTGCTTCCATATCAATTGTAGCTAGCCATTTTTTTAACACAGTCTGCAATTTTTCTGTTGGTATGCTTGGAAATAAAGATGTGACATCAAATGAAACCAGTCTGTCAGTTTTGTCCAAATTTATATCTTTGATTTTTTCTACTAAATCTAAAGAGTTTCTTAAATTTGCACTTTCAAATTTTGGAAAACTATTAAATTTACTTAGTAACCATTTGGCCAAATTATATGTGGGGGCATTTATGCTACTAGTAATAGGTCTCATGCCTTTCCCTGTTTTATGAATTTTTGGCAGCCCATATACTCTTGGTAATGTTGGATTATCTACTTTAATTTTGTGCAATTCTTTTTTGTTGATTATTTTGCTCTCTTTTAGCGTTTTATTTGTGGTTTCAATGCAGTACTTTAATGGATTAGTTTCTACATGCAATAATAAACAGCCTTACACACAGACTAGTCAACATACCCATGGAAAAAGAAGAATATTTCAAGGAACAAAAAGCAATAATACACATAGCAGAAGAAAACGGATACAACAAAAGTTTGGTGTTGAAGAAAATTAGAAAATCTAAACTAAAGAAAACCATTAAGGAAACAACCACATTTATTAAAGAAAAAGAAAGCAACAGCATATTCAGTTCATTCACATATCATCCAAAAACATTTAATAAATTTAAAAAGATATTCAAGGAACAAAATATCATCTTGGCACCTACTAATAGATACTCAATTTTAAAATTACTAAATTCAAAAACAAAAGATGAAATTCCTTCAGGTAACAAATCTGGAATATACCAAATAAATTGCAAGAATTGTGAAAAATGCTACATAGGTCAAACAAAAAGAAATTTAAAAACCAGAGTCAAAGAACACTTTAGAAACATCAGATTGAAACAAGAAGACAAGTCAGCAGTAGCATTTCATTTTTGGAATGAAAACCATGACATTGATCCAAATCCAAAATTATTAAAAGCAGTGATAAACCAAAATAGATTGACAACATGGGAGAACATATTCATCTGGAAAAATAAGGATCGCGTAATGAACTTTGAAATCCCGCCAGCAGATAATTTGACAAAAAAGTTCATAGTTCCACCACCAGAGAGAGCAGATAACAACATTTGCCAGTTGGGAAGAGATTGAAAATGGAGGCCAGGGCCTTTGAAACTAGTCTCTCATAAATACATGAAAAAGTAAGTGACGAGTGTCAATAAACCAACCACAAATAATTTTATATTAATTTTGACGTCACTGTTACTAAATTCCTCCAAACACACATCAATATAATTTTAATTGAAAATACTATTCGTAGTTAGTTTTTTGATACTTTGTCACATTTTATATTCTTGAGGGACTAGTTTCGGAAGCCATCGCCTCCATTATTAACCTCTTTTCAACTATCGTCTGCTGTCATCTACTCTCCTCTCTGGCGGTGGAACTATAAACTTCTTTGTCAAACTATCTGCTGGCGGGATTTCAAAGTTGATTACTCTGTCTTTATTTTTCCATATGAATATGTTCTCCCATGTTGACAGTTTATTTTGGTTTATCACTCCTTTTAGTAATTTTGGATTTGGATCAATGTCATGGTTTTCATTCAAAAATGAAATGCTACTGCTGACTTACTAAATTCAGAAACAAAAAAATGAAATCCCACTAATTAACAGATCCAGAATATACCAAATAAGATTTAAGAATTGTGAAAAATGCTACATATATCAAACTACAAGAAACTTAAAAAATCAGAGTTAAAAAGCACTTTTGAAACATCAAAATGAAACCAGAAGATAAGTCAGCAGTAGCACTTCAGTTTTGGAATGAAAACCATGACATTGATCCAAATCCAAAATTACTGAAAGGAGTGATAAACCAAAATAAACTGACAACATGGGAGAACATATTCATATGGAAAAATAAGGACTAAGTAATGAACTTTGAAATCTTGCCAGTAGATAATTTGACAAAGAAGTTCATAGCTCCACCGCCAGAGAGAGGAGAGCAGACGACAACAGACGATAGTTGGAAAGAGGTTGGTAATGGAGATGATGGCTTCCAAAACTAGTCCCTCAAAAATATAAAATGGGAGTGATAAAGTTTGAAGAAAACAACTAAAATTGGTTTTTTCAATTAATTTTGACATCACTCTTGCTAAATTCCTCAAATTATGCATAATATAATTTTGTTTTTCAAAACTGGTCCAGGTTATCCAGACATCTGAGTTAACGAGGTTATACTGTAGTACTATAGTTGTTGACTGAGGACAAGATGTCAAAGAAAAGGTATAACTGTATTAAATTTAGGAATATTACTCTTAACTACGCATAATTTATTATTTATATCATGATCATCGATTGTAATTTTTAAAATCTATGTTAATTTCAAAGTAATCAGATTGCACGACTAATAACTTCATTTGTTGCTGTAGTTATATTCGTGTTTATGCAATGAGAAGGAATACCAGCTAAGACGATTTTTATTAATAATGGGATTATGTTGAGTAGTGTCGAGAAACATATGCACTAAAAACCTAAAAATATGCATGCAAATATCCACTAAAAATTGCGAAAATATGCATCCAAATATGCACTATAGAATGCTGAATTTTTGTGATATAAAGGGCAATAACTAAAAACTACTCAAATTACTGTACACCTGTTCATATTTATTGTAGCTGCTACAGTATTAGCTGATGTCTGAAAATAATTTAATCTATTTACTATCTTCTTCCATTAAGAAACAGTGTGAAACAATTATTTTTTCTACATTTTGTTGCAGTAATCTATTTCTCCTTTCAGTGAAAACATGTTTATAGAGAGAAAAGGCTCTCTCCACATCACAAGAAGTAAGGGGGCAAAACTTAATGTTTGTCAATAATGACAGATCAGTTTTTACATTAGCATACTGTTCCCTGTGGAGCACTTTACCAATAACTCTCAAATTTGGTAGTCCTACATTTTTGGGTAGGTGGAGTCAGACTGAAAAATTCAATGCCACAACCAGGATTTCAACCTCGGATCTCTTGGTTTCTATCCGGTTGCTCTTAACCATTGAGCTGCCATGGCAACATGTCAGCATGGCATTAAATTCTCCAACTGATATTTTTCCTAGTAAACCATTATTTTCAAAGCGTTGCACAAATCACAAAACAGTAGGACTCAGACTGGACAGTGCGGTGCACAGTAATCCACTGCACAAATCAGAAGTAGAACAACTAACACCTTGACAGCTGTGCAACCATTAAATAGAATATACGGTTGGAGATGTTGCCAACTTAAAACATGTTGCCCACCTTGGTAGCATAGGTTTTAGCATGTCTACCCCATGTTCAAGAGGTTTCAAGTTCTAATCTCGGTGAGGTTGAGTTATCTGAATAAGGTTTCTTTGTTCCGAAGTTTCCCTCATCCTGAAAGATGAATGTCTCGTAACTCTAAGCTCTATGGACCCTGGGCTTATTTGAGCATCATTTCACCCATTTCATCTATCGGCCAATATGACAACGTTAGAGGACGTTAAATTAACACCCCCCCCCCCCACCAAAAAATGTCTTAGCTCTGGTCAGTTCAAAGAAGCATTTCTGCTATAGTTATCTCTTGCTTTACAATGACATGGGATTAAATGGAAAACTCTTGTACTGA
This sequence comes from Mantis religiosa, assembly GCA_030765055.1. Classification (NCBI taxonomy): domain Eukaryota; kingdom Metazoa; phylum Arthropoda; class Insecta; order Mantodea; family Mantidae; genus Mantis; species Mantis religiosa. The sequence goes on along the minus strand of CM060950.1, from coordinate 169,173,075 downwards.
GCTTATTGATTCCAAGGTCAATATGAGTCATTCCATGTCAAAACGAACACATCTGAGACATGACCTTTTTGTATTTTCTCCAATTTTTTTTTTATGTAACACCTAGAAGATATTAAATAACCCATCTATTTTGTTTTTGGGTTGGCACAATTATTTAGAGGTTTATTGAATGTTATATATTCTGTATTTTCGCCTCCTGTATTCTATGAAAATTGTTATATCAAAGATTATATGAATAATGAAATGTTAGTGTTTGTGATATAATGAAGTACAAATATTGTAGTTTAAAATGCTATTCTTTTAGTGTCAGTGAAAACAAAATATGGGCCCCATTTAGGGGGATAGTTTCTTCAAAATGTGTTTTAATTAGCAAATGCTCACTTTATAAAAACAGAAAAAGAAAAAAAAATTATAATCTTTGAAATATTGTGCATCGAATTACATTGGTTTCAGAATGGGATTGAAGTAAAAAGCGGTGTTATAAATACTTTACTGGTGGCGCGTGCGGTGAGCCACGTGGACTGAGAGTGCTGTGAATGTGTGGGCGAGATATCATTTTACTTCCGCTGTTTACTGTTCAGATGCATAATAAGTTGAAACCTCAGTATGTTAACTTTAAAGAGAGTCGATTAAAGACACTAGACAACACTTACTTTTAAATTTTTCCGGAACTAGTTTCAGAGGCTTTGCCTCTATCATCGGCCGGCTCTCGACTGATTCTCGTTGGTGTAGCTGACGATACCTTGTCACAGGTCTCCTCTGGTGGCGGCTCAAGGAACTTGCTGAACAAATCCTTCTGGGGGATGTCGAAATTGAATACTTTGTTCCTATTTTTTGAAATGAAGATTTGTTCCCATGTGGATAGTTCTTGTTTTCCTGATGTATGTTTCAGTAGTTTTGGTTCTGGATTTATGTTGTGGTTGTCAGTATGTTGTCAACTGACATTTCATGTAAGCTCTGAAGTGTGGAAGTTGTTTTTCATCATGTCAGATTTGGTTCAAAGGAGTTGTTACAGTTGTAATCCATTCAAATTAGTTAACCACAGAGTAAGACATACAGTTAAGGCCAGTAACCTCAGCAATGCTCATTAAAATCAAACTGGAAGGCGTAAACCTATCTTGCGATTTGAAAGTGACATTGTGGATATGGCAATATCAGTTCAATTTCAGCAAAAATATTCTAGTAAAGGAAATTTGAATGAGTACTTCACATAGCCGATTAAATATCTGCCTTTTGTTTCACATAGCCGATTTAGTAGACAGAAGGCAACATTAACAGTATGTAATGTTTCTGTATTAATGTTATATTGTCTATCTTAAGTTAAAGCATATGATATAATGAGAAGAATTAATATAATTATGAACATATTTTTGCGTCAGAATCAGAATAACTTTAATTACTTCCGGATGCTGAAGTTGAAGTGACTGTCGCATAACAACCTAAAATAATCTATTCATACAGTCAGGCCTTTTGAAATTAATACAAGGTCATGTTAAAAGTGTGACATGACTTCATACTGTAATTCTGTCAACAATGGAATCATTTCTGTGTATGAAGAATGAAGCTCTATTTCACTAACAGATCCAAAATAATGCATTGCGTTCAATTGTTACGACTTTTATTAGCCAAACATAGATTGTCGCCAAAATATTGTCAGATTGTTTAGTTCACTGCAGCTTTGCATGGTACACGGTCCATTTTAGTTGGTCTGTTTTGCAATAAAGGATAGCAGAGGAAGACTTTTGGTGAAATCTGCCTGGATTCACTAGTTTCTGAAGATGCCTTACATTCTGCACACAATATTATGGACAAAGTAGTTGTATTGGGTATGAAGTTTATTTTAGGGTATTTTTGATATTTAATTTTGTGATGGGTTTAAATCATTATAAATGCGCCAGTATAACAAATAATTTAGTAAAGACATGATTTTATAAAGCAGCCAATTACAATTTTAACTTTTTAGAAACTAAAAAAATACCCAGGCAGTATTATAAAATAAATTATTTATATTGTGTATTGTATTGCCATGGGATGATGCTCCGGCAGCAACCATGTCAACACAGACAGTAATGACTGATGTATTTATAGTGGGTAATTCTGATACAATTGGCATAAATGACACACAAATTGCAGTTCTCTCAACTGGTTGTGGAGCCGAATATACCAGTTTAGATGATTGTAAACTAACTGAGACCCCAAATACATCCACTTTATCTGATATAACAGGAGTAGAGCTACCTGTCTCTAACGACGTTATTCTAGATAATGGAAATGAAGGCGACAGTGAAGAGAATGACAAGGACTTGGGGAAGAAAAATAATAGCAGAGCAGATAAAGAATTAAGAATGCACGGGAAGAAATATCAAGGGCGGAAGAAGGATGCCAATATGTACATTATTGTGGAACGTGAGGGAAGAAAATTACTACCTAAAACTTGTCCACACAAAGAGAGCAAATCAGGCAAAAGAAGTTTCATGTGCCATAAATTCGATGAAAATATACGAAAGAAAGTACATGAAAGATTCTGGGATTTTAATACCTGGGAGGAGAGAAAGGTGTATATTAATGGCCATGTGAACTTTGGGCCAGGAGTTAGAAGAAGAAAAAGTACTGAAGAAGATCATGCTACTAAGCAGTATTGCTATGAGTGTTATCTACCCCTAGAGGTTGGGTCAAAGGAAAGGGTGTGTACAGATTTTTTTCTTTCTATCCTGGGACTGAAGAAAACCAGTTTTTAATAACTGGGTCAAGGATTTCAATGAAATTAAGACAATTGAAACCATCAAAAGTGAAGAATCCGACATTGAAGCTGTGGAGGGTGGAAAGAAGAAACATACACAAGAACCATCAAATAAGGGGAAACTGCTAAAATCAGAATCTGTAAGCAAGTGGTTAGAGTTAATTCCAAAAGTTTCCAGCCACTACTGTATAGCTAATATTTCACGTGTATATGTGGATTCAGAATTTAGATCTCTTAATCAAATGCACAAAATTTATAAGGAGTGGTGTGAAGAAACAGGAAATGAATCAGTGGAAAGGAAAAGTATTGTGAAATTTCAGAAAAATGGAAAATATCCATACACAAACCTAGGAAATATCAGTGTGACAGTTACTGCATTTAAGGAAGGAAACCTGAAACAAGAAGGTTATAATCTGCATGTCCAGAAGAAAAATGAAGCGCAAAAAGCGAAGGAAGATGTGATTTCTTCAACATCTGATAGTGTCCTTGTGGCTACTATGGACGTCCAAATAGTTCTCCTGTGCCCAAAATTAACTGTTTCTAAACAGTACTACAGCCAAAAATTACAAATACAGAATTTTACAATTTATGTTAGTAATACAAAAGATGTACACCTTTATGTGTGGCATGAACAGAAGGGAAAATTACAGCCTATGAAGTTACAACTTGCATCTTAGATTTCATAAGGCAAAATTCGACGGACAAAAATATCATTTTGGCGTCCGATGTTTGTGCATACCAAAGCAAAAATAAAGTTTTGGCAAGTGCTGTGGCTGATGCATTGAGTAAATTTCAAATTGAACTTGAACAAATCATACTGGAGAAAGGACATACAATGATGGAGGTGGATAGTGTCCAGTCAGCATTAGAGAGGCTTTTGATAGTCAATATGAAAAGTTCAATGCTATGGCCAGGATTTGAACCACCGATCACCTGGTTTCTGTCCAGTCGCTCTAACCCATTGTGCTACCATGGCCCACGTGCCGTCCTGATGTTGAATTCTCCATTTGACTCATATATTTCCCCGGTAGACCACAAGGGGCTCTCGCATTCGAGATACACTGTTTGTGGCGACTTACTATCGTAAGTACTTGAGCCCCAGGCTTCATCATTTAACTCTTATTATTTAAGTTAATTGATGGAAATTAATAATTTCTTCACACTAGCCATACATAGGCTACGGTTTTTGATAGATAGAGTCAACATGAAAAATTCAATGCCATGGCCGGGATTTGATCCACGGTTCTCTTGGTTCGAATGCGAGAGCCCCTTGTGGTCTACCGGGGAAATATATGAGTCAAGTACTTACGTAAGTCGCCACAAACAGTGTATATCTACCGGGGAAATGTATGAGTCAAATGGAGAATTTAATGTTAGGACAGCACGTTGGCCATGGTAGCTCAATGGGTTAGAGCAACTGGACGGAAACCAGGAGATCCGTGGTTCAAATCCCGGCCATGGCATTGAATTTTTCATGTTGACTCTATCAAAAACCATAGCCTATGTATGGCTAGTGTGAAGAAATGATTAATTTCCATCAATTAACTTAAATAATAAGAGTTAAATGATGAAGCCTGGGACTCAAGTACTTACGATAGTAAGTCGCCACAAACAGTGTATCTCGAATGCGAGAGCCCTTTGTGGTCTACCGGGGAAATATATGAGTCAAATGGAGAATTAATGTTAGGACGGCACGTGGGCCATGGTAGCTCAATGGGTTAGAGCGACTGGATGGCAACCAGGAGATCCATAGTTCAAATTCCAGCCATGGCATTTAATTTTTCATGTTGACTCTATCAAAAACCTTAGCCTATGTATGGCTAGTGGGAAGAAATGATTAATTTCCATCAATTAACTTAAATAATTAGAGAGGCTGTTTAATCCACCAATATACCCCCCTGTACATTATGTCAGTAGTCTAGAGGAAGCTAGGAACAAGAAAAAATGTGCCCATTGATACATAATCATCTGGACCATTCGTTTTTCAAAAATTTTGAAATCCTTCCACGTAACTTTCCATCTATAAGACCAGGAAAGAAAACAGGCTATCCTACTGGCACTGAGATACGAGCACTACTTTAAAAAGAGAGGGAGGTTTTCTACAAAGTGAACCACTGAGACGAGTGGGAAACACTTCCACAGCGCAGGCACAAATTGAATGTAACTGATCCTCAAAATCTCTATCAATACTCGCTGAAGATAGACAAAACAAAATTTGAAAGCCTACAGTCTCTGAAAATGTTAATGAACAAGGAATATCATTTGTTCTATGATAATCTAAAATATCAGTGAACCGTATCTTTCCCAATTAGCATTCTTCCCATTATATATAAAAAGTTTCCTTTTAGATATATTATTATAAATACAGTGATATGTTTTATATATTTTCATGTGCTTTGCGGTTTTTTTGTGTTTATAAGTAATTTGTAGTATGATTTACACCTTTTGTGCTTATTTCTTGTGATGACTACTGGACCATTATAATTAATGGTCTCATAATTATAGCCTATTTCGTTTCAGTTTAAATATGTTTTTATCATACATTTGTGTGATACATGTCTTCATTTTGCAACATTATGTAACTGTAATGCTATGCTATACTTCTGTATGTTTTCTGATAGTTGGATTAAAGTGGAGAAAAGTGTATACTTTAATTTGTATGTAATATCAAATATTAAAGAATTAATGACTAATTCATTAATGTGAAGTCATAAAATGAGATTTTTCATAATCAGCTATGTGCATGATAAAGCACAACATAACGGAGTCAAGGTTGGCTATGTGTGAGAGATTCACATAGCTGATTTGACAGGAACAGTAAGCAGTTCAAGCACATAGCCGAATTTGCATTTTCACCTGTACAAGCGCAACCATGGGAGATTCCCATAGACGTTTTTCAGGATCAATTATGATTGCTTTCTTGCTCTTTGAGGTACACATAGCTCATTTTCATAAAATGATTTTGCAGGCGCAACGACGAAATACAGATAGTGATAGTTTTTCCTCATCCTCCAGTGATGCATTAGGTATGAACACAAAGGACGCAGCGAGAAAACTGAATGAGAGTTTAGTGGCAAAAGGAGAATCGCCTATATATATATATATATATATATTTTTTTTTTAAATTGTCGCAAAAACGCTATCCTTGGGATAAGTTTCAGAAAATATCACAGGCAATGAAGGATAAAGTATTTCATATTGCAGACTCCACTTCAAATGAAAATTCACATAATTCTGAAATAATACAGAAACTAATAGATTTTTTCCATGAAACTGATGACAGAACTCTCAAAATACAAATACTGACAATTTTTGACAGCTGGTCTTACAAGAAAATAAAACAAATTTTGATGTGTCAACTCTCATGATATGAATATCTAAAGAGGTGGCTAAAGAAAAAGGAGTTTTAGGAACTCCAAATACCAAATCAGGACAAAGCCTTGACTCATCTGTATTAAAAAAGGTGTCTAAATTTTATAATTACGATGATGTTAATAGGGTTATGCCTGACAGAAAAAAATGTAGTTTATGTTAAAGAAAATGGTAAGAGAATCCATAAACAGAAAAGATTAATACTTTGCAATCTTAAGGAAACTTACCAAAGCTTTAAAGATATGCATCCGGATGTCAGAATAGGGTTCTCAAAACTTGTGGAATTAAGGCCAAAGGAATGTGTACTTAGAACTAGTGGAACCCATTCAGTTTGTGTGTGTGCTCATCACAAAAATGTCAAATAAATGCTTGATGGTATCACTATTTATCATCTCACTGCAAATTCAAATCCTATTTTAACCAGTTATAAGGACTGCTTGACATACATCGTCTGCAACCCCTCATCATCTATTTTTTAAAGACATTTAAAGCTTGTCCAGGAACTGAAAGTATAACAAATCATTTACAACTGCTTGATGAACAAGATACTCAAGAGATTACCTACAGACAGTGGGTGACTGTGGATCGCACAACCTTGATATCGCCTGTAGAGGATTTTCTAGGCAGATTATCAACAAAACTCAGCAATTTACTTCCACATTCATAGCTCAGCAGCAGAATTTATTTTTGTGGGAGTGTAAAGAAAATCTGGCATTAGACAAATGCATAGTAATTGCCAATTTCTTGGAAAATTATGCTTTTGTTATTCATAATTCTGCTCAGGGGGTACACTGGAACAATAGTCAGGCCACAATTCCTTTCTTGGAAGTGTTTTTTCGATGGCCAGTTGAGTATAGAGGCAAAGTCTCTGAAACATGTTCCGGAAAAATTTAAAAGTAAGTGTTGTTTAGTGTCATTAATCGACTCCCTTTAAATTTAAGTCAGGCCACAATTCATCCATTTATGGTCTACTATAAAGACAATAGTAACATAGAACATTTTAACTTTGTTGCTATTTCTGAATGTTTAAAACATGACAACAGAGCTGTCCACCTTTTCCAAACAAAACTGTTACTGTTTCTGAAACATAAACTGAGAATATTGCATAAAGTAATATATTTTTCGGATGGGTCAAGTGCTCAGTATAAAACAGATTTTTCAAACATCTGTTTACACGAAAATGACTTTCAAATTCAAGCAGATTGGCACTTTTTCGCCACATACCACAGAAAAGGGCCTTGTGATGGCATTGGTGATACTGTTAAGACTTGAAATGAAAGCTAGCCTTCAAGCTGGAATAGACCCTATCACAATTCCAAGAAAACTGTTCAGCTGGGCCTAGAAGAACATTTCTAATATAGTTTTCAACTTTTTCTCCGATAGTGAACATAAGGAGCATAATGTATTTCAATCAAGATACCAACAAGCAAAAGTGGTGCTAGGCACTTAACAACTGCATTCTTTTGTGCCAATATCTGTGTTTCAGGCAGTAATAAGAAACCCTTCGTTGCAAAGCGAAGGAAGAGTGATGGATATTGAAATTCCTTTTAATTGATCTTTGATTAATTTTAAATCAATGCAACAAAAAATGTGGTGACTGCAAGTGTAAATTTGTGATTGGAATTTTAAACTACAGAATGTTGTGTGATGATGTGATCAGAGAGAGCTATTAATAGTATCATCACTGAGCTTCTGGAAACAGTAATAATAATTGACCTTATGAAAATATAAATATTACACAAACTATTTTGTTTAATGTGTAAATGAAGTATGCATTTCAATTTAGTAAATAAGCCAAAAATCAAATTTTTCTGCCAAAATTAACCAGATATATTCACATTAATTTAGAACGCTGCATGCAAAATACCCAAATGTTTAATGCTTTTTATTGGCCAAAATAATTAAACCAGAGACTAACAAAAAAATATGTATAACATTTTTTCCTTCATAGAACATATAAAATCTGTCAATGAAATCGGAGACATGAAGGTCAACTTTCCCCAAAATGTTTGCCATTTGACATGGAATGACTCATATAGCAATGAAATGGAATATAAACAACCTTTACCAGGAGTGTTAAAAAGTAAAAAGAAAGAGAACACAAGCATTTATGCTCTAGTTGTCTCTTTACAATGACAGGAACAGGTTTAAAGCTCAATGCATTGAGCCTTTGCATTTAGCAACTTGGGACAGAAATCAGGATTTTCCATGAAATTAGGAAGCAAAAAGAAAGCTTACTCCGTAATTGTATTGAGTGGAAAGAGTTGAAAGTCTTCACAGTGACAGCTTAATGGTTCCAAGTGCAATACATTATAGAGGATTGAAGAAAGGTATATCTTTTTCAAGAATGCTATAATCCAGGTAACCTGGCACAAACAAATTGATAGATTTCAGACAAATTAAGAAATATGTTCAAAATATCCACTAACACCTAAAATATGTACTAACACACAAAATATTAAATTGCGGAAACAGCCATGTTCAAATCTCCCTAACTTGCCATAAACTCATAATTTCCAAGGTTTATTGCTCCGTTTAGTAAAAACAAGCATTTGCATATATATCTCAACACTAATGATGAGGCCCCGTCCATGCTATTTTGTTATGTCGCGAGCGTATTGTTGATTTGAGGCGGCGCGGGCAACGAGATCAAAGAGACGGGCAGTGCAGTGTGGAGATAAGAGCTCGCCGAAACAGTGAGGGGAAGGAGACGGATTTCTAGAGAGTTCGTCTTTCTTGTAGCGCCGTCTTGATTGTTTGAGAACACTCAGGATAGTGAGTAATCTATAAAAAGGGAGCCCGCCCGCCACAGTCAATCAGTTGTTAATTGAACTCGCGTACGTGAACAGCTGTGTGCGCTGTGTTGTGGTCGTTGACCTTGCAAGTTGTATTGTGTATGTGACGTAATTCTGGACTGTCAGAGTGGTTTCTACGGAAATAAAGAGCAATTTTTGATGTTTGTAACCTGGACTTTTAATTTCATGAACCCACAAAGTCACAGTATGAATACTGTCGCGAGCCATTATTGTGATAGCGCGGCCGGCGCACATAAAGGGACAGATAGTGCAGCGTGGAGCTAAAAAGCTTGCCGAAACAGATAAAGATAACTGGAAGGTTCGTCTTTCTAGTGCCGTCTTGATTGTTAGAGAACATTCCCCAAATTTCTAGGACAGTGAGTGGAGCTATAAAAGAAGCTGCGGATCACCAGTTGAATGAGTCGACGAACTTGACGATCGTATTTGTGTATGTTAGGTAATTCTGCTACTTTGAGAGGTGTACAAAGTATATTTCTACGGAAATAAAGAACATTTTCAATTTCTGCAAATTGGACTTTTGATTTTACGAGCCCACAAAGTCACATTTGCTGTCAGAGGTGGAACATACGACAATGGACGCTGCATTGGCAAACATTCTAAAAGAAATGAAAGAAATGACAACAGCGAATGACAACCTCGCTGTGAAAAAGGAAGCGGCAAATAACAACCTGGCCACGGAGCTAAAAGAAATGAAGACGGCGAATGACACCCTCGCTGCTAAGACGGAGGCAGCGAGTAGCAACTTGGCCGCGACTATGACCGCGAAGATGACCGAATTAGACACAGAAATGAGAGCAGCGAACGACAGCCTGGCCACGGAAATAAAGGCCGAATTATCCGAAATGAAGGCTGCGAACGAAGCCCTCGCCGCCAAATTTGAGGAGCAGTTGGCCGGCGTGAAGGAGGACGTCACGGAGTTGGGCGAACGCGTCGAAGACCTGGCGCACCGCGTTAACGACCTAGAGAGAAAGGCCGACAGCAACACCAAGTCCCTGAACGCCATGTTGGAGGACATCGTCGGCGTCAAACCACCAGAGTATGACGGCACGTCAACGTTCGAAGTCTTCCGCCGCCAATTCGACACAATGGCCAAGCACAAGTGGTCACCAGAGGTAGAGGCCGCACAGCTAATAGCCAGCCTCCAGGAACGGGCCGCAGAGGTTCTGAACGCGGTCCAGACAGCGGCGGCGCCCAAGGATATCTGGGAAGCCCTGGAAAACTGCTTCGGAAACCACCGTTTAGCCGCAGCCTACCGCAGCAACTGAAGTCAAGGTCGCAGCAGCCAGGAAAGACGCTGCAGGAGTTCGCCCTGGCAATCGAGCAGCTGGCCAGCAAAGCCTTAGTCGACCTCTCACCCGAGTTCGTATCCCGAGAGGCTGCCTACACATTCGTTGACGGGGTACGAGACACCGAGATACGTCAGCGCCTAATGCTCGGCGACTGCAAGACCATCCACTAGGCGCTAACGGCAGCATTGGGGATGGAGGCGGCCAAGGTGACGGCTATCCCGTCGTCGAAAACAAGGAGTATCCGCTACAATGGGGACCGAAGACCAGCTGAGGGACGCCAGCGAAGACCTAGTGGAGTGTGTTGGGTGTATGGACAGCCGGGACACCTGGAGAGAGACTGCCCACACCAGGGAGAGCAGCCGGAAAACGAGAAAGGGCCGTCGTGGCGGGGAGCACGTCGGCGCCATCACCACCATCCTCTCGAGTGACACTGCGCGCCGTCAGCTGGCGTATGGATGACAGCCTCATCACGAACGGTGGGATGAAGAGGAGGCTGTGCCGCATGCTGGTGGACACCGGGCCAGCCATGACCATCATCAGACCTGACATGGCCAAGGGTTTGCCGTCGAGAAAACCGAGCCTACCATACCAGCTAGTGACGTTATCGGGCGACACCTAACCCGTGGAGAGGGAGGCCCTGCTGCAGTTAACCTTGGGATGGAGTGCCGTGTATTAGTGGGTGTTCGTCGCGAAGGTGGCTGAGGAGGTGATACTGGGACTGGATGCTCTCAGGAGCCATGAGGCGACGGTCGACTTCGGCAGAAAGGTCCTGCGGCTCATTGAAGAAGAGGTAATACTCCAGAAACCCGAAGAACGCCTTGGAATCTGCAGGGTCATCTTGAGGGAAGATGTGGTTGTCCCCGCGAGAAGCAAGGTGGTGGTGACGGTGCGACTGGAGGGTCAGCGGACAAAGAACATGATGCTGGACCAGAAGATGCCTCTGCACGGACTCTGTGTAGCCAGGACATTGTTGCCGTGCCGAAAGGAGGTGCCAGTGAGGCTGCTGAACCTGACAGACACCGATCACGACGTCCAGGTCGGGACGGAGTTGAGGACATGTGAGCCCGTGGTAAGCGTAACACCAATCAACAACATCCAGGAGCCGGTCCCGAAGCTGCACTGGCTGGAGGGCTTACTGGAGGGGGCGAGCGACCACCTGACCGCAGAACAGCTGGAGAATTTCGACAACTGTTGGGATGATACCAGTGTGTCTTCAGCCAAGGTAACAGCGACTATGGCCGCATGGATCGGGTGCTCCACTGCATCGATACCGGAGATGCCAGGCCTATTCAGCAACCACCTAGTCACGTTCCGCTGGCAAAACAAGCGGGGGTACATGACATGCTGGAGGACATGATATACAGGGGAGTGATTTAAGAGTCTGACAGCCGTTGGTGTTCCTCTGTAGTCTTGGTGTCAAAGAAGAATGGCGAGCTACGCTTCTGCGGGGACCACAGGAAGTTGAACGCTGTCACCAGGAAGGACTGCTTCTTCTTACCCCGGATTGGCGACACCCTCAGCAGCAAATACCAACCTTAACTTATACTTTAATAGCAAATAAAACTGAAGATAATTATATCGTACAACTAGCCTCTTTGTTTTGCAATTCAAGATTCTTCTTTGGTACCCAGTAATAGCATTCACTCACTCTTCAAATGCTCCATCTTCACTTTCACTGCTAGTGTCACCCTCTGCATCACTTTTATTCATTATTTCACGTATTTCCGTCTCTAACACAGGATTGGTTCAAAAAAAAAAGAAGGCCCTGTTACTGACTTAAATCAAAACCTGATACTAATGTGTGTTTCAAATGGGATGATGTTTGTCCTTGAACACTACTACGTGAGCAACAAGTCAGTGTCATGCAGTGTTGTCATATTGCATTCCCCGTAAGTGCTGTGTGACAAGTGCCAGCTGAATCCATCTCTAGTAAGTACTATTTGTGCTAAGGCAAAAGTTCAGAGTTTGCAAAAAGTGATCCATGAGGAAGGTAGAGAGTAATGTTACATAATGTAAAAACCCCGAATTTTAGCTCAAATAGTTTTCCTAATACAAATAAATAAGGTACCAATATATTACAACAATGCAACGTGAGGGAGGCACTGTAATGAACATTATCATTGGAAATAATCATTTCTTCCACACTAGCCGTGTGTAGGCTAAGGTTTGAATGAGTAGAGCCAGACTGAAAAATTCAGTGCCTTAGCCGGGATTTGAACCACGGATCTCCCGCTCTCCATGTGATTGCTCTAACCATCTGAGCTACTGTGGTCAATGTGCATACATGACATTAAATTTGAGATTGAATTTTTCAGTCTGGCTCTACTCAAACGTCATTATTGGTTGGCATGTATGCGTGTATGTATATTTGTATTTCCCGAGAACTGAATTGTAAACGTTTGACATGACGTGATAAAAGAATTACTTTGAATAAGCCAAGGTGTCAGTTAAATTCCAGAGAGAGCAAACAGTACACTTCCTGCTGGTCATCAAAATATATGACGCCCATCCTAATGATCTTATTCTGTGCCAGATTATCTGAATGACAAATTATCCTTAATGCTTATGTAACTCTGTAAGTAGAATATAATTGTTCCAATGACAAATCATCCCCAATAAATCTTTGATGCCTGTTCAAAAGCTATTTTAATGTACATGTATTGAAATGACAAATTGTTTCCATTGCAAAAATGTTGAGACATTCTGGCCAAGCCAAGTGGAAGTAATCATATATAAATTATCCCTGCCTTGTTTTTCCATATTGCTTGTCACACTGCTTGCATATAACGTGTCTCTTATGTTAAATATTCAAGTATATATGCTAATAAACTTTATATCTTTGAAATGTTCAATGTTCACAGTTCTTAGTTAATGTAATTAATTTATAGTTTCTAACCATGAAAATAATTGTATGTTGTACACTTTTAGTTAGAAATAGGATTTACTGTATGCATTCTTGTAATTTTTATTTGTTTTTTCTCGACAAAGCCATAAAAATGTAATTTTTTAAGTGTTGAATAAACACTACCTCCACCTCCACCACATGGCTACAAGTGAACCCTCTGAACACAAATCAATCTTATCTAATCTATATTTCTTTGTCCTTTCTTAAATATAGATGTTACTTCTGCCACTGTCCATGAACTAGGAAGTTCACAATTTTTTTAGCATTCATTATACAGATGTAATAGTCTTAGATGACATATTAACCCAGAGTATTTGATCATCTATACATTTATTTTGTCATGTTAGGTCTTCCTAGTGTTTCCAATGCTTTCTGAAATTCCCCTAATGTAATAAAGTAGATTGAATTATTTATCTTTCCAATCTCTTTATAACACTATCTCTTCTTTATACTGTAATGTTTTACAGTATTGTACCCTTTGTTCCTTGTCAGTAACATTGATATTTGCTGTATCTCTCTCTTCCCAATTAAAATGTCTAATTGATTTATTTGTTAATATTTGTCTTCCATGCACATCATTCTTCAGAAATAAATAACTCCCATGAATCTTGATGAGCTTTTGTAGGCAGATGTTTTACATAATTCCGTTTCTTTCTATATTCTTTAGCTTCTTCGGTTTTTGTTTGTAGTGTAGCTATAGATAGATAATTTATTCATCTTGTAAATCATACATTGTGCATGAGTACTATGATATAAGACATGTCAAATTGTGAATTTATAGTGCAATTAACTATACTTGTAAATTAACAAGTATGACTTATTAAATTTTAGATGAGTCGTATTTTTTACACATCTGCTTCACTTTCGTACCTATTTTGAGGACATGTTTCGCAAATCTTCGTTTGCATCTACGAAGCAAATAATAGGTTCAGAATATTAAAAAGACTAGCAGGAACTAAATGGGGCAGCTCGAGAAAAATGCGAGACATGACATACAGCTTACACACATTAAACGCATCTTCAAATTCTGTGGTGAAGTATTAAAAAACGCACTCATTTCTTGTAAAAAAAGAATTAGAAAAAACTCAAAATCAAGCATTACACTTAATAACAAGTGTAGTTTAAACCACCTGAATAGAAACACTTCTCTTGGCAACATCTAATAAGCCAATAAACCTAGAACTTGAAGAATAAGCTCTAATAACTTACGAAAAACTCATAAGATTTCCAAATTTTAATAAAGTATACAAACACCAGGACTACTACTAAACTCAAAGGATTTGTGCAAGAAGTAAAAAAAAAAAGCTACACATACCGATTGCAAAGAAAATCTGTTACATCCCATTAATCAGTACATCAATAGAAAGCTTTGAAATGGAATATAATTTAGACCTCTGTGAAATCTTTAAGAAACAAACAAGCAGCCCAAATATTGCAAGACTGATAGCATTTGAGACATTTCAAACCAAATACCCTGAAGAATGGACACATATGTATACAGATGGCTCATTTATAAGTGATGATCATGGAACTGGAGCAGAGGGCACATGTCAGATTTCTCCTTTTACAAAAATGTGTGAAAAAACATTACAAATTTTGATGGAGAAATTGAACCAATCTGCACTTCCTTAAAATATCGGATTGTTTGGCTACAAAAATGTAAAAACTTTGTTATTTTATCTGATTCTAGACTGGCAATCCAAGCAATAGCTTTAACTCAGAATCCAAAAATGGAAAAAATAAGATAAATTCATGTTTGGTTAAACAGATACAAAATTTAAGTAAGAATATAGTCTTCCAGTGCATTCCTGTATATTGTGGATTGAGTAACAATGAGAAGTTAGTAAACACCCTAGCAAAAAAAAAAAAAAAAAAAAATCAAAATAAGATGCAATCAAAAGTATCACTCGAATCAGTTAAACATATCATCAAGAAGAAAGTGAATAATTATAAAATAAATTAACCACAAACATTAAATTCCAAATGAGAACATTTCTTAAAAAAAACTTAAAACTAATTCTTGAACTACCTTGAAAAACAGCTGTTGCTATGTTCACGACTTTCTGAGGAAACACCTACATAAAATTGGTTTGTTATCTCCAAATTGTCTGTTATGCAATAAGGAAAAGGAAGTGAATTTGGAACGTTGTATCTGTGAACAACTTAATTATCCAGACTTGACCTCAAAATATTGGGAGGCAAAAAGGAGAATGACCTTGTTGCTAAATACCTGAGCATTAACTACATACACCCAATAACACATTGTAGCCTACAGTGCAAGAAATGTGCATTTTTAGAAAGCAGTTATATAGCAAGGAGATTGTGAAACTAGGAAAAGAAATGTTTGTAAAGAATGATGTGCTGTAATGTTATGTAGACCTAGAACTATGTATCAAGAAGAAGGCGGGCAGGTTGGTAAACATTATTTCATTTACTATTTTAAATGCATATTAAACTATTAGTTTATCTCATACTTGTTATTGTGTTCAAGCCCATTTTTACTATGTATGGCTATGTGGGTAGTAGATTCTTAAAAGTATGTGAAATGAAAACCGAGAAAGGAAATTTGAGAAGAAAATGTTTCAAGCCTAAGTACAGCGTGCCTCTGACATTTGCCGGCTACTGTTCATTGCTATACTGAACTTCTATGCACATTCAACAGTGTTAGTTGGAAGTATCATGGAAGTTTTTGTTGTATTCTGTGGCTATTTCTTAATGAATCAGTGTAAACTCGGTGATCAGTCTAATTTTTACCTCCAAATTGCATTTGAAGCTCAGTCTAGGACATAATAACAGTTTATATAATCTGTCTACATTTCAGCTGTTGGAAGTTCATTAGTTGGAGGAAGGCCAGGTATAATAGATGCAAGTCTTCATGTGCTGTTACAAGTTCCCAGCTATTTACCAGAAGAAAAGAAATTTGATTTGCTTGTGCTGGTAAGAATTTCTTAACATATCTTGACACTGCTTGTTTGGCTAGCTTTTACCCTAGCATTTTCATAGTGAAGTCTTAGAAATTTTAGCAAAATAAATATTAATGTAATATGGTTCAGTAATATTTACCTAAAATAGTAATAGTCAAAATCGATAAAGTTCATTGTTAGACAAGAGTGTTTATATACAGACATTAGTGCTTGTGCTTTAATTCATTTATCATTGCAGAAAAAATGAACCAATTTCAAATAAAACATATTTCACAGGTGCTGATATTTCTCATCAATCTGGTAGAGCACAGCACTTCAAACAGGAATTTACTTTTTGAGGCCAAAACTCCATTAGAGCCTGATGCAATATTTCATAGAAGTAAGTAATAGCAATGGTTACTATTATTTTCTTGTTTTCTTTCCATGAGTATTGTAATTTTTATGCATTTAAGTTGCAATTACATGCTATGATGCAGACAGATGATAATTGGTTAGAGCCAGGAATTTTAAGATAAAAGTCATTAGTATGAGTATAATAATAACCTAAGAATCATCCAAAAGTCAAAAGTATTTAGCAAACGTTCCAAACTTCATATAGAAGCATCAGTACAGTTTATTTGAAAAGCTTAAAGACCTTACATAAGTAAATTCAAAGGCAATACTGTTATAGGGCTATTGAATTTAACTTTCACTGTAAGTTTTTCTTTCTTTAAACACAGTGTAGCAATACACAGTAACTTGCATGAATATATTTTCAAAAGTAAATGAATCAGTTGACATTTAGCGTAACTTGATACATTGAAGTTAGCAGAGAAAGATGATACCTTATAATAAACTTGTTTATAACACTTTTCCTTCGGTACAAAATATTTTGTATTCATAATTTCATACAAAGCTTAATTAACGTAGGTCTGATACTTTTAAACATTGCTTAGAACATGCGTGAGTTCCAATTAATTCATGGTGACAACTTAGTATGTGCAGTTAAAGCATTAGATCAAAGTTAATGATAATTGAAAGGTTGTGTTAGAACATTTATAACCTATATGTCGTGTACAGATGAGAACATTACTTGTGCCAGGCTGGATGCAAGCACTTGTTGCCATTTTATGTTCCAAGTATTTGTATGTCATCTGATGGTAGAGCTTAAAAGCACCACAATGCCTTGGATGGTACAATCTATTTTCAGAAAGTGTCGGGTATTGAAACTGAGGAGGTTGTAATTGCTGCCCTAGCAATTGTGTCTGTTACTTCTCAGTATAAACATAGAGGGAAATTGTGAAGCTTACAGAAAGTGTTGGACTAAACTGTGCGCATTCAGAGGACATGAATTATAATGTCTTGTCTGTGATGAACTGAGGACAGAGGATTCAGATTCATACAAGAATTGAGATTGAATGAACAATCCTTCAGTATTTTTTAATGTAAATTTATATTGAGGAATTAATCCTTAAAGAATTAATCCTTTTAAATACATTACTCCGGTATATGGGTGATTTTTGATTAATTAGAGCCAACTGAAAAATTCAAATCCCGGCCATGGCATTGAATTTTTCAGTTGGCTCTAATTAATCAAAAATCACCCATATACCGGAGTAATGTATTTAAAAGGATTAATTCCTCAATATAAATTTACATTAAAAAATAATCTACGATAAAAATCCTGGTAATTAAGTACTTACAATAGTAAGCCGCCACAAGTAGCTGTCTCAAATATGAGAACCTTAAGTGGTCCACCGGGAAATATGAGTCAATTGGAGAATTTAATGTCAGGAAGGCACGTTGACCATGGTAGCTCAAGGGTCAGTGCGACTGGACGGAAACCAGTAGATCCGTGGTTCAAATCCCGGCCATGGCATTGAATTTTTCAGTTGGCTCTAATTAATCAATCCTTCAGTATATTGCCACACTTAATTGAACCCAAGAGATCAAACCAGAATATTGTTCTGCAAGAAAGTATTTCTGCTTCAAGAAGGTAATTATTGACATCTGAGATTTACTGCATATTTTGTGTAAAATGTTAAACAAAGAATTAATGTCACTATTTTATAGGTTATTACTTGCACATACATTTTTGGCGATGAAGAGAGCTACAGAAGTCTTAATGTGCTCACTTAATATAACTACAAGAACCATTTCAGCTAAAATTCTGGAAACATATGCTGCAATTTGACATGAAAGCAACCTACATGAAGGTATGTAGTAGATATTTGGATTTGTGTTTCAGTTTACGAAAATAATTCCTTTAATATTATTGGAGCAGAAGGAAAAATAAATCCTCTTGATCCAGGACTGAAATACTTACCAGCTTGAATTTTTCTAATCTTAAGTGTAACAGAAATATTTATTTTAATCAGTACAGGTTATTTACAAAGTTATATGCTGTAAGTTTGCCAAACTATACAAATAAAATAAAGATGATTTTGTGGCTAGTTTTTGAGTATGCCTGTGCTTTAGTTTTGGTACTATAAGCTAAAAACTTAAATGCATAATGTTGTATCTTTCTTTTTCTGTAAGGGCATAGATAATCTTATAGGCTTAGTTGCTGCTAGGGCACTATTGAAAAAATGTTTATTTTATTTTTTTACAAGAGTAAAATAAGCAACTAATGTTACTTGCAATTGGAGCAAAGTGTGTAAAGAGCTATTATTTCACTAGAGTTGTAAGCAAAAATTAATGAGGTTTCTTCTTACAAGAAGCAGAGTTCGCTTTAACAAACTGTAGTTTTATTAAAAATGATATCAGAAAAAATAAATGTTTTTTACCTGTCAGACAGGGCAGGGGATGTTCAGAAGCCATAACTTGATCAGTGATGTAAACCCAAATAATATTTCCAGTGTATCTTAAAATGGGCAGGGAGCGTTTATAATCTATTATAGAGTTTACCAGGTAAAAGGGAAGTTACTACATTTATTTAAACCACTTATTTTGAGTACATTTTGTAACCTCCATTTTTTTTGTATGGCCTTTTCCTGTACATATAGATTAAAGTTTGTGAGAAGATAAAATATGTAGTGGCAAGGTTTCGTGACCTATGGTAGTGTGAATGTCAGTTTCACTTAAAAGACTAGTTGGATGGCACAACATAAACATTTTCATCTTTTCTTTCACAGTTTGTAAGTCTCATGAGCATATTTGTTAATGTTCATGAGACTAATGTAGTTGCAGATATGAAATTGCATGTCTTGTGTGCTATTAAACATTCCATATGAATCTTCCAGTGTATTTTTTTGTAACCTAAACTCACAATCTACAGATATTTTTATCAACTTGTTCAACACTTTAATTTTTAATTATTATATTATTTCACAGCATTAATTCCAGTTGCCTTTTCAAATTTCATTTTGTAATTCACACAGCTGCAATGTAATAACCAAACCGTTTTTCCAATAACAAAACAGCTACATTCTTTTGGCCCTTATTGGAAGCTGAAGGCATTTCCTTCATTTTAACTACTAGTGTAGATTAATACATATCAATTGTACTTGTTATCTGAACAAAACATCACATCAGTCTTTTGTTGTTTGGATTAAGGGATATATGAAAACAAAACAACTAGTCATGGCTGGCCCCATAGCTCAGTTGGTAGAGCACCTGCCTGCTGTGCAAGGGGTTCGGGTTCAATTCGCAGCTGGGGGTGGGGAGTTTTCTCCAACCAGATGATTCCCCATCTTCCCCAGAGTCTGAAAGTGTGAATGAGTGTGCAAATGTGTGCATGATCTAATGATTTGAAATCCACAGTAGCAGCAACCCAACATCTATGATTTAACCGTCAACCGCCAATAGGCGATATCTGCAAAGGAGAACGGCTGCCGATATGATCATTGTAGTTAAAGGCAGAGTATAAATGGGGGGAGGAAGGGAAAATATCTAGTCGCCCTTCAGATAAAGGAGAGCGACGTAGCTGTGTTAAGTAGCATTTCAGACGTCGCTTTACGTTTGGACCTAGCTTCATTTTTATTAAGCGTTGCTAAGTTCAGCAATCACATAATGTTTTTAAAAGTTGATTCATTATTTAAAAATCCTCTGGATGTTACATAGTTACTGCTAAAAATGTTGGAAATAGGTTACTCTAGTCATCTGATAAGTAACAGGTTATCTTTGTACATTTGTGTTGAATTAAACGTTTATTTGGAACAAAAAGTTGTTTTTTGAAAAGCTTATCCAAGATGAAAATGCTGTTACACATATTCATTTGTAATACTTCTATCAGGCACATACTGGAAGGAATGTAACAATTTCCCTTTCACCCGGTATAACCAAAATAGGGTTTTGTTCTGATAATGTACTGAGATTTAAATTTTAATAAGAGAAATATTAATAAAGTAAACCTTTTTACTTTTCATATACATGCTGAGAATGTTTACGGGCTTTGATTTAGGACAGTATAAGCAAAACTGCTGCTTTCTATAGAGTACAGAGAATGATTACCTATTGTCTTTAAATTTTTATAGTTATATAAACAAAACAATTTCTTCTTTTTCTTTCCAGTTACCATCAACAAATTTTGAATGAAAACAAGTATTAGCACAGTGTGAGAAATTATGGAATTAACCTCATTGCATTGGTGCTGTAGATGGTAAGCACATGGACTTCACAAGAGATGAGTGTGATCAAACTATTACATCTGCAGGGTGGAACAATATTTTATTTGCTCTTGTTGATGCACAGTGCAAGTTTTTATTTGTGGATTTTGGATGCAACAAGAGGATAAATGATGCGATGTATTAAATTTAGCCCTCTGTACAATATTATGTTGAACTCTCAAAATGTTCTTTCTACAAAACATTACCAGAAGCAAGAACTGCAATATCTTCACCATAGTTGCAGATGATGTTATTTACAGTAATATATCATGGAACTACCTAAGGGTAACCACTTCAGCAGATTTTTACATTTTGACTCAGCAGGCCAAGAAGGATATGAAAATAAGCATTTGGAATCTTGTGTATCACTCAGAATTTAATGGCATAGGAGTATTAGAGCTGTTGATATTTAAAAAGTAATGCTGTCAGTCTCATAGAAAGTTCGGGGATTCTGTTCTGAAAAGTAAATCAGTGAATAAGAATTTGCAAAGTTTATATAAATAACTTTATAACAGTTGGTGTAATACACTTTTTTGTAAGAATTTGTGTACATTGAGGTCTTTGGGACAAGTGGCCAAGGCCAGGTCCCAAAGGCTCCTATTATTTAATATACTTACCAGTACTTATACATTAAGCAAAATAAATTTTATTTTATTTAGCTGTCCTTAAAACTTTTTGAGTACTATCACACTTGGATGAATGTGTACACCTGCCCCACCAAATACAAGGGACAGAAAGGAAAAGAGGATACAAATCAGAGTGATTATCCCATGAGAAAGGAACAATGGAATCTCATGGAGATTTACATTTCTACTTTGAGTACATACTGGTCAGGGGCTGAATCAAGACAGATTAAGGACACACACCAGGAATGTTACAGTACTGTGAAATTTATGTAATGGTGGAATAATTCAGTTTTTGAAATGCTTTTTTCTCTGCTTACATTCGTAGTAGTTTTGCAATTGACGATGGGGAAGATGTTCCCTGAAAATGGTTCAAATAAATAGATGTAAATAGAGGAAAAAGTATTTAAAACTTCAACTCATTCCAACATATGTTATGACTCTCCACTGTATGTAGTATGTTTATTTACATACTGTTACATTTGTTCCATGGCAGTGGGAGATGTGATTATGTGATTACTGATGGCTCATCTGAAAATGTAAAATGTTCAGTATAAATGTAGATATCATTCATAACCACTCTTTATTATACATATTTTTTGTTAATGTTGTATAGTTCACTTCACATTCATGCTGTCATGGTGGAAAGTGCTGGTAACCTAATCTTTCTGTGTGTTTTGCTTATTTTACTGCATATATATGATGCAGTATATTGAATATACAGGGAGTTTGGCAGAAAGGTATCCAACATAAAAATATAACATCTTGCAAAAAAATTGATTTATTTTATTTGTTTCTGCAAAGCTATTGCATATTGTGAACATGGCTTAGCACTCAGCCCAGGCTCATGGCCAGTCAAAATACATATTACCTTACCCTATGTTATCCCTATATATGCCTTTCCACTGACCATCTCCATTTTAACTTAACCTTCCATAAAAACACTCCTAATTTTGTTATCTGCTTCAGATCTTGAAACATATTTCTAATTGCAATTTTCTTATTCCCAAGTGAACAATTCTCTCCAATTTTCTGTTACTCTACATTGAAAGATAATGTGAATTTCATCTTCCTTATCTCTACAGATGGGGCATATTACTGGGATAACTTCTCATTCCCATGAGTTTCCAAATCTAGACCAAGCTAATCCTTCTATTTCATTCTTTGTGCAAATTGTCAAATACCTCTCCTTATTCGAGTCATCTTTTACACTCTATAGTATCCCGATGAACTTTTCTCTCTCATCCGAGCAAATAAAGTGTGCCTATCCATATCCTCTAATCTCAATCTCACTTCCTTCCAAAAACCTTTTCTAAACAGTTCAATTTTAATCCAGAATCTCCTAATCCATTTTTAAATAACTGTTGCGTGATTTTCTATGGCCATGCATACTGAATATTACCCATGTGTTCTTGACGTATCAGTCATACTTTCACTATGTCTGCTTTAGGTAATTCCTGAAATCAAATAAAATATTTCAGTGCTTTTTCCTTCAATAATCCTCTCACACCTACCTTCCCTAATTCTATTAAAGCTCCTTCATTTGCAGTATTATTGGGAACTCTCAAAGTTAGTTTACAGAAACTTCTTAATGGCAAATCCATTTTACTCCATCTGTAATCAACACCCCATATTTCCCCTCCATAAATCCATCTCGATTCTATCAAGGTCCAATAAAGTCTCTCATACCATTTAATGCTCATGCCTGGAATCAGATACAAGAATTTTCGTACTGCAGTCAAGGTCATTCCTCCCTTGACCATTACTGATCTTTGCTGTTTCTGCCATCCAACCTTACTATACAACTTGATCCTGAAATATGAAAATTCACTTACAACTTCAATCTGTTTTCCTTAGTACTTTTGCTGATATTGGGTGCACCACCAAGTTGTACCCAGAGATAGAAGAATTTTTAATTAAGGGCATATGAGTGCAAGATGATGCAAATAATTCAAAGTATTATCGATAAACAAATTAAACAGAATGGAACTTAATTACAGCCCTGCTAAGCTCTATTTCTTGTGCGACTGCCCACGATACTTCCCCACCGCCACAGTTTACACAAAATTTGTTTTTATAGTATATCTCTTAAACTATATCGATCATATTAGTCTTTCTCTATCCACCCTGTCATAGGCCTTTTCTGAATCAATAAATGTAGCATACAATCTAGTCTCTTCTTGGCTAAATATTTTTCTACTGTTTTGATTTGAAAACTATTATCCACTGTCCTTTTTCCTTTCCTAAACTCTGTTTTGTATTGGGATAGCCTTCAATCCCCTCTGCCCAATTTTGTATTTTCTCTACCAATATTCCTGTAAAACATTTTCCAAAATTGAATAGCAAAGCTATTCCTCTGTAATTATTGGCATCTGTTTCACTCCCTTTGCCTTTAAATACGGGATGTATAATTGCTGTAAACGAACTCTCTGGCACCTTTCCTCTTTCTTTAATTACATTTGTAAGATTTACCAAGCATATAAACCTATCCAAGTTTTCACACCACATTTTGAAGAATGGGTAACCCATTTATCTCTACTGCTTTATTTTTTGAATTTACTGATTTGATTATTAACATCTTCCTGTGAAAATGGTTTGTCCAGTTCCTCAACACTATTATTGAAAACTTTTTGATTCAGGCTACTACTGACCCTAGTTTACGTAATAAACAATCTCTGAAAGTACCTAGCCCACTCATTAGGTCTTATCTTTCTTCTTTTCCCTTTTACACATCAATTAATGATCTGCCAAGCTTGCTGCACCTTTTAAGTCCTGCTTCCTCTCAATTTCTAAAGCTCTGGTTTCCCCCCATTCTTGTTTCTTGTGATCTAATAACCACCAATATTCCTGCCACAAATGCATCGTAATAGCCCTATTTATTTTGTAATTTCTCTCTCCATCTTATAACAGCTTCTCTTACCATAGTTCTCATTTCTCTACATTTATTGTCAAACCAATGATCATAAAGCTTCTTCCCCCTTCATAAAGCTTCTGTGGCTGGCCATAACCTTAAAGCTGTTATCACTTACGTAATAAGGCAACATTATCAGATTTAGACATTGTCAGATTTAGGTTGATGGTAGTGGGGAATTTGTGAACTTCCAAAAATGTTAATTATGTTGATTATTCTCAAATTTAGAGGTACTCTAGGCAATGGGGCTAGTGGCTGAGTAAGTACCGTATTTCTCTAATTACACTACCAGCATAGTGATAGTGTTTTGTTGCGGCAGGTGATGTAATAGATGATCTTAAACTTTGGATCGCTGAACATGAATTTGTTATAGGTTTCTATGTATCACATTTTTGCAATAGGTACTCCCAGTGGAGGCTGGTGGATAAAATTAGGAGTGTGCTACAAAGCTACCTATAGTTAAAAAACAATAGTTAGTCTTACTTAATGTTGAAGTATGAAGTCCATGTGGCGCTCCTTTCTATTGCAGAACTTTCAATGACTCTGGTGTTAAAATCTTCCATCTTAGAGGCAATGCTCTTCTCCATTGACAACATTGCTAGGGCAGTAAGCGTTCTTGAGACATGGTGTTTTACAGAAATGTTTTTACGCGCTTTAAGCATGAAAAACATCTTTCTGGTTCTGCAGTGGACATTGGTGTTGTAACTAAAATTTTCAACAAAGTGGTCATTTCAGAAAATTAATCTTGCAAGCTGGTTGAGATTGTATACTGCAACAATTGTACAGCTCCATCAATATTTCTAAAATCAGGCCTTCCATACAGAACGCTGAGCTGTGCCTTCAGCATTTTCTTGTTCAGTACTATATATGTATCAACAGGAGTTTGAAGTTCATGTTCAGGAAACTGATTTAAAAAACTGCTAAATAATTTACAGTTTAATGGTTGAGATGCATCGAGATGGCTTAGCAATTGAAATTGATGTCTAGCTTCCTCAATGATGCGATCACGAACTTCTTTAGCTTCAATTTTTCAGGCTCAACTTTTTGACGCTTACTTGTTGATTCACAGGAAACAAAATCCATACTGTCAACTGTCTCTCGAATATAAAAAATTCACTGAATAAAAGAAGACACATCGTTCGTTGCATTAGTTGATTATAAAGTATATCAACGTGTGGCATTAAGTTATGGAAGAACTTCAACCAAGCAAAGAAATGCATATCTTCTAAATAGCGCTGAAGTCCGTTTGTTTCTAGATTAGTCTTATCATTGGTACCATTTTCCAGTTCTTGGTTTTCAAAAACCATATTAACAGTTCTGAATCTAAAATTCCACCTAGTTGCAGAACCATAAGGAACTCATCTGCCTGCCACTGATTGTTAGGCAGCTAAACATTGTGCTGATCTTGAAAAAATTCAGGAAAAGCTGATAGGTTAAGAAAAAAATATTCTGGTGGACTTATTTTGTGAAGCTGCACGTTCCATAACTAAATTCAGTTGATGAACTGAGCATTTGGATACTGAGACTGGACTTATGCTTGAACTCCTACAGCAGCACTCATCACAGAGGCTCCATCATAAGTCTGGGCAATACTTTTCTGAGGCTTTTCTATAAATTATTAAGAACTTTCAAAATGCTCTCAGAAATTGCTTCTGCATTTTGTCCCTCTGGGTTCAAAAATTCCCAAAACCTCTCATATGGAACATCATCCTTCTCCTACCTAACACAATCACAAGCTGCAACTGATGAAAAATGTCTGGAGTTTCATTGGCCATAACAGCCACAAAGTCAGCTTCTTTCATCTCCTCTATCACCTCCCGGCAAACTTCCAGTATACAGTCAAGGAGTTCATTCTGGATTGTTTTTGAGGTTCCTTTGAAAGTATTATTTAAATCCATGTGTTCTTTCACAGCACTATCAAAATCTATTAAACCCAAGAACATGCCGAGATTTTCAGAATATTCAGTTTCATCATGTCCTATTAAAGTGAGCTCAAAAGCATCACAAACTTAATGCAGTTAATTATATGTGATGGCACATGCCTGTCTTTTTTTAAATTGCTGGTTATGTTTCAGCCTTGCCTCTTGATATGTATGACTTAACTGTGTTGCAATGTTTATACTGCCTAAAGCACTTAAATCTAGTACATTATTTAAATGTTTTGCATTTCTTTATGCTTACTGATACGCATAGGTGACCTAAATCTGCCACTCTCGTGCTCCATGGAAAGTACAACAGATCATTTCTTTTTTGGCATTCACTATCCACTTATGTTCATACACTTTGGGGTTAAAATACCTGGTGTAAGAATTATTTCTCCCTCCTTTGGCACACAGCATTATAATTAGTTTTGGAGTTTGCCTTCCCAGTTACTTGACTTGCACATTTTCCTCCAGGGTTCGTCTAGAGAAAGGGTAATTGATTAAACTGCTCATTGAATTCATGTTAGTGCACGCAAAAGACGTGATATCAACCATAACAGTATAACTTGAATTGCACAACTGTTTTGAGTAAGCCAATAATTTGAATTTGTAAATAACTAAAGCCAGTAAAGCCAACATACATTCCTTAAATTCAAATGTAAAGGGAGTCAATGACACTAAACAACACTTACTTTTTTTTTAAACATGTTTCAGAGACTTTGCCTCTATTGTCAACTGGATATCGACTGATTCTCCTTTCTGGCGATATTTTGTCATAGGTCTCCTCTGGCGGCAGTTCAAGGAACTTGCTGAAAAAATCTTTCTGGGGGATGTCGAAATTGAATACTTTGTTCCTATTTTTTGAAATGAAGATTTGTTCCCATGTGGACAGTTCTTGTTTTCCTTATGTATGTTTTAGTAGTTTTGGTTCTGGATTAATGTGTGGTTTTTTTCCCAAAAATGTGTGGCAACTGCTGATTTTTCTAAATGTTTACATTTTATGTTCCTAAAGTGTTCCTTTGCTCTTGTTTGTAAATTTCTTTTGGTTTTTCCAATATAAATTTGACTACAGTCATTGCATTCAATTTGATATATACCAGATTATTTGATAGATCGAATGGCACCTTTGATGTTTGAGCAAATTAGGTGTTTAAGGAGTAATAGTTGACAGGTGCTAGTTGAATGTTTTGTTTTTTGAAGACTTTTTTGAATTTATCAAAGGCCCATGGGTGGAAAGTGAATTTTTTGAGGATATTAGTTTCTGTAGCTGAGAGGTTTGTGGTTTCCTTTATTAGCTTCTTCTTTTCCGCTAAGTTCACTTTTTTGTCTACTAATGATTTGGGAAAGTCATTTTTTTTGTGCTATTTCAATAATTTTGTTGTATTCTGTTTTGTATTCTTCTGCTGTGAGAGGGATGTTGACCAGTCTGTGTTAAACTATTGAAGATTGCCTGTTTGTGGGATCTTGGGTTGTAGCCATTAGCTTTTATGTAGTTGTCTGTCTGTGTTGGTTTTCTGTCAATACCAAAGTTTATTCTGTTTTTATGTCTGATTATTTTTAGATCCAAAAATGGTAAATGCTCGTTTTTTTTTTCTATTTCTACAGTAAACTTGATGCTTTTTTCTTGGATATCTAAAAGTTTTAGTGCATCACTGATGTGTTTTGTTTTTGATACTATTGCAAAGATGTCATCTATGTATCATTGCCAGAGTTTGAACATCCAAGGGAAACCTTTGGTGATCGTTATTTCTAATGCACTCGTGTACAGATCGGCCACGAAGGTGATAGGGGGTTGTCCATTGCTAAACCTGACGTTTGGTGGAAATATTTTGTTTGAAACTGGAAGAAATTTTGTTCTATCCATAATTTGGTTAGTTCGATGTAATCTGAAATTTCAGGTGATGACATTCCAAGTGATTTGAGCCATTTTTCTATCAATGGTAGGAGCTGTTTTACTGGTATGCTTGGAAACAATGATTCAACATCAAACGAGACTAGTGTGTCCTCTTCTTTTAGTTCAGTATCCTTAATGTGATCTATAAGTTCATAGGTGTTTTTGATGCTTAGGCTATCTAATTTTGGAAATGAGTTGAATTTATTTATTAGCCACTTTGCAAGTTTGTATGTTGGTGAATTTATACTGCTAACTATAGGTCTCATTGTTATGGATGGTTTGTGTGTTTTGGGTAAGCCATAAAGTCTAGGTAAGGTTGGGTTATCCAGTTTAACTGTATATTTGTTTGCTATTATGCTTGATTATGCTATTGTATACATTCCTTACTTTCGCCTGCAAGCAAATACCTGCAAGAGAGCACTTTCAGTGGTAGTAGTTTACTGTAACTATTGCAGATGGCACTGAAAACACTACAGCAAACAGCAAAAGCTTTTGAGCTCCGTTTGGCTGTAGCACAATCCCAAGCAAAAACAGCCAATTAGAGGAGTGGTTTCAAAGCAGTGCACTATCTCATGTGTGTTCATTGTACAGCACTCCTGCAAACACACAGCTCTTCGGTGTAGCACATATAGTGGTCACGTGTTACTTTAAAGTGTGTGACAGCTATCCTCACTTCTTGCTGACGCTTAAAATCTGACAAAAGCAAAGAAAATGCTAAAACATTTGTTTCAGCAAACTGACTATTGTGCTGTAGCACTGTAGCACCTAAGCACGAGCCGCGCCTTGGTACTCCAAAATAAGAGATATAAAAATAAAAAGTACTAAAGAACTTAAGGCAATCTCAAAAACTATTTGTAGTTGGTTTATTGATACTCGTCACTTACTTGTTTATATTAATGAGAGACTAGTTTCAAAGGCATTTACCTCCATTTTCAATCTCTTTCCAACTGGCATCTGTCGTCTGCTCTCTCTCTGGTGGTGGAACTATGAACTTTTTTGTCAAATTATCTACTGGTGGGATTTCAAAATTCATTACGCAATCCTTATTTTTCCATATGAATGTTCTCCCATGTTGTCAATTTATTTTGGTTTATCACTCCTTTTAATAATTTTGGGTTTGGATCAATGTCATGACTTCACTGTTACTAAATTCCTCCAAACACATATAACTTAAGACAAGTTTAGAAATATTATAGAAAAAAAGGCAACCTTGTAAGCGGTCCATGACACATCCATTCCATTATATTTTGTAAGAAGTTGTCAAATATGTTTCATGTATATAAGTGCCAATACCTAGGGTTGAACCAAAATCTCTTGGTGTGAGCAGAGAATTCCCAAAGAAGGCAGTGTATATATAAAACCACTCCAGATGTTATTACAGAGAAAAATTGTAGCAGCCGATTGGCTGCCCATTGTCTTACTGTTGCATGTTTGCCATATGTTTTAATATCAACAGTACTTGGCAGTCATTGGTATATTCTACCTCCCCTAGTATGTCTTATTTCTGCCTCTTTGATGTAATGAAACCTTTCTCATTTCTTCACTAACAACCCCAAGATTTTCAGAAAGTGAATGAGATTACAGTGAAGGAAATGTAGTTTCAGGCTCATTCTACACCCAACTCTTTCAAGTGATCCTACATCATTTACACTGTTTCATACCGTTCATCATCCTGACGTCTCTCATTGAAATCCGTGCAGCAAGTTCCATGGCATTCAGTATCTGTTCAAAGTTTGGTCTTCCAGCAGCTGTCTAATTTATAGCCCATCATAAATGCTTCCTTGAACTTTGATCTGATAAACATGCAAACTTGCTAGCAATATACTGAAATTAGGTTATTTCTGTCCAGGGCCTTAACAAACTGCTTCATGATTCCCATTTTGTTGTGTAGTGGTGGTAGAGTGACTTTTTGTGGGTCAACTAAGGCAGCATTTGCAACATATTTAATCACAGTCTCAACACTCGTTTCTTGGGTCTGGTAGGTGTGGACCAGTACTTATCTCTAGCTCTGCTCTCCCATTCCCTTAAATGAAAAGGGAATTTAATATAGTCTGCTTGTTGTCCTAATAGAATATTACAGACACTACACACAACCCACATCCCACCTGTGTTCATAATATTTTATTTCGTCTAAATCATGTTGCATTGTAATATAAGTTCCCTTTATTGAAATGGAATGTTCCACAGGCATCAAAGTTAGAACTAGTACTATGAACTAGTACAGTTTTCAAGCTTCTTTTGAAGAACTCCAATCTTTCAACTGGTAATAATTCCCCAGCTGTTCTATTAGTCTTGGACTGTCACAGCAGTAGGTTAGGCCATCTTCTGTACCAAGAAAAGATAGTTCCATGTGCAAGAAAATTCTTTCTTTCAGTTGTGAATCTAGTGGTTCACTTTTCTTGTTTGTGAGGCTGATATCAGTTTACTGAACTCCAGTTTGTTAAACAATTCTGGACTTGCTGTTTCTGTTGCTGGTGAAAAATCCATATCAACATGCTCAGAATGGTAAATTGTTAGGAACTAAATTTGAATTTCTCCTTATTGCTGTGTTTTAATTTGGGTACACAATACTGTCCTTTATCTTATATCCAGCCACTTTACAAATGCAAAAAGTAGCGTGACTGCTGTGGTCCTGAGGCTCATGTCAAACCATCCCTATCTTAATAGAAGGTACTTTTCCCTTGGTTATACTGTTGAAAGTTTTCAAGGAATGTTTTACAAATTGTGACATAGCCTTATGTGATTCATTGCTAATAAGCTGTATAACATTTTGCTTTCAGCATAGTGGAGGTCCTAATGCAGTGCAAAATCAAGAACTGAAGTACCTGTCATTAGGTATTGACTTTTTTTAAATGCACCACAAAACATTTTCAGCAGGCTTTGTTAAATAGTACATTTTAATTGGATGAATGTTAAGAAATTACTCCGACTTTTAGTATTAAGTTATGCACATAAACTGATTACTGCAAAATGTAGTAAAATCCCAGTCACATTGCAAATATAACATAGGCAAGTTTATGTACTGTTAAAACCTTTCACTAAACTTTTGCGTGTGTGTAGTTTTTGTTTAGACCCCAGAAAGGTAATTTTACCCAGAGTTTTCAAAACATACTATACTGGTCGCCAATCTAGAAAGTGATTGACATTTCGTACGGAGAGAGAGGCAACATTGCCGCTTATTGCTGCCACGTGAAGAGCGCGATAGGATTACACGTGCGAAGGTGATGCAGCTACGACTGCAATGGGTATTTATTATTATTATTATTATTATTATTATTATTATTATTATTATTATTATTATTATTATTATTATTGTTATGATGATGATTATTATTGTTATCATTATTATTATTATTATTATTATTATTATTATTATTATTATTATTATTTATAATACTATACACAAAGACAATAGTAAAGTCGTGGAGCTACATACAGACGCTAGAACTTGCAAGAACACATGAATGTAAAGATTCTCCTAACAAAATAGGCATACCTGTGACATTTTGATGCTTACTGAAGTGGGGAAATGCCGCTTATATTCGAATAGCTTGAATCGTTGTTGCTGCTGCTTGATAGATAAACAATGTTGCTGCCGTTGTCGTCATCTGAAGAGCAGCTGGAATCCCCCACAGAAATAACAAGTTGAAGAATGGAATAATAGGCTCTCCTTTCAATTTCTCCTCTTCGAAGTATTCTCCCACAGAGCATATTATTTCCCATGGCTGTCCTTTAATCGGAATACCTTTACCAAATATAGTTTTATTTGGTTCCCGAGTATGTTCAGGTTTTCGCTCTCACTATTTTTAGACATAACTAAACATTCATTAAAGCACAATTGTAAATGATCACAACACACGCACAGATACATTGACTCCCACACACGTATACCAAGACAAATTGCCACAAATAAAATGCAAAGGAACTTGCTACTGCAGGATATCTAACTGTTGTATATAAAATAAGTACAGCAGCAAATAGGTGAAGGCATTCTCTTTATGCAGCGTAATCAGTAGAGAAATAAACACCGAGGTATTCCGTTTATGCAGCATAATCAGTAGAGAAATAAACACCAAGGTATTGTGTTTACTGTAGCATTTGCGTAACTCGCTTGCCCGCAGTTCATGCTAAGCATGTGTTAAGAATATCGGCAACCAAGGTTTAGCATCTAATGTCATGGAAACGTCTCTACTCTAATGGTCGCTCTGATCGTTACTATGACAACCGTTATGACGTGATCATCCCCTCCCGTTTATTTAAAGTGTTGTTCCATGTGCTTCCTGTTATTCCCATTGTAGTTTGGCGACCAATATAAACTGTAAGTTGTCCAGAAAGGACAGAGAGGAGATAAGGGCAATGATGGGGAAGAAATTGAGAGAATGCAAATGGTTAAAGGAGGAAGGTGTAAGATGAACAAATGGGAGCCATGGAAGAGGGAAAGAGAAACAGTAAGAAAACGAGCTAGGGATGAAAAACAATTTTAACATTTAAAGCTATAATGTGAGCAAGAGCTGTGAGTTCCACTAATACTACAGTAGAAACTGTTGTAATTGTTTGTTTAGTTATATTTCATCCCAAAGCAGGGTATTATAATGTTCCCTCAAATATACAGGTTATAAAATACCCTGTTCTTAAAATATTTGAAACAGTCTGAACATAAAATTGCAAGGGAATTATATAGAATAAAAAGAAGTATTTCAGAAAGTGGAGTGCCATTGTTATTAAACACATTACTGAAGCCTTTCCACAGATTTTCAAATGTTGGCATAGATATGTCGACGATGTGTTAGCTATAGTTCCTAAAAGACTAACAGATTATGCTATAAAGTTGCTAAAACTGCAAGAAAAATCTGTAGTTTTCACCATTGAAGTAGAACAGGTTGGATGACTACTTTTTCTAGATTAGAAAATTATAAGAACACAAACAGGATTAGAATTTGGAATATTTAGAAAAGCAACACATGTCAATTACATTAAATGTAATCCATTTAACCCATTACAACATCAATATGCAATCCTCCACAGCTTGGTTCAAACATTACTTACCACTAACAAAAACAGAATATGAACAGGAATATATACACATAAACCAAGTAGCCAAATTGAACAACTACAACACAAATTTCATCAATAAATTGATCTACAGACACAAAAGAAACAAAAACTTAAAGGAAATTACTGCATTAAAAAAAAAATACCTAGAAAACCCAAAAATCAGATATGGCAAATTTACCTTTCATCCAAAATACTTCAAGAAATTTGAAAAAATATTTAAGAACTTCAACATAAAATTAGCCCCTCAGAACAAACACAACATCCACAACTTACTAAACCATCCTCTTAAAAATAGCATACCAAAAACTCAGTTGACATTTACCAAATGAGCTGCCAGGAGTGCGACAAGGTATACATGGGGAAGACTAAAAGAAATCTAGAAACAAAAGTGAAGAAACACTTCAGAAATATTAAATTCAAACACATGGACAAGTCTGCCATAGCACATCACTTTTGGTCGGAGAATCATAACATCAAGTAAGAAATAGAATTGATGAAACAGGCAAAGAAACCTCTAGAACTGCAGATTTGGAAAAACATATTCATTTCTAAAAAACAGAACCTCCAGATAAATTTTGAAATTCCCGCCATGGATGACATCAAACTTATCAGATTATCAGATGGCAGCACAACACCAAGCCAGAAGCAGACACCGTTTGCACCATCAGTCAATCACAGAATTTTTTTTTTTTTAAATTTACGTCCTCCCAACGTTAAGTTGTATCGGACGTTGAATGGAATAGGTGAAATGATGCTCAAATGAGCCCAGATTCCACAGAGCTTAGAGTTACCTTACATTTGTCTTTCAGGATAAGGGAAAACCTTGGAAAAAACCTTATCCAGGTAACTCACCCTGACCGAGATTCGAACTCGGGACCTCTTAAACATGAGGTAGACATGCTACCACCACGCTACTAGGGAAGAAGTTCCCAGAAACTAGTCTTCATATAAAACTTGTAAGTGGAGAAAAGTGCATACAAGGTTGACTCATTTGCCTAATTTTAATTGGAAGGGAATGTTTTGCATTAATGTGCTAGTTTGTAAAATAGCTACACAACATACTGGATAACAATTTACAATGTTTAACAATAACTATTATTCCAACTACCTGAAAAAGTCCTTCATTAAGTATCCAGAGCATATATTCATAATCATCGTTTACATACACATGCAATTTTATTCATATGCAGCAATATGTGTACTGTGATTGGTTTTAACAGTATTGAATAGCGCTCTGTCTATGCTGGAACATAATGATTGCATCCATATATCTAAGAATAAATAATGCCGCCATTAAATTGTTAATTTGGTTTTCATTTTATTAGAGAATGAAGCACAGAAATCTTCTATTCACTTGTAGTTACATCTTCAGTCATATATGTTGTAGATTTCTTCAAATATCAGTGAAATTATTTGGCTGTGCCAAACCGTTAACTGTTGAGAGATCCATTATTTATTCATAGCACTCTAGCAGCGGAGTATTGTAGCATTTGGAGTGAACTGTGGTTCTGCACATTTAGTTACAAATAAATAATTAAAAAAAGAGTTATAACATAGGATTTGAACCAGTTAGTTCATGAATAACACCACTATTTGCTAAACTGTTTGATCATCACTAAAGCCTGGATTTCCATGAATTATCAAACCTAAAAGTCTGCAAACATTGATGCGTTATATCACCAAGTGAGCTCACTGAAGAACAAAACATATCAGATTTTACATTTTAATTTTATGCAGAAGACCATCATGCCACACTTTATCAAAAGATTTCTCTGTGTCAAATAAACTGAGCCAAACATTTTGTTCTTCACAAGTATTGAGTATTACTTCAACAATGGGATGAAGTAGTTGAGAAGTTGAATGTAATTAAATCTGCTGCCCCTAGAACTCCTAAAATGTAAATAAAATTAATGTTAATTGTTCTTTCACACTGGCCGTGTGTAGGCTATTGTATGGAAAGATTGAGTCAGGCTGAAAAATTCAATGCCATAGCTGGGACTTGAACCACGGATCGGAAATTAATTGTCCTAAGTGGTTAACTATAAAGCCCGGGCCTTAAAGTACCATTAAGGTAGTCTCATGTGTTTATACAGTTCGAGAATTGGTTTAAAAAGTGTTTTTGATTGATGAAGCTCCACTGTTTATAAATACTTCTATTATAGTTTTATTAGTCTCATGTGTTTATGAGAATGTTTAGTGGTTTACCGGGGAAAACACAAGTCAGTTGGACAATTTAATGTCATATCAGCACGTTGGCCATAGTAGCTCAAGGGTTTAGAGTGGCTGGACAGCAACCAGAAGATCTGTGGTTCAAGTCCTGGCTATGGCATTGAATTTTTCAAAATTAATGCTGTTGGTTATGGAGTACTGTTAGTGTATTTCTGTAAAAACTTTTTCAGTACAGGATTGGAAAGCTTCTCAGTTATATTGGCTTCTACCAGGCATAAATCCATTAAAAAAAAATTTACAGCTGTGTTGTTTCAGGTTGCAATATGTTTTTTAATTGTGGTTGATTATGTTAGCAATGTGTGAAGCATTTGCCACATGCTGCTCAGTCTGAAACTTATTTGAAAACAACCTGTATTTAAATATTGTGACTTGGTGGATTCGTAGAATTAAAAGTCCAAATTGCCGAAATTCTAAATGTTCTTTATTTCCGTAGGAATACACTGTTCAACTCTCACGTAAAACATTGCATCACATATCACAATCTACAGCACCAAGGTCGTTGACAATAACAAACATTAGCCTTCCTTACTTCACAGCTGACTGTCATTTTACACATAACTCTTGTTACACAACTGACTGATCACTAGCCATGGCTTCTTTTTATACACCCATTCATGAATTCCAGACTGTTCTGTCAATCACTAGATTTTTCTGGAATAAACAAGGCATCTAATGATGTAATCCGAATATTCTATCACCTTCGAGAAATGTGAAACCCTCTCTGGGCCGGCAAGTCTTTCACCTCTGTGATAAACTATCTGTCTCTTATTAAATTTTAGATGAGTCGTATTTCTTACACATCTGCTTCACTTTCGTACCTATTTTGAGGACATGTTTCGCAAATCTTCGAAGAGCCGTAGATGCAAACGAAGATTTGCGAAACATGTCCTCAAAATAGGTACGAAAGTGAAGCAGATGTGTAAGAAATACGACTCATCTAAAATTTAATAATTTTTCGCTTCACTGTGGTGTTCCAATACAGTTAAAATCTCGATATCTGTCTCTTGCTTATCGACGCTAACGTTAATTGTCGGTGCTTTGTAAACGCTAGCAGCCTATCAGTTCCTTTGTGTACACTAGCCGCGCGATCGTAAACTGATTACGCAAGATCTTTATTACCGTGAAACAATAGCCGCCGTCTGTTTTCTATTTGTGCTGAAACTTTTATGCCTGTTGCCACGACAACATTTAAATATTGAGTGAGCAAACAGATCTTATGGAACAAGTAAAGAGGCTTGAGGTTTGGTTTAAGGCATTATAAATTATTATTTAAATCTAAAGTAATAAAAAGACAACTTAGCACTTAAATTTTATTTGCAACAGTTGCAATACACATCACCATCTGTCCATATATACTCCTTCTCTTCAATTCATATACGCATATGTTCTCTTCTTGAACTTTTCACAGGAGTCATAGCAACACTTAATAGTAGTTCAGACATAATCTATTTATGGTATTCAAACAGCAAAGATTCTTTTTCACCTCTTTCTTTCAGGGAAGCTGGCTAGTGTAGCTAAACTCATAGTCTCTGAAACATGTTCCAGGAAATTTAAAAGTAAGTGTTTAGTGTCATTAATCGGCTCCCTTTAAATTTAATTTATTACAACACTGTTTTCAACACTTCCATGAAAGGAATTATGCCTTCATGAAGCTAAAGCAGGCCTTTCGGAGGAACCAGTTCTGAGCATATACAAACAAGGATATGAAACAGCTGCATACAGATGCCAGCCAGGAGGAATGTGGTGCCATACTACTTCAAAGGTCAGGCGAGGATAAACATCTTCACTCTATCTAATATGTCAGTTGGAAAAATACAGAGCTGAGAAGAAATATACAAGCTACAAATTGAAAGTACTGGCAATTATCAACGCTCTGAAGAAGTTCAATGTGTATGTCAGAGGCAACAAACTCAAAATTGTCACGGACTGCCAGGCTTTTCAGAAGACTATGCAGAAAAAGGACCTGAATATTAGAGTAGCAAGGTGGGCTCTTCTCTTGGAAAACTACGACTACCCAATAGAACATTGCAAGAACCCAAGAATGCGTCATGTGAATGCGCTAAGCTGGTATACTGTCATGAGTGTCGCAGTGAACGGTTTGAACCAGCAAATAAAGAACGCTCAACATGAAGATGGAAATCTAGCAGCAATTATGGAAGTACTGAAAAGGAAACCTTAAGAAAATTATTAGTTAAAGAATGATCTGCTTTATAAATTAGATGACAACAATCAATTGTTGGTCATTACAAGTGCAATACGACGGAAAATAATAAGACGTGCTCATGTAAGGGGACACTTTGCTATAATGAAAACAATTACTCAAGAGGGACTACTATATTAAGATATGAATAAGATTGAAAGATTGTACAAAACTGTGAGCCCTGTATCCTAGTCAGCAGGAAAAGAGGAAACAAGGAAGGCTACCTCCATCCGCTACAGAAAATGATACTCCACTACACACATACCATATTGACCATGTAGGTCCTTTAGAGAGTACATCCAAGAATTATAAACATATTCCTGTTCCGTTGTTTAAGGACTATGATACAATGAAGCACAAAATTAATACAATTTTGAGTCAAACTAATACTCAATGCTCCATTTATTGCTAGTATTTACCTAGAACACGTTTCGTTAGGATCTTCCTAACATCATCAGCTGTTGTCGACTAATGGATGCCGGTTCAGTGAACTCCCTGGAGGTGATAGGTGCGTCTCTGTCTGTATCTTGATGAACTTGAAATTTGGGTTTTCTTCAAAGTTAGTATCGAAATTAAACAATTTACTTTCATATTTCTTTATAAAGATTTTTTCCCACGTGGTTAATGCAGCTGGACCTTGGACACTTTTTAGTAAGTGAATTTCTCGTTCTATGTCATGATTTTCCTTCCAAAAATGGTACGCTACCGCCGATTTATCTATTTCTTTATTCCTGATGTACAAAGAGTACAATAATATCATTCACATTGCAAAATACAATGGATACAGTGCTGAATTGGTCAACAAGAAAATAGATAAATTCAAAAGACAACTAAGATGCAAACAAGTAACTACTCTCTCCCCAATTAGCAATGAAACCTCATACAGAAAATTTACGTATCATCCCAGAGCTACACACCTTTTCCAAAAAGTCTTCAAAGAACACAATATTACTTTGGCCCCACAGAACAAATTTAGTGTACAACACCTTTTGAAATCACATAATACAAAGGAGATACCCACAGGCAAAAAATCAGGAGTGTACCAGATAAATTGTAAGGACTGTGACAAATTCTACATTGGAAAAACAAAAAGGAACGTGAACATTAGGCTTAAAGAGCACTTTAGGAACATCAGGAATAAAGAAATAGATAAATTGGCGGTAGCGTACCATTTTTGGAAGGAAAATCATGACATAGAACGAGAAATTCACTTAATAAAAAGTGTCCAAGGTCCAGCTGCATTAACCACGTGGGAAAAAATCTTTATAAAGAAATATGAAAGTAAATTGCTTAATTTCAGTACTACCTTTGAAGAAAACCCAAATTTCAAGTTCATCAAGATATAGACAGAGACGCACCTATCACCTCCAGGGAGTTCACTGAACCGGCATCCATTAGTCGACAACAGCTGATGATGTTAGGAAGATCCTAACGAAACGCGTTCTAGGTAAATACTAGCAATAAATGGAGCATTGAGTATTAGTTTGACTCAAAATTGTATTAATATTCCTGTTGTCGACACTTTAACAAAGTTCACCTGGCTCTATCCAACAAAATCAACCACTTCGAAAGAAGTTATTGAGAAACTCTGAAAGCAGCAGGATGTATTTGGAAACCCGACTGTCATTGTTAGTGATAGGGGAACAGCATTTACCTCCCACGAGTTTGAAAAATTCTGCCAAGAAGAGAAAGCAAGCAGTTTAAAATAACAACCGGACTCCGTAGAGCAAATGATCAAGTGAGGAGGATAAATTCATCCTTTCAGTCCTGTCAGTCATCACTCGCCAATCCAGCCCAGTGGTTCAAACATGTTGGTAAGTTACAGCAAATCCTGAATTCCATCTACCAAAGAAGCATTAACTGTACCCCTTTTGAGCTTCTGATAGGGATGAAAATGAAAACAAAAGAGGAAGCAGAAATCCAAGAATTATTGGAGGAAGAAATGAGATTACAGTTCTATTCTTCACGCAATAATCTACGTCGTCAGACAAAACGAAACATTCTCAAAATACAAGAAAATAAGAGGAGTTTCAATTCCTACAGACGAGAACCATTGAAATACAGGGTTGGCAACCTTGTAGCTGTAAACAGAATGCAGATAGGATCAGGGCTTAAGCTTAAACCCAAGTAGTTTGGACCTTACAAGATCGTCAAAGCAAAGGGTAATGATACAGATGATGTCACCAAAGAAAGTCACCACGAGAGACCAGCGCAAACCTCCAGCTGTGCCGAGATGATTATGCTGTGGACCAGCTTCAGCAACAATGATTCATCCAGTGTGGATGAATAACAGGAGGGCTGAGGTGTGGTGTTGGTGCTGGCAGGGTGGGGAAAAAAAAAAAAAAACCCTAGGGCGAGTAACAGTATATATGTGCATATAAGACTCTATGGATGTTGCTTGGTTTTTGTTTTTGATTATTGTTAATCAGTGTAAATTCGTTATTTATCCTTATGTTCAAAGATGTGTAATTTCCTCTCTCTCTCTCTCTCTCTCTCTCTCTCTCTCTCTCTCTCTCTCTCTCTCTCTCTCTCTCTCTCTCTCTCTCTCTCTCTCTCTC
The DNA here is from genome assembly GCA_030765055.1 of Mantis religiosa. Classification (NCBI taxonomy): domain Eukaryota; kingdom Metazoa; phylum Arthropoda; class Insecta; order Mantodea; family Mantidae; genus Mantis; species Mantis religiosa. The sequence goes on along the minus strand of CM060950.1, from coordinate 169,133,051 downwards.
TCTCTCTCTCTCTCTCTCTCTCTCTCTCTCTCTCTCTCTATATATATATATATATATATATATATATGGGCTGGGCTCAGTGTTACAAAATTAGAATGAACTATTAGAATAAACATGTTAACAAGGAACAAAACTATGTGGCTGCAAAATTAACGTAGTACTAGCTAATATATTTTAAGGGTACCCTTGAAAATATAATGTGCAATACTTAAATACAGAGCCATAAGAAAACATTCAATTGCACAAGATACAATAACAAAAAGAAAACTTTTTCATTTAATTTACTCCATGTTTAAATTACATTTTGATTGTGCTCTTATACATATATGTTTTGTAATTGATATTTACAGAGTGAATTAGCACACCTCCAAGTATATTGCAACACACTCCTAAATTATGAATTACCACATTACAGCAATATGTATTTTAAATACCAATCTTATATGGAAATCTAGATATTGTCAACTGGCATACCAAAACCTTGTAATAACTCCAGTTTCGAATTAAGGCTTAATTATCCCATTATTTTTCTTTTGTAGCTAAGATTTAATAAAAAAAAAAATAATATTCTTTCTTCAAAAGTATACCAACCAATAAAATAATCGTGCTCCCCACATGCAACAAGATGCAATAAAAATATATTTCACCACATAAAAGAGTTAAGCATAATACAACATGCACTTGAACTGCATAAACATTGAAACATAATTCTTCAAATAAGGATAACAGTTGGAATAAAACAAGGCAACTAGCTTTGCATATGCAGCCATCCAAAAGATGCTTCTCAAATAGGCAAAGCCCAAGTTTCAATATATCAAGGTATAAACAAATAAGTAGCAACACTAGATCAAATTTCATTAGAATGTAAAATAAATTAATAAGTTAAAAATAAACATTCAGTTTGTACAGTTGTCATCAACTTCCATCTGTCAGAAAAGAACACATCTATAAAACACAATTGTTGCAACACATTCAACCAGTACAATATCTTCATAACATCTCTCTGCTAACACTGTGGTGGGTACATATCAGCTACTCCGACACACCATAGCTGTTTAATTCTAGAGGCACATGTCAGCTAGCCTGGAAAACTTTACGTACTGTACAACTGCAGAACTTCACATACTGTACCAATACATCAAGGTTACTTTTCAGCATCTCCTTAAAGCAAAATATCTCACACACACTAAACCACACATGTTAATCCTGAGATACATATCAGCAAATACCTGCACAATTCATACATACTTGCAACAACCTAGAAAGAAAGCAGCACAGCAGCATCATATCTGAAAGGGAAGTCTAGCGAGACAAAACACAACTGTAACACTACATTTAAAGCAATTTTTAACAAATGTATATTACTGTGCACATAACTTGGCTGCAAAGAAGTCCAGTCTGATCAAATATACTGGTCAAAAGAAGAAAAATTTAGCAATGCCTGAAAATAAGCAAGTAATAGTATACAAGGTCCATAAGATATCATCTGATTTCATAAGCCTTGCCATCAAATAAAGCATATCAAGAAACTAGGATTTATAAGCTGTAAGAACCTACAGGATTATAATAAGGATAAATTTGTGAAACATTAACACTCTGATGTTTAGTACATGGAGCATGTGGTTGATCAACAATATATGTGACTGTGGTGGTTTGTTTGATAATTTCAAAAGGACCAAAATATCTATGTAAAAGTTTTATGCACTTATCCTTCATCCTACAGCTTGGTTAACATGAAGTGGCAGCTAGCTGCGCAATGGAAGAGGGGCAACCAGGAGAGTGGGGGTAGGACTGGCAGCCACATGCGTGCAAGAGAGGAGAAATGGCATGCATCTTACTTTGAGGCTGGTTTCAGGCAAGAGAAGTAACACTAGGAGATTATTAAATTATAGATGAGTCGTATTTTTTACACATCTGCTTCACTTTTGTACCTATTTTGAGGACATGTTACGCAAATCATCGCTTGCATCTACGGCTCTTGTGCGAGTCGCACAAGAGCCGTAGATGCAAGCGATGATTTGCGAAACATGTCCTCAAAATAGGTACAAAAGTGAAGCAGATGTGTAAAAAATACGACTCATCTATAATTTAATAATTTTTCGCTTCACTGTGGTGTTCCATTACAGTTAAATCTCGATATACTAGGAGATTGTTCAGCTGCAGACTGAGGAGCTTTTTCTTCCGGAAATTTCCCCCCTTCATCTTCACTAGAAAACTCGGATGACTCACTGCTTTCATCGCTGTCATCTTCTAGAGGAATGATGATTTCCTGTCCTCCATCCAGCAAACCTTCATTGCGCATGAATTCATGTTCAATCTGAATGACGTGTTGACATCTTTTCTGCCAATCTTCCGCAGAAATGTCAGCTAACTTCTCGTCAGCTAACTTAATGACATCCATTTTGAACGTGACATTTCTTTCTGCAATCCAGTTCTTTACAGTAGCCCAAATCAGTTCGATTGGATTTAACTCTGGATGATAAGGTGGAAGGCGTAAAACTGTGTGGTTATGTGCCTGAAGAAAACTGTCTATTTTATACTTGGGGATTTTGGGTTTGAGGGGGATGATCATATTGTAAATGTCGGGTTTGTACAGGGAGGAGAAATCAATGTTTGTAAAATGTTCCATGGAGAGGTTTTGTTTCAGCCACGAAATCATTGTATCTCTTCTGGAACTTGCAGTGGGCGCCTTATTACGGATCACATTGTGGTAAGGTGCATTGTCAATTACCAGTACAGAATTTTGGGGAAGATTAGGGATCAGTCTTTCTTTTATCCACTTCTCATAATTTGTATAGTTCATGTCATCGTGGTAGTCACTGGTTTTCTGCTGGGACTTGAACCGAATATACGCGTTAGGGATAAACCCTTGCTCACCTCTTGCATGCATGATGATAAGACGCTGACCTTTCGATACCAGTGCTAAGAGGCCGTGGAAACTGTCATCACTCCAAGCATACGGAGTAGTGTGAGATGAATGGATATACGTCTCATCCATATATATTATGGGACGGCCCTCGCTTCTATATTGCTTCATCATTCTGAGAAAATGGAGGCGCTTAGTTCTGATGTCATGGCGCTCCATTAAAATTTTTCTGTTCTTCTTTGTTTCCATGTGAAACCCAGCTTTAGGAGTATTTTTCTTAGTGTGGATACGCTCCCTTCAAAGTTTATAGAGTCCTTTAATTTAGCATGCACCTTGTTCAGTGTCGATCTTTGTTTATGAATTATATAGAATTCGTTCACGGTTCGGCGCACTACTGCCTCATTAAAAGTATCCAAACTGGCACGAAAAAACCTCTTTGGTCTCTTTTTGTGTGGTGTGGAGAATGAAGTCGAAGTACCATGATCAATATCTTTCGTTTCCTTAATAATTCTCCTTACACTTCTTTCTGAAACACCTGTTGCCTCAGCCACACTCTTCCCAATGTTATTGATGCTAAGAGTTACTAAGCCAGCTTCTGCATGTCTTTTCATGTACTTATAAACATTACTAACAACTTACCTGGTTTGGGAGTGCAACACTTTACCTTGTAGTTTGCTAGTTTGCTGTCCATGTTTTAAAATATTAAAGTCTGCAGTAAAAGAAAATACACCTAACGCAGGCGCGCGCACGCGCGCGCACACACACACACACACACACGCACGCACATGCACGCACTTACACAGTCACGCATACGCACGCACTTACACAGTCACGCACTTACACAGTCACGCACTTACACAGTCACGCACGCACTTACAAGTATGCTGAAAATAACTAAGAACAATGAGAACTACTATTTATTGTACATATATTAAAGTACACTGTCATATACATATAAAACTATAAATCACACGGACCCGAGCCTTAAAAAATTCATAAGACACACGTGCAACCTTAACGACTTCACAAGTGTAACTGACCCCCACTCTTAGTGCCAGTAGGTGGCGGAGAGGGTGAGTCACTGCGCATATTTTCTCAGCTGCCACGTCTGAATAAACATACTGTAATGGGGGTGAAAATCTTGACCAACAGGTCTACATTAAATTGAACATTTCTGTTTACTGTCATATCTATTCTGTTGTGTCACTGGTTGTCGAGTGATATTAGCAATGGCCAGTTTCCTTGCTTTCTGTAATTCTTGTAGGGTTTTCTTAACAAAAAGGTTGTTAGAAGGAGCCTGCAATTGAACTTGACTGGTTAAGGATTGCTCATGACCATAGATCAAGAAAAATGCTGAATATTTTGTTGAAGCTTGCATGCGGGAATTATAAGAAAAAATAACATAAGGCAAAATAAAATCCCAATTTTTCTGATTACTGTCAAAATGGCCGAGCATATTCAACAAGGTTTGATTAAAATGCTCAGTCAATCCATTGCAAGCTGGGTGGTAAGCACTTATGAAGTTGTGTGATACAGATAAAGATTTCAAGTTCTTGGAGTAACTTCACTGAGGAAAACTTGAGTCTCGATCTGAAAGCAATATGGCAGGTGCTCCATGGTGGCATATGATTTTATGTAAAGTAAATTTAGCAACCTGTGGAATTGTGGCTAAGGAAAGAGATGTAGATTCAACCCAACAGGAAGCATATTCCATTGCAATAATAATATACTTATGTCCTGAACTAAATTGTTTAAAGGGACACAATAAATCAATTCCCCAGCATTCACCAACAGATGTAACACGAATGGTGTGTAAAAGACCAGCAGGTTTCTGATTAGTAGTGCCTTTCCTAGTTTGAAAGCTATATCAAGGTCGTACAAAATGTTTAATGTCTTTTTTTCATACCAATCCAATAATATCAAGAGTGAATCTTAGCAGATGTTTTAGCAAAACTCAAATGAGAGAGCGTAGGCTTTCACAGCCGGAGTCAATATAACTCTTAGTAATAAAACTCAAATGACCAGAAAGAGTATCTTCATGACTACGGCAAGCCTTTTTGTACCTGAATGTGTAGCTTATCAAGTAGTTTGCTGTGGTATAGCAGTGACAGAGCTTGCAGGTAGAACATGGTGCTCCCACTGTGCGCTACATATTTACAAGTTTGAAACAGTTTACGTCATAAGTTACATATGATGTATGGTAAATACAATTTCAGTATCTTATCACAAATACCTATCTCGAAAAGTCTGACTGAAATGTCTGATGCTCTTGACAGGTTCCACAAAGTCTGTTAAACTCTGCTGAGGGAACTGTCACAGATCATATAAAGCAAAAACTTAAAAGTGTGATTCAGAAGAATCCTGGTTTTACTGAAATGAAATATATTTTAAATTCCAGTAAGAAAGGTATTAAATAATATAAGTATTAAATAATTAGAAGTATAAGAATATAAAATGCTTCAGATTTATCCCTACGACATCATGTGAGTAGAGAGAACATTTTCTCGGTTTAAACAGGTTTTAAGATAATTGTAAATCATATGCTTTTCACAAACTCAGAATGTTTATTTTCGTTCAGTGTGAAAGGATTGGTTTTGTGAAATAGAATGTTTTTGGTTTTGTGTACTAATTTGTCTATGCATATACAAGAAGTTCCATATTGTGTTTTGTTAATATATTATACATAGTATATTTTATATATTATTTATACTATAATATTTTGTCATGCTCTGAATGGAAATATTAATGGGTTTGTATGTTTAAACATTTATGAACAGATAGTTTGAACTTTTTAGCAGTTACATTTGTCAGTCATGTTCCATTAATGAAATATGCCTTGCATAGCTATGCAAAACATGCACTCAGCATAAGTTTGACCCCTGCCCTCCAGGTGGTACTAACTGATAAGCTTCCAAACCTTTCGGGAACAAAACTGCTCGTCCTATTCATGACACTGATAAAATTTCATGTTTAAGAGCTTCAGGGATTACCAACAGGTTTAAGGGGCTATTAGAGCCAACATTCTTCCTATATAATATACCAGATTTAACTGTGTAAGTGGAAGTTTGTCTCTGAATTTTAGCAGGGGCAGAGTTAGGATCTTTAAGAGTACTAATAAGTGGAGTAAGTGCAGAGTCTTTGTTCTGCTGATCAGCAACTTCAACTAGAGATAACAAACAGGTAATGTGATAGATAGAGGCAACATGAAAAATTAATGCCACGGCCGGGATTTGAACCATGGATCTACTGGTTTCGTCAAGTTGCTCTAACCCATTGAGCTACCATGGCCAACATGCCGTCCTGACATTAAATTCTACTTTTGACTCATATATTTCCCCGGTAGACCACTAGGGGCTCTTGCATCCGAGATACACCGGCCGTGGCATTGAATTTTTCATGTTGACTCTATCAAAGACCTTAGCCTGTATATGGCTAGTGTGAAGAAATGATCAATTTCCATCAATTAACTAAAATAATAAGAGTTAAATGATGGAGCCTGGTACTCAAATACTTACGATAGTAAGTCGCCACAAACAGTGTATCTCGGATGGGAGAGCCCCTAGAGGTCTACCGGGGAAATATGAGTCAAATGGAGAATTTAATGTCAGGACGGCACTTTGGCCATGGTAGCTCAATGGGTTAGAGCGACTGGATGAAAACCAGTAGATCCGTGGTTCAAATCCTGGCCACGGCATTGAATTTTTCATGTTGACTATCTATCAAAGACCTCAGCCTGTATATGGCTAGTGTGAAGAAATGATTAATTTCCATCAATTAACTAAAACAGGTAATGTGTTCATCAAATTGTTTAAGTTCCTTATCTTGTGGTTGTAACACAGGAAATAATGACAATGCATCTGCATCGTGGTATTTCTTACTACGCTTATAACAAATAGTATAATAAAATTCTTGGAATTTCTAACTCCAATGAGCCAATCCTTTAGATTCTTCAAATAACACAAGTAATGGTGAGCCGAAACAATATGCAACTTAAAGCCAAAAACAAAAGTGCTGAAATGTGTAAGCCCAAACAAAATAGCTAAAAGTTCAAATTCGGGGACATTATAATTTCGCTCACACTTTGACAGAGTTTGAGATGCATAACCCGCTGGTTTCAAACCATTATCAATTTTCTGATAAAAAACACATGCCACACCTACACCACTAGCATCAGTATGGAGTTTAGTATAGGCACCCGGAGAATAATATACCAAAATAAGAGCTACTACAAAGATGTTTCAAAGTTTGAAATGCTGATTGTTCATGGCCCCACTGGAAAGTTTGATCCTTCCTAGTCAACTGAATAAGAGGTGCAATGGTAGCATAGTTCTTAAAAAATTTCCTATAAAAATTAAAAAAGGCATAGAACCTTCCTAATCTCCTAACATTCTTATAAGATGGCAATTTTTGAATAGAGACAACTTTACCTGAATCAGGAGAGATTCCTAGCCCGCCACGGTAGCGTAGATGGTAGCATGTCTGCCTGACGTTCAAGAGGTCCCGAGTTTGAATCTCGGTCAGGGGGAGTTACCTAGATAAGGTTTTATCCGGGGTTTTCCCTTATCTTTCAAGACGAATGTCGGGTAACTCTAAGCTCAATGGATCGTGGACTCATTTGAGCATCATTTCACCCAATTCATTCACCGTCCGATATAACTTGCTGTTGGGGCGGACGTAAATGGGGGGGGGGGGGAAAGAGGAGAGATTCCAGCCTTGAAAATCTCAAAGCCTAAGAGTTTAATTCATTCCATGGCAAAGAAACATTTTTGTGGTTTAAATTTAAAATAGTGCTGGTAGACAGTCTCTAAATTTTGTAACAATTCATCAAGTGTTTTGGTAAACAAAACAATATCATCCAAATAAGCTAATGCCTTCTTATATTTAAGGTCACCTAATAGTTTCTCAGCCACATAGCTGAAAAAACGGGGGCATTAGAGAGACCAAATGAGAGTCATTCAAATTCAAATTGACCCTTATAAGTGACAGATGAATACCTCTGTCTTCTGCAATGGGAACTTGGAAATAAGCTGATAAGAGATCCACTGAAACAAACCATTAGCATCTCCCAAATAGGTAAGCAAATCATCAATAAGAGGCAATGGAAACAAAGAAGTTTCTATAACTGCATTACGTGAAATGGAATCATGTGCCAATTCTTTAGCTACTAAAACATTTTCCGGAAAAAAGAGTATTGTTAATAACAAAATCAACAACATTGTGATACAGTGCATCCAATAATTTGCTTCCAGCAGTTCCAAGCAGCATCTCAATAGGTTGCAATTTAGAAGCATCTCTAACATGAACTGCATTAAGTGTTCCAATTCCTTTCTTGGAAGTGTTGAAAACGGTGTTGTTATGTTAAATTAACTTTAAAGAGAGTCGATTAAAGACACTAGACAACACTTTTAAATTTTTCCGGAACATGTTTCTGAGGCTTTGCCTCTATCATCGGCCGGCTCTCGACTGATTCTCGTTGGTGTAGCTGACGATATTTTGTCACAGGTCTCCTCTGGTGGCGGTTCAAGGAACTTGCTGAACAAATCTTTCTGGGGGATGTCGAAATTGAATACTTTGTTCCTATTTTTTGAAATGAAGATTTTTTCCCATGTGGATAGTTCTTGTTTTCCTGATGTATGTTTTAGTAGTTTTGGTTCTGGATTTATGTTGTGGTTTTTTTCCCAAAAATGTGTGGCAACTGCTGATTTTTCTAATTGTTTATATTTTATGTTTCTAAAGTGTTCCTTTGCTCTTGTTTCTAAATTTCTTTTTGTTTTTCCAATATAAATTTGACTACAGTCATTGCATTCAATTTGATATATACCAGATTTTTTGTTAGATGGAATGGCATCTTTGATGTTTGAGCAAATTAGGTTTTTTAAGGAGAAATGGTTGACTGGTGCTAGTTGAATATTTTGTTTTTTGAAGACTTTTTTGAATTTATCATAGGCCCATGGGTGGTAAGTGAATTTTTTTGAAAATCATATTAGTTTCTGTAGCTGAGAGGGTTGTGGTTTCCTTTAGTAGCTTCTTCTTTTTTGCTAAGCTCACTTTTTTGTCCACTAATGATTTGGGAAAGTTATTTTTTTGTGCTATTTCAATTATTTTGTTGTATTCTGTTTTGTATTCTTCTGCTGTGAGAGGGATGTTTACCAGTCTGTGTGCTAAACTATTGAAGATTGCCTGTTTGTGGGATCTTGGGTTGTAGCCATTAGCTTTTATGTAGTTGTCCGTCTGTGTTGGTTTTCTGTAAATGCCAAAGTTTAGTCTGTTTTTATTCCTCATTATTTTTAGATCCAAAAATGGTAAATGCTCATCTTTTTCTATTTCTACAGTGAATTTGATGCTTTTTTCTTGGATATTTAAAAGTTTTAGTGCATCACTGATGTGTTTTTTTGGTACTATTGCAAAGATGTCATCTACATATTGTTGCCAGAGTTTGAACATCCAAGGGAAACCTTTGTTGATCCTTATTTCTAATGCACTCATGTACAGATCGGCCAGGAAGGGTGATAGGGGGTTGCCCATTGCTAACCCTGAAGTTTGGTGATAATATTTTGTTTGAAACTGGAAGAAATTTTGTTCTATGCATAATTTGGTTAGTTCAATGTAGTCTGAAATTTCAGATGATGCCATTCCAAGTGATTTGAGCCATTTTTCTATCAACGGTGGGAGTTGATTAATTGGTATGCTGGGAAACAGTGATTTAACATCAAATGAGACTAGTGTGTCCTCTTCTTCTAGTTCAGTATCCTTAATGTGTTCTATAAGTTCATAGGTGTTTTTGATGCTTAGGCTGTCGAATTTTGGAAATGAATTGAATTTGTGTGTTAGCCACTTTGCAAGTTTGTATGTTGGTGAATTTATACTGCTAACTATAGGTCTCATTGTTATGGATGGTTTGTGTATTTTGGGTAAGCCATAAAGTCTAGGTAAGGTTGGGTTATCCGGTTTAACTGCATATTTGTTTGGTATTATGCTTGATTTTGCTATTGTTTTTTCAAATGACTGTATGCAAGTTTTTAGAGGATTTTTGTTAATGATTTCATATTCATTGTCAGTTAGCATTTTTTCCATTTTTTCAATATAATCTGATTTTTCCATTATGACAATCTTGTTGCCTTTGTCTGCCTTTGTGTAAATACCGTTTTTCTGTTTCAAAGAATGGATAGTATTATGTTTTCTCTTCTGAAAGGATCTGTTCTCTATTTCCTCCTCAGCTACAGAAACTAATATGATTTTCAAAAAATTCACTTACCACCCATGGGTCTATGATAAATTCAAAAAAGTCTTCAAAAAACAAAATATTCAACTAGCACCTTAAAAAACCTAATTTGCTCAAACATCAAAGATGCCATTCCATCTAACAAAAAATCTGGTATACATCAAATTGAATGCAATGACTGTAGTCAAATTTATATTGGAAAAACAAAAAGAAATTTAGAAACAAGAGCAAAGGAACACTTTAGATACATAAAATATAAACAATTAGAAAAATCAGCAGTTGCCACACATTTTTGGGAAAAAAACCACAACATAAATCCAGAACCAAAACTACTAAAACATACATCAGGAAAACAAGAACTATCCACATGGGAAAAAATCTTCATTTCAAAAAATAGGAACAAAGTATTCAATTTCGACATCCCCCAGAAAGATTTGTTCAGCAAGTTCCTTGAACCGCCACCAGAGGAGACCTGTGACAAAATATTGTCAGCTACACCAACGAGAATCAGTCGAGAGCCGGCCGATGATAGAGGCAAAGCCTCAGAAACATCTTCCGGAAAAATTTAAAAGTGTTGTCTAGTGTCTTTAATCGACTCTCTTTAAAGTTAATGCATTAAGTGTACTGACTGAGTAAAATATTAATATCAAGTAAAATATTAATATCAATGTTACTAACTGAACCTTAAATTTGTAAGATCTGACTTGACAAAGCAGTGATGTCCTACTGTACAGTAGACTGTGTAGGTCTATGTGGTTACATGTATCCCTGGTTGTTGTATATTTACAGCCCGGCCGGAATGTGGCTGTGGTGCTACAAATTTGGTCTTTTGAGGTTGGTTGCTAATTGCTTTTTGCATGAGGTAACTGACTGCAACAAAATCAAGCTTTATGACCTCTTCTGTTGCATCTGTAGCAGGTGACTGATGGATTGACTCATTCTGATGACTTGAGGACTGTACAGAGGACTGAACATGAGGCTGTCTTGTCTGTGACTGAAAACGAAGCTGGCTCGGCTGTGCAGGCACTGATAATGGTGGCTCAAACTGATTGAACTGTTTACATAACTGTTCAACTCTATTAATCAATTCTGTCATTGGGATGGTAGGCACAGATCCGGAACTGGTGTTGAGCATAATTGCTGGTATAACAGTGGAGTACCCCATAGTGGAACCTGTGATGCAGCATGAATCTGAGATTGAGCAAATACTAACTGTTGTCTATTTTGAATATAAAATTGTGCACATGTAGCTTTTCAGCAGATTCTGGGTTTAATGATGCCAAAGCAGCTTGCATGTACAAAGGCTTTAGACCGTTAAGCAAGTTCTTAATTTGCTCAGATTGTGACATGGAGGGGTTAACCTGATCACTTAGGGACAATACAGCATATACATAACAGCTGCTATTTCCAATTGCTCGAGTTTTATTTCTAGTAAATCAATTGCCCTATATTCTTACAGTTTTTATCAAAAATGTGTTTTATAGCACTAGTTTTATTTGTTCTATATCATACACTAACTTTTCTCCAGATGTGTTTACATACACTGTAATATAATTGTGTTGTATATCTTCTCTTCACCTGCATAATGGACATTCACTATATATATATATATATAACCATTTCATTGCCCTGTTAGTTTCCACACCCCTGCTCTTAACCATGCTATCTCACCTCTTTCTTTTCTATTATTTGCATATAACTCTCTTTTCCAATGATTTTTCATTGTGACATAAAATACCAATGATCTCTTCTGTTATCTGACTAAATAGCTTTTATATATCAATATCTTCAAATGTTCTAATAATTTTCCAAGAACCTTTGTTGTTGGTTTCTCTTTTTCTCCAAATATCCCTCATACCATTAGTTTCTAGATTATTTTATAGTACACTTAACCATCCCATGGTTTTTAGACTGGCTTCTTGATATTTCAAACGTTGTTTTAGCAGATTATCATCAAAATTCAGGATCCTATACCAGTATTTCAAAGCTCTCTCCAACAGCAATCCTTTTCTTGTTACTCGTCCCATTTTAATTTGAGCCACTTCATTACGCGATTTTTATTTTTTTTTATTCTAAAAAATAGAAATCGCATAATGAATTTTGACATACCAGCAATTGATTCTGTTTTTAGGTTTGTTTCGTCTTCAGATGTTGGTAATACGTAAATACATACTATCCTTGACAACGAAGTGTGTTTGACTGAAGATGTGGGCAAATGCTCATGAAATTAATTTCAATTAGAAAAGATAGAAGAATTGTCATCAACTTCTTAAGATAAGTGGAAAAGAATCACTAAATATTTTATTTGTATTATACTTAATTCATTATTTATGTAGGAACTGACAGATACCTTTTCTTATCGCTTCTGGTCTGCCTTCGCCGAAGACAGAACCAGTTGTCCTTCATGGACCGCCAGCCCCATAGTGTCTTCCTCACTACAGCTGCGTGTGACTTTCACCTCTCGAAGCCTGTCTTTATTCACACCAAAATTTCTTTTGTGACTATTTTGTCCATTGTGATTATTACTCTCCGTCATGCCAATATTAAGGGTCTGAACAATGCCTTTTCAAATGGAATCAAGTGTTATTCACTTAGAATCTCTGCTAAGAACCTGCTTTCTCCCGTCTCTTTTGTTAAACGACTCAATTGCACCTGCTCGCATTTTAACAAATATACAATGTTCCTTTGAAATCCATTACGACTCTTTATTCATTGCTTCCCTTAATTTAGGTATCAGTGTGGTCAGCATAATTAATGGAAACTAATCACTTGCATTGATACTCATTAAAGTCCATAAGTTTGTTTTGAATGTTTCCTGCACTTCATTCTAGAAATGTGGAATAGATACAACATAAGTATTGATTTTCAAGGTGACATGCTTGAAAGACTATTAGTACTACATCCAGAGCACTGCCATTCTCTTTTTGTATCATATAGGGCTTACAATTCCTAGGCTGTAGTACAAAGAGGAGGAAAATGTGATATAGATATTTTTATAATACTAATATGATTGTTTTTATATGGCAATCTTAATTTTTTCTAAGCCCAGAAGATTTTTGAAATCAATCTAGATCTGAAGTAGTTAATTTGTATTTAATTTCACTAGGTGCTTTAACAGGTATAATGTATTGTATTTTATAATTTAATCATTCTCCATTCCAGGTGATGCAAAATCTGCTGTTGAAGCTCTAATCTCACTTTTTTATCAGCATGAAGAACTTGCAAGAGTGGAGGGAATAAAGACAGATGCCATTTTGGATGGTAAAAATGATTCTGAGCCAGAATCTGAGTTGCCAAAGTCAGCAGAGGAATTTATTGAAGAAACTGTTGCTAAATGTGAGTTAAGCATGTACTTTTATAGATACCTTGAAGAGGTTTGCAACTCTTAGATTATAATAATGAAATTGAAGCAGTTTGTTATGAAGTTCAGAATTCTATGAAGGAATAATGGATAGGTTAATCTTAATAGCCTTTTTGAAGATGTTTTTACAGGAAAATGAAATTTCTGGCAACTGTCTATTAATTGCCCTTCTACAAAGAGCTATGTGTAGGTTAACATTGAATAAATTAATTAGGTTTAAAAATGTTACCATAGACAGTACTTAAATCATAGATCCTCAGCGTTCAGTGCTAATGCACTTACATGGTGCTACCATGGTGAGATATCTGAATGTGCATTAAACACTTCTTATCTATTTCATGCAATTGTAAACCTCCAAATCAAGCTCATTTACTGCATGGTATTTTACCCTAAGTAATTTTGCAAGTAATTTTAATTCAAGGCTTTATATTGTGACTTTGTGGGTTCGTGAAATGATAAAATGAGGTTATAAAACACAAAAACTACACTTTATTCTCCTAGCAAATACATTCGTCCATCACAATTTGCTAGCTAACCTCAAACTGTTTATTTTCTCTCTCACAACTACTCTCATCTGTCTCTCACTTCCGGTAACGATCGGCCATCATTTTTCATCGGCTTCGCGAGCCTACCACCAGGGTGATACTGCTCCCTCCTCAAGGCTGGTCGTCCCGAACAGCGCCTTCGTAGCGGGCCAGGCGATCCAGGTGTACCACCAACATCTTTCCTCGCGATGTTCCGAGGTGAAGTCGTACTCCTGCTGCCTCTGAACCCCACCTGCTGTTTGGCCTTCCGGTCGCGCCGTCTTCGCTCAAGACGACCCTGCCAATTCCAAGGCACTCTTCTGGTTGACGGAGTATAACCTCTTCTCCGTTGAGCCTCAGGACCTTCCTGCCGACGTCGACCGTCGCCTCGTGGCTCCTGAGGGCATCCAGTCCCAGAATCACCTCCTCAGCCACCTTCGCGACGAACACCCACAGACGCACGGCACTCCGTCCCAAGTTCAGCTCCAGCAGGGCCTCCTTCTGCACAGGCATGGTGTCGCCCAATGCCGTCACAAGCTGGTATGGTCGGCTCGGTTTCCGCGTCGGCAAACCCTTCGCCACGTCAGATCTGATGATGGTCACGGCCGCCCCGGTGTCCACCAGCACGTGGCACGGCTTTCCTCTTACCCAACCGTCCGCGATGAGGTTGTCATCCATCCGCCGGCTGACGGCGCGGATATTCACTCGAGGGGATGGTGGTAATGGCGCCGACGTGCCCCTCTCCACGACGGCCCTTACTCGTTTTCCGGCTGCTCTTCCTGGTGTGGGCAGTCTCTCCGCAGGTGTCCGGGCTGTCCACACCCCCAACACAGGCCACTAGGTGTTCGCCGGCGTCCCTCAGCTGGTCTTCTGTCTCCGGCGTAGCGGACACCCCTCCATCTCGACGTCGGGATAGATGCTACCTTGGCCGCCTCCATCCTTAATGCCGCTGTCAGCGCCTCGTGGATGTTTTTATAATCGCCGAGCATTAGGCGCTGACGAATCTCCGTGTCCCGTGTCCCGTACCCCGTCGACAAAGTTGTAGGCGGCTTCCCGGGATACGAACTCCAGTGGCAGGTCAACCAAGGCCTTGCTAGCCAGCTGCTCAATCGCCATGGCGAACTCCTGCAGCGTCTCCCCCGGCTGCTGTGACCTTGCCTTTAGCTGGCTGCGGTATGCTGCAGCTAAGCAGTGGTTCCCGAAGCGATTCTCCAGGACCTCCCAGATGTCCTTGGGCGTCGCCGTCGTCTGCACCGCGTTTAGGACTTCCGCGGCCCGTCCCTGGAGGCTGGCTATTAGCTGTGTGGCCTCCTCCTCCAGTGACCATCTGTTGTGCTTTGCCACTGTGTCGAACTGGCGGCGGAAGACCTCGAATGTTGACGCGCCGTCATATTTCGGAGGTTTGACGCGCGCCGATGTTGTGTCGCGTCCCGGTGCGTCAGCCTTCAAATCCTTCAGTCTCCTGCCGACGACGTCCACCACCATGGCGTTCAGGGACTTGACGCTATTGTCGGCCTTTTCCTCTAGGTCATTGAAGCGGTTCACCAGGTCCTCGACGCGCTCGTCCACTTGGCCCATCCGCTTGCCCAGCTCCGTCACATCATCCCTCACGCCGGCCAGCTGTTCCTCAAATTTGGCGGCGAGGACCTCGTTCGCCTCCTTCATTTCCGTGGCCAGACTGTCGTTCGCTGCCTTCATTTCTGTGGTCAATTCGGTCTTTATTTCTTTCAACTCTGCGGCCAGGTTGTTATTTGCCACTTATGTTTTTGTTGTTAACTCGTTCATCTTCGCGGCCAAGTTGTTATTTGCCGCTTCCGACTTCGCTGTTAATTCGTTCATCTTCTGCAAAAGCATTTCCAATGCCGATTCCATGGCCATAATGTTCGGTGATGTAGTTATCCCGCTTCCTGACAACAGTTGTGACTTTGTGGATTCGTGAAATGATAAAACGAGGTTATAAAACACAAAAACTACACTTTATTCTCCTAGCAAATACATTCGTCCATCACAATTTGCTAGCTAACCTCAAACTGTTTATTTTCTCTCTCACAACTACTCTCATCTGTCTCTCACTTCCGGTAATGATCGGCCATCATTTTTCATCGGCTTCGCGAGCCTACCACCAGGGTGACAATATCAACCTCTTTCTCTCTCTATCTTAGAGATTTCTTAGCCATAGTCTTAACCATAGTTTTTCAAAGTTCTATAAAGTTTGCAGCAGTTACAGAACAGATAAACAGCACATGAAAAACTATAAACAGACTTAAAACATACTTAGTGTTTTAGCTTCATGGGAAGTATGCAGCAGTAATGATGAGAAAGTGGTAAAAACATTTAGGTTTTTACAAACAAGAGATACGAAAAAAACCTGATCAATTGTGAAATTCCAGGCGTGATCTGTCTATATCTCGCTCCAATTCTCTCACTCTCAAGATTGTTCCAGTAGAAAACTCTATGAACTCTCTAAAACCTTATTGAAAAAAACTATTTGTAGTCTCTTTTGACACTTCATCACTTACATTTTTATATTATTGAGGTACTAGTTTCAGAAGCCATTGCTTCCATTTTCAGCCTCTCTCCAACTAATGTCTGTGTCATCTGCTCTCTTCTTTCTGGTGGTGGAACTATGAACTTCTTTGTCAAATTATCTGCTGGGGTGGGATTTCAAAGTTTATTACTCGGTCCTTATTTTTCTATATGAATATGTTCTCCCATGTTGTCAGTTTATTTTGGTTTATCACTCTTGTCAGTTTATTTTGGTTTATCACTCCTTTTAGTAATTTTGGATTTGGATCAAAGTTATGATTTTCGTTCCAAAAATGAAATGCTACTGCTGACTTATCTTCTTGTTTCATTTTGATGTTTCTAAAGTGCTCTTTGACTTTGATTTTTAGTTTTCTTTTAGTTTGACCTATGTAGCATTTCTCACAATTCTTACAACTTATTTAGTATGTTCCAGATCTGTTAATTGATGCAATTTCATCTTTTGTTTTTGAATTAAGCAATTTTAAAACTGAGTAACTATTAGTAGGTGCCAACTTGATCTTTTGTTCCTTAAAAATCCTTTTTAATTTATTATGTTTTTGGGTGGTATGTGGATGCACTGAATATGCAAGTCTCTAAAACCTATTTCAGTGATAAAACAGTAGACATAACAGTAATGAACATCTATTACAAAGTGCTTCATAATTATGTCCACATAGCTAGTGCTTTGATCTGGGTATTTGGTACTTATAGTGTAACCTGCCGTTGCAGCTGCACAATGGACAGATATACAGTCAGCACAGAAAGTATTCGTACACCCTAAAACTTTAAGGAAAATGGATATTATGTACAATATTTAAATGATATACTGACTTAAAAGAAGGCATCCTCAAAATAATTTACATTTTTTATGAAAAAAGCAACAATGTACAAACAAAATGCCACTTCTATAAAAATAAAATTAATTTGCAAATTTTTCAGCCACAGAAAGTAATCATACACTCACAAACACACAATACAACCAAAATGCTGCTATTCAGTACTTGGTTGGGTACCCCTTACTTTAATTATAGCATCTAATCTCCTTGGTAAGGAATGGACAAGTTTTATATCCTCCGCCTAAGGTATTCAGTTCCTTTCCTCCAAAGAAGCAGTTTTCAATGCTTCTTTGTTGGAAATTGCCCTTTTTCTTATGCATTTCCCCAAGATACTCCACACTTGTTCGATAGGATTAATATTTGGAGATTGGGGAGGAGTGTGAAGCTGTTAGGCGACATTGTATAATATCCAGTCTTATATTAAGCACAGTATGTTTTGGATCATTATCCTGCATAAACATCCAGTCTTCTTAAAGGTCCATTTTCTCCATGCTGGTATGTAACTGTTGCTTAAGAATGCCCATGTATTTCCTGTGGTCCATTATTACCTTGATAACATGCAGATTGCCGACATCTGATGTGCTTATTCAACCCCAGACAAGGACGGATATTTTGGCTCCAGCACCCTATTTTTTTCCCTCCATACTTTGCGACTGTCATCCACACCAAATAGCTTGAACAGGCTCTCATCTGTCCATACAATTTTGTCCCAGAAGTCCAAACCCTTATCATGGTACTTACGAGCAAATTCTAGGCATTTTGTACTGTTCTGTGGGTTGACGTAAAACTTCTTATGTGCTACTCTGCCATTGTGCTCTTTGTTATGGTAAACAGCTCTCACAGTGCTCGCTGAAACAATTTCTGCCTTCTGCAACTCAGCAACAATCTGAGGAATCCTTTTTAATGCAGCGAAGAATTATGCTTTCATTTTTAGCTGTGAGGACTTTAGGTTTACCACTACTGGGTGTATTTAGAAAATACTCTCTGGTTCCTACTCTGTCAATGATGGATTGAATTGTTGATTGTGGTCTTCCCACTATCTGAGATATCTCGCCTGTTGTAGTTTCTTTCCCTCTTTGGTTTATTTTACGTTACCTCCACAACCTACTGTGTTCGATGTCAGACTGGTGCGTGTAGACCACTTGCTGTGAAATAGCTGAATGCAGACTATCCAGAAAGGAGAGCTAGCTTTTAATATAACCACAGTATTCAATCTAGATATCTTTGGTGTACGAATACTTTTCGTGCCAAATCACGGTATCATCCAATATTACCGTAGAAAACTACTGATTCTAGAACACTTCCAGCAAAATTATGATAGGCGTAAGTAAATAAATACAGGAACCATATAATTTTACAAGTTAACTAAGTTTCATAAATAATTATGTTGCAGCAACACATTGTTTCTTCATTTAGGTGGTGTACGAATACTTTCTGGGCTGACTGTAAAAGTTACAGGTTTGCTGATTATTTTATAATCCTGGTAAAGATTGCTTGTCATGTTATGGAGGAGGACATGAATTGTGCAGATTCTAAGCCTCTGCCTAAACAATGGAACCTTAGAACATAAAAAGCTATGAAGTATATAGGCATCTCTGAAAAGATTAACCTACACTAGAGCCCTTATTTGGATGGAAACTGATAGCATTAACATGGGAAGGAGAGAGCAATGGTACTATAGAGACCAAACATATACTTTTTGAATGTGAGGCTCTGGGAAGAACTAGAATTGCTATACTGGGCTTATCTGGTGAAGAGAGAGGAAATATCCAAGAAGACCCAGTAAGGAGGACCTGCAACTTTTTGAAGGGAATAGGTATGAATAGGTGGGAACGAAGGAAATTACATGGTAGCAAAAGATCTTTCAGGTCGACTCTAATAGGAACTTTCAAAGGAGACCCCATGAATAAAAGAAGAAGGAAAGATAGAGACCAAAAATTGGTGAAGCCATTTACAACAGTTTAAAAGAAGCACTTAATATTCTAATAAATATCAACCAGATTATCCTGGAGATGCAGGTTCTGACAGCATTATTTTACAGAATAAAACATGTTGGAATTGTGAGAAATTCATGGTATACACTGCCAGAATGCGCATAATGGTTACGTCCTGCACATATGTAAAGGAGGACTGCAGTATTGTTTGTTTGTTTCCATAACTGAGCAGCTCTCTAGGACATTGAACACGTTATACAGAAAACCACCCTCACCAAATCAACATAAATCATTTTAATTACCACCACCATGCATCAAAATATGCTTTTGCTCCCCCTTTTTTATCCTTTTTTTTCTTATCACCACCAAACATGCAACCTATGTAACACTTGAATAACTATTACTGCTACACATAATATTATACAATTACTCATCCAAGAAAATATGACAACAATACATTAAACCAAATATGATACATGACATTCCCTTTATTACACAAGATGCTTTAACAATCATCCATAATAGACCAAGTAATAGGCCTTGCTGCATATAGTTTTTAAGAGCAGACCTTTTTTTGGTTCAATTTATACCCTGCCTTTAACTCCAGTGGTCATATCAGCAGCCATTCTCCTTTGGAACATACTGAGGGTGTTAACTCATTCGTTGGGTTTTATCTCTTTAGATCAAGCACACATTTGCACTCTCATTCATACTTCCAGACTCTATGAAAGATGAGGAATTATTCTGGTCGGAGAAAACTCCCCACCCCCACACCCAGAATCAAACCCGGGAACCCCAGCACAGCAGGCAGGTACTCTACCGACTGAGCTACGGGACCAGCCAAGAGCAGACTTATACTTAATAAATAGGTAAAATATGAAGCTATTAACAGTGAAGCAAACAAATATATACAAATATAATAATATGTAACGGAAAAAACTTAACTTATAAGAAATGATGACTGTTTTCATTTCTTATAAGATAAGTGAAGTTTTTTAAGTTACAAATTATTATGTTTGTATAGACTTATACTTATCCATTTTTCCTGAAGATAGTAATGTTAAGTATTTTGCAAGTGCATTGAATGTTTTGTATGTTCTGTTTTAATGTCTGAGTTAGACAGAAAGAGTTCAACGAGCTAAGTGCAAAAGTAGCCAATCTCAACTTGGGTATGATACTCTCTATATGAGATTTCCACTTAAGATTTGCATCAACCTGCATACCCAGGAATTTAATGAGTGAAGTCTGGTCAAGCACAGCCTTATCAATGCCTATGCGTCAAGAAAGATTTTCTGAACTGTATGCCTCAAACCTCAAGTCCTTAGTTTTGTCAATATTTAATATGAGTTTATTCGCCTTAAACCAATTGCATATAGTGCTGAACACATTATTCAGTTTTAGTGCACAATCATGTAAGTTGCTGCAAGTCACTATTATGCAAGTATTATCAGCAAACAAAACAGTAGTTGCGATGCTTCTCATTGATAGGGGGAGTTGAACCTTGCAGAACTACATGCTTAATGATCTCCCAATCAAAACTCTGCCACTAATGAGAATTCTTTATCTCATCCCTTTGCCTCCTGTTCTCCAAATATGACTTAAACCAACTAAGGTGCACACTATCTATTAATTACATAAAACTTTAGCTTTTCTATCAGAATTTCATGATTAACACAGTCGAAAGCCTTATCTAGATAGCAAAATATACCTCCAATAAGCATTTTCTTATTGAGTGCTTCAGAGGATTTCATTAGTAAGCATGTACGCTGCATTTTCTGTCGATACACTTCTCCTGAAACCAAACTGTTGTTTTACTAGATTATTATTATGTTCAAAGAAATTGTACAAGCTGTCAAACATAATCTTCTTAAAAATGTTTGAGAAAGTTATCAGTAATGATAGAGGTCTATAGTTGGATGGATCCTGTTTGTCCCCCTTTTTAAATAAAGGTTTCACAGTATTACACAAGTAGCATAGCGGTTTACTTATTACCACAGCACAAGCTCACCTTACTAGATGTTTCATCATACCCTGCTGATTTTTATTTTTATTTTAATGCTCGAATAATTTTTATTATCTCTACTGGCTTAAAGCACTGTAGCTTAAATTGCAGAATTTCAGTTTGGTAGCTACTCTTCAAAAAATTTAAAGCAGCATCTTTACTCTCATGACTAGGGTTCGGAAGTTGTTTACCTAAAAATTCTCTAAAAATGAGCAATAAAATGCCCTTAAAATATAAAAAAAATGCACATAAAAATGTAAATAAAAAAGACCTAACAAAAATTAACAATTTCTTTCATAATAATAAATTAATAACTGTCACAGACAAATAATGAGTATATGGTTCGAATAACCACATTTTAAAGTTAACTTTCTTAGTAAATAATGCAATTATTGCTGCTAAATAATAAATTCAAAATTCATCAGCTCATTTTCAATTTTATAAAATATATGTTTCCGCCAAACTCTGAAACATACTGTTTTAAACAGGACGCAGTTGACTGTTTGTGTTTCGGTATTTCAATTCCACAACACAACAAATTTACATACCTCAAAAGCTACTCTCCTTACTGCGACATTTCTAGCTCCTGAGGTCCTGACTGATGCAATCCACACGTATTGCATGACGTAATCAGTGGTTCCGCGAAGAGGTGAAAGAGGATTACCCATTGCTAAGCCAGAATCCTCTTTCACCTTTTCTTGCTGATCTTTTATAAGTTTTTTCGAAATGCAAGTCACTAAAGCATTCTCTTTAATTTTTAAAGTTTGGTATAGATAAGATATGTTGATGATTTTGCAATTGTTCCTGACAAACTCATAAACAATTCTTTAAAATTACTAAGTTTGCAAGATAAAGCTATAAAATTTACATTAGAAACTAAAATTAATGGATTTCTTCTTTTTCTAGATCTAAAGATAATAAGAAATAATAATAAATTAAACTTTGGTATTTATAGGAATTCTACTCATATTGATAATTACTTAAAAAATAAAAGTTTTATCCCTTTTTCACATAAATTTGCTGTTTTCAATAGCTTTGATTTATAGATTAATAAATATACCCCTGAATAAAGATAAATTTAATAAAGAGTATAAACATATTATTAATACTGCCTTAATTAATGGTTTTCATAAAGACTTTATAAATAAAAATTTGAAAAATTCAGGTATCAAAAAACTGTTAGATTTTTCTACCCTTAAAAAAATAAAAGACTATTATAATTTTAAAAAATTTACTTATCATCCTTGGGTTAATAAACATTTTCAAATTTTTTTAAAAGAGTTTGGTATAACTTTAGTTCCTCAAAATAAATATAGTATTAAAATTTATTGCATTTCTCTATAAAGGATAAAATTCGTAATAAAAAATCTGGTATTTATCAGTTTAATTGTTTCGATTGTGATGAAGTTTATATTGGAAAGACAAAACGTAATTTGGGAATCAGAACGAAATAACATTTTCGTAACATAAAGTATAAACAAACTGATAAATCAGCTGTAGCAGATCATTTTTGGTCATTTAACCATGAAATAAATCCAGAAGTTAAATTATTAAAACAATTAAATGGTCCGATAGATTTAATTTTTGGGGAAAGATATTTATTCTAAAAAACAAACATCGCGTAATGAATTTTGAAATACCGGCAGTCGATTCTGTTTTTAAATTTGTTTTATATTCAGATTTTGATAGTACTAACAAGAACATATCAACGTCTATTGTTTAGTAACTATGGCAACAGCTTTGTTTTTCCAGCTGAAGATGTGTATGTATATACATGAAATCGCGATCCTGGAGAATTTATAAGAATTATCGTCATTTCTTATAAGATAAGTTTTAAGTTACAAATTATTATATTTGTATATATTTGTTTGCTTCACTGTTAATAGCTTCATATTTTATGTATTCATCATGAATTTATTCACCAATTATTACATGCACAAACTCTAAAGAAAGTTATAGAAAGGGAACATATGCCATCTCTCCCTATTTAATCAGGATAGGTCTCTGTTTAATAAGTGGTTAGATACCTGCTGAGCTGTACAAATTATATTCAGTCTACTACCAAACAAAAAGAGTTCTTTAACATTTTACTTATTCTCTAATAGCACATTTTTAGTTGAGAATTTTGGAATAATTTAAGCATAGTCATAAAATATTACAAGTTCTGAAACCATATGCTAACTGAAGGGTTCTTAGTTCATTTTTCTTTTCCACATCTGCCTCTGTCATAATCTTCATCAGTCCCATTTTACAGGTTGAGCATGTGCTGAAGAGAATGAAAGATTGAAGAAGTTGTAAAGTATGTATTTATATTTTGACAATGAGCATGCCGGTAGATTTCTTAATCTTCTTTCTGTGCAAAAGCTAGTCCACATTTTTCTGATATTAAGTTCTGGAGATAAATATCCTCTCCTTGATTTTGCTCTACATCTGTACTTCTTAATGTCTTGCTTTATAGCAGCAGAAATGCCCTTCTGCAATATTCCTGTTCTGTCACTTTCTCTGGTTTCCTTTGACGCATTCCCAGATAAGTGAAATTTTCTAGTCAGGAGAGATAATCTACCTTTTGACACCCCTGTAATTCATTGGAAGCTTGCAGAGCGTACTGACAATACTCAGCCATCATTAGTTCTCACACTGTATTTAATTCTAATAGTCCGCTTTCTGTTTGCAGCTTCTTTCTTCACCACTCTGTGATTAGGAGATGTAATACTTATATATTTCATTTCCTTGATCTTATTAAATTATGAGTCGTATTTATTTCACATCAGCTTCACTTACGTACCTAATTTGAGGACATGTTTCGCGAACCTTCGTTTGCAACATCGACTCTTATGCGAAATTCAAAATCTTAAACTAAACCCTCAAGACACTTTAGTATCCTTTGATGTCCGCTCCCTCTTCCCTAGCATCCCAATAGACAAACTTTTGATTCAACTTAGAAATGGGTAACTTCTATTAACTTAGATGCCAATACAATAGAAGAATATTTGGCAATGACTGAAATATTTATACATCAAAATTATTTTGTTTTCGATGGAAAGTATTACAAACAAATTTCAGGACTGGCTATGGGAAGCCCGCTATCACCATTTTTTGTCAATTTATACATGAGCTTCTTCGAAACACATAACTAAAGCCTTCCCTCATATTTTTAAAACATGGTACAGATACATAGACGACATCTTTGCAATAGCGCACTACAAACAAATAGATGATGCTCTGAAACTACTCAACCTTCAAGAACTCAGCATACAATTCACAGTAGAAACTGAAGAGGACTGTACTCTACCTTTTTTGGACCTTAAAATCACAAAAAACAATGAAAAACTGGAATTTGGTATTCATAGAAAAGCAACACACACAGATAATTACATCAAAGCAAATAGTTTCAACCCAATTCCACACAAACATGCCACCATCAACAGTCTCACACACAGATTAGTAAATCTGCCCCTCAGCCAGCAAGAATATCAAAACGAACACCATCAAATCTTAAACACTGCAATTAAAAATGGATATGGAAAAAGCCTTGTAGATAAAAAACTAAAATCATTCAAACTTCAAAAAAGATTAAAACAGATCACAGCTCTTTCACCAATAAAACAAGAAATTAAATTTGCTAAATTTACTTAACACCCCTGGGCCACAATAAGGTTCCAAAAAATATTCAAGAAATACAATTTTTTTTATTTTTTTTTATTTATTTATTTATTTATTTATTTATTTGTGTACTAAGCTATTACAATTGTTGAGCTGATCACCAGTATTTGGCCCAGGCCATTAATTGGTGGGCAGCTTGTTGAATTACAAAATGTGTAGTACACTACTTACATTTCTATTACTACTAACATTACTACCATTACTACTATTGCTTACACACTATTTTTCATTTCCTTTTTTCACAGTCCACTTCCATTTATTTTTCACTTTATCTAAGAACTGATCTACATTCTGGAGATTTTTATCTATAATTTTACATATATCAGGATTTCGCTTAATTTTTCTCCAGATGTATTCTTTTCACCAAATCTCTGTTTCCCTGCATTCAAAAAGGATATGTTTCACATCTTCCTTACCGCCACACAATGGGCACTTGTCTTGCACAAACCCATTCCGCTGCCTTTTAGCCTCCACACTCCTGCTCTCAGCCATGCTATCCCCTTCCTTTCTTCATTAATGGTTTTATCTATATACTGCTCCCTTCCCCAGCCACTTTTTAACTCAACATAATATACCAATGACCTCTTTTCACCTAACTGGCTGAACAGTTTTTGAATCTCTATACAACCCTCCAGAAACCTTTATAGTTTCTATCTCTTTTTCTCCAAATATCCCCTAAGCCATTATTTTCTAAATTGTTCTGTAGAGTGCTTGCCCAACCCGAGCTTTGCAGACTTGCTTCTTGATATTTTAAACATTGTTGCAACAAGCTGCCTTCATCTAAATTCAAGATCCTATGCCAGTATTTCAAGGCTCTTTCCATTATTAACCCTTTCCTTGTTACTCTCCCCATTTCAATTTGAGCAACTTCGTTTGCTGTTGCCATTGGCAGCCCCAAAACTTCCTTACAGAACATCCTGTGTATCTGATCCACAACTTCCCACCCATTCTCAAGCCCCCATATTTCAATGCCATATAGCATTCTGGCCCAGACTACAGAACTATATACTCTTTCCAACCATTTGATCTCCATCTCCGGCATTTTATATAGACACCCTCTCACAGCCATCATTGCTGCTTTCCCTTTTGCCAGTGCTGATTTCTTTTGCTTTCCCATTTGCCTCCTGCATCTAATTTTAGTCCTAAGTAAGTACAGTCACGCACTACTTTGTATTCAGCTTCTCCCTTCTTCCACTTTTCATATTTACTCAATTTAGTTCCTTTTTTAAATACTACAATTTGAGTTTTTTCGTTATTTACCTTTAAGCCCCACTCTGAACAGTATTTCTCCACCTCTTGCAAAGATATTTTTAACCCATTAACGGTAATGGACATTATTACCAAATCGTCTGCAAAAAGTAAACCTGGGACTTGTAAGTTGTTTATTACTGGTATGAGACTATTATTCGTACTTATATTTTGTAGTACATCATCAATAAATAAATTGAATAAAATTGGACTTAGCTTGCACCCTTGCCTTAGTCCTTTTCCCTCCAGTTGTATTTCTTTAGTTAGTGCCCCTTCATATTTTATGCAAAATCTATTTTCATTATACAATTCTTTTAGTATAGTTACCATTTGATTACTCACTCCTTTCATTAACAGCTTATACCACAACAGTTTCAGCTCTACCCGGTCGAAAGCTTTTTCCAAATCGATAAAAGACATATATAATTTACCTTTCTTATTTTTTAGGTATTTATCTACTAGTGTTTTTATGATGAATACATTATCAACTGTCCGCCTCCCCTTTCTGAAGCCCATTTGGAATTCTGAAAGAATATTATGCTCCTCTACCCACACTTGCAGCCTTTCTGCCAAGATACCCATATAAATTTTTCCCACATTCGATAACAGTGCTATGCCTCGGTAATTATTGGGTACATCCATATCCCCTTTACCTTTATAAATTGGCTGAATAATAATTTTTTTCCAACTCTTAGGTATATATCCTTTGGTTTTCATTGAGTTGAACAATGATGTTAGAACTTTAACTCGGTTCACGTCTTTGCTCCATTCCCTAATGAACTCTCCGGGTATACCATCTATACCTGGTGCTTTGTTCGTTTTAATTTTTTTAATTTGATTCATTACTTCTTCATCTGTTATGACACTGTCCAAGATTTCATTGAAATTATTTTCTATTTCAGGGATTACCCTCCCTACACTAAAGCTTTCAAATGTATATAAAGTTGCAAAATACTCTAACCATTCTTCTTGAGTTATGTTAGATTTGACAATATATTTTTTGTATAATGTCTTAATACCTTTCCATATTTTACTTACATTATTTTCAGTAATAGTACTGATTAGTTTGCTGGCATTTCTTTTCCTCCATTGAGATTTTTTATTTTCCAACAACTTATTATAGTAATATTTGCTTAGCAGTTTGCAGTTTGATATTCCCTGATTCTCTCCATTTTACCAACTCCGCTTTTACAATACCTTTATTTATTTTACACTCCTCATCAAACCATGTGTCACTTTCAATAATTTGCATGTTTCTAACTTTCATCTGTTCCCCTGCCCATTGCAATATGAAATTTAAGATAAAATACAATATAACATTGGCACCAAAAAACAATTACAACATTATAAACCTACTTAACAGTAATAATACTGATAAGATAAAACCAGAAGAAAAGTCAGGCATTTACAAGATTACACAAAGACTGAAAAAATTTACATAGGGAGGACAAAAAGAAACATAGGCACCAGAAAGAAAGAACATTTTAGGCACTTAAGATACAAAAATATTGATTAAGTCCGCAATAGTAGCTCATTTCTGGTCTGAAAATCATGAATTTGAAGATAGCACCGAATTACTGAACTACGTACAAAAACATAGTGAACTCGTCATATGGGAGAGAATATACATAGAAAAACATAAAAACTGACTAATGAATTTTGAAATCCTGCCAGAAGATAACCCCACATTTAAATTCATCACAAACTCAACAGATGGCAGCAGCAACTCCAGAACTGCCCACACCACTGGATCAAGCTTTACTCGCATAAGAGCCGACGATGTGAACAAGGGTTCACAAATTAGGTACGTAAATGAAGCTTATGTGTAATAAATACGACTCATCTATAATTTAATAATTATTTCGCTTCCTTGTGGTGTTCCAATACAGTTAAATTTCTATATATCTTGATCTTTTTTTTTTTTTTTTTTTTAAGTACGGAAAGATGCTGGTGAAATCTTCGTATATCATAAGTCTAATCAGCTACAGCACAGTGCTTATGCCTTACTTTTAGGATTTCATGGAGTGCACTCGAGACCATGTGAACATTAAATTGCTGGAGTATGAGCTTCCCTTGACTTGCATTTTGATTTCCTTTCCTTGTTTTTACAATTCTTACCTCCTGCGCATTCTATGACTGGTACGGTTTCACAATCTGAGCTCCTGTCCATTATGAACAGTACCAGTGCAGTGTCTCAAATAAGAATAAAAATGCCATGTAAGTATAACAAAACTTGCAGAAATGATTGAGAATTCCAAGAATTGCAACAGTGAGATGGCAGTCAATACCAACATGTGTTTCATAGAATTGAGGTTGCTACATGCTGGATCATAAAACTGCATCTGTTGACTTTTGCTTGAACTGAGCAAGTGCAACTATCGAGTTGTGAAAAAACTGCTAATATTCCCTACCTTTTACACAGGACATGAATCAAATTTTGCAAAATCTGATTTCACAGAACGATGGAGAAGGTGAAAATTATGCAGATACTATATATAACTCAATTTCGTAAAATTTTGCATCTATCGAGTTTTTTGAAAAAATGCTCATTTATTTTACTACTATTTGGTTTGAGTTTTTTGTTAATCTCTTCTGTCAGGCTAATGAATAGTAGATGTTACTATATTCAAGAGGAGGTACTGAGATTTCAAGCTTTTGTGCCTTCTGTTGTATTTTGTATTTCTCTTTAATCTTTAATATTGTTTGGACGAAATCTGACTGAGTTTTCAGTTTTCAGATTTTTTATTTATGCATATTGAACATCTTTTGCAGTTCAGTTCGCATGACTCAAATTGCACTTGCTAGCAGTTACCAGTGAAAGTGAACTACATTACACTCGTTTATAGAAATATATAGGAGAAAGAATTTCTCACTGAAACATATATTAAAAGTTTTGATGTGGACAAGTACCGTCTGGAGGTAAGAAACTGTTTAGCTAAAATTACCAGTAAGCTTTTTGATAGGAGCCTCCTGAAGTGTGTCGGCTTACCTTGATCCCCAAAAGATGTGCACTAAACCAGAACAATGAAAGTGGCTTTCAAATATGCATAGGAATGCTTTTGGCAAAGCATCACATGACTGCACTTCAATCTTATTGAGTCATCTTTCAGTTCAATCAGTTTGTATCTCATTTAGTTGAGGCCAAGTTTTCATATTTTTATCAGAGAATAACTCCTTGATGGTTTTTATGAAATGACAACAAATAAATGAATGGCTTATAAAAATATAAAGATGTTTTGTTGAAGGAGGTATTTTCATTAATAAGGAAATGTTAGTCAAAAACCTTCATGTGGAGAATCTAATAGCCTTGAGACAAGATTCAGGCAGAAAGAATGCCATAGCTGTGAATCAGGAAATGCATTGTTGTGCTCATGAAGCCTGCAGTAAGCAGGAATAAGCAAAGAGAAACAAGAGTTAAAGAAAATAACCAGTATGAGAGAGAAGAGAAGGAAAGAAATACTGAGAAAGTAAAGGAAGATTTGCAACTTAAGCAGATTAACTTGATAAGAAAGATGAAGTAAAGTAAATGTTTACCTAAGAAAAATATCTCAAGTGCAGTGAATCAAAACCTAAAAGTTGAAGGCTATTTGTTTTATTGAGGAATCTTTATATTAAAGTAGACTAAATTTTAGTGCTTCATAATTGAAAATAAGTGTAATTTGCTTTAGTTGTGAAATATTATTTTATTATTTACATATGAGTTCTTTGTCCACACGTTCCAGATGGACCTTTCCTCTTACTCTCATTACACAAAGCATAGATTTTTGCATGATCTGAGATTTCCTCTAAGTAATGAAGATTAGGTGATGCTGTTCTGGCAGGTAAACTTCATTTCTTACCTGCATGCCTGCAAGACATAAATGTTCCAATAAGCTAATGCACCAACCTTTTCCGAAACTCATTTGCCTGAGCTGCACATGCTGATGAGTTTGTGAAGTTATACAGAATGAATGGGTTTACTGTACATCTTTTGGGTACAAATGATAATATGAATTTCCGCCACCTTTTGAAGATTGTTCTATACTGCAGTATTCACATTCTATTCACTTTTATCCTCGTCATCTTCTAGTCACTTTTATTCTTATCACCTGTGTGCTTCATGTAATTTATGATGCATTTGGACAGGGTATTTCAATTTCTTCATGGCCTTTTTCTGTTTTTCTCATAATGAACTGTCAGTCCAAGAATCTAGATTAATGGAAGGAAGAACAATATAATGTACCTTGCCACAATTACCGCCTCCACCTCTTTGTGCTATGGTTTCCTAAATTTGCCGCATTTCATTTTTCAGTGAAACTTGTTTTCTGAATTCTATAGTCTATTTTCTGTTGTCCTTGTACCCTGTTGTGCATGTTTTTTATATGAATAACATTTTCATGAGATTTGTTGTAGTTAATAAATTCTCAGAATAAAAATGATACCATTGTATCATGTGAAAGTGAATAACTTGTTTTCAAGTGGAAGATCTTATCAAATTTCTTTCCTCCCTTTGTAAATTTTACACTTAAAAAGACAACCATTGCCATAGTCAACTAGTTTCTGAGATTAATTTTGACGTCACTGTTACTAAATTCCTCCAAACACACATAGTTCCCAAGCCTTGATTTCCCATTTTATTGGTGTTCCAGGTAGTTACTCTTACAGAAAAAATTATCCATTGAAACCAATCAACTCATCTGTCTCAGTATATTGGATTAGGCACCTATTGCTTCATGGGATGAGCTTTGCCTCTTGATAAAAAACCCTGTCCTGCATGTTAAGCCACGTTGTCAAAAAGTGTTTTCACTTGCTTATCTAAAATAAATTGTCTGGCTCCTAGGTGCTCCTTCAAGTGAGGAAAAAGATGACAGTCACCTGAAGCAAGGTCCTGATTGTACAGAGGTTGGTCAATGATGTCCCAGTGAAGCTGCTTCAACAATGTTGTGGTCTTCTGGGCTGTATAGGTTATACATTGTCATGAAGGAAGATGATGCCCTCATTAAAGCAGTCCTGGTTGTTTCCTCTTGGTTGCTTTGTGCAATTATGTCAAGGTTTTGCAGTATTGTTCAACAGTTTCTGTGTGCCCTGTTTCCAAAAACTCCACAAGTATGGCACTCACACTAACCCAAACCATTGTAGTCATCATCCTTCTGGCAGATGGTGTCACCTTAAACTTCTTTGTCATTGGAGAGGAGTGCTTCCATTCCATTGCTGACTGCTTACTTTTAAGGTGTCTTATGTTTCATTACTTACGACAGTGCAATGAAAATAGTTCCCTTCCATGGAAAACCATTTACAAAAGTCACCGACTTGTCTGCATGTGCTTCTCCTTGTGTTGTTCGGGCAGATTTCATGTAACCCATCAGGAACAAACTTTTCAGTACAGCAAAATGTTGTGAACAATGTGACGAAGACTTCCAAATGACATTCTCAGTTCTACCATCATATGCTGTAATGTAATCCTCCTGAAAACCATTTACAAAAGTCACCGACTTGTCTGCATGTGCTTCTCCTTGTGTTGTTCGGGCAGATTTCATGTAACCCATCAGGAACAAACTTTTCAGTACAGCAAAATGTTGTGAACAATGTGACGAAGACTTCCAAATGACATTCTCAGTTCTACCATCATATGCTGTAATGTAATCCTCCTGTAGTCTGGAATCAAATGTGTTTATGTTGTGCAGGATCAGCCATTCCAGTCCTTCCTGGTGACGTTTTCTCTATCGACCGTTAACTTTTGACTGCATTCTGCAACATGCTGAGACATTACAGCATGTTTCTCTAAGATACTACCAGCTGCTGTGAATTTCAGCTTCTGTTACATGTTTCGTTCAAGGAAACCAAATAACTGAGCACATTTCTTTGCAAGACAGATTTTCAAACGATTCCCCATTTATGTTCACCTACAACTATCGCTGTAATGAAGTCGAGGCTAATCTGCTGGGTGGTATCATTCTCTTCGATGTTTGTGGGTTGTGTATGTGGCAAAGAAAAAGTATTATCTCCGGCAAAGCATTAAAAGATTCCATCATTTACCGATCTTGAGAATTATTTGTATGCTATATTGAAGGTGAAACATAATGGAATATGCCCTGTCTATTATCACAGAAGTTCCCAACCTTCCCTAGCTGGCATCTTAATATCATAAGAGTTACAGTTCCATGCTCACCTGCATTTCTTATAAATACTTTTTCTCAATATTACATACATTTGAAAATTATGCACAACGAACATGAGGTTTCAAAATTCACATTAACTAACTCAGTATGGAGTATTGATATAGAAAGCTGAAGATCCATGGTTCAATACCTGACCAGAGTATTGAAATATTAATGAGTTTAACTTGCAACTATGCATGTTTGGAAGAATTTAGTAACAGCAACATCGTAATTAATTGACAAAACTATTTGTTGTCTCTTTTTAACACTCTGTCATTTACATTTTTATTTTTTGAGGGACTAGTTTTGCAAGCTGTTGCTTCCATTTTCAGCCTTGGTGGTTCGACTGTCGTCTGTAGTTTTCTCTCTGGTGGTGGAACTAAGAATTTCTTTATCAAATTATCAACTGGTATGATTTCAAAGTTCATTACTCGGTTCCTTATTTTTCTGTATTAATATTGTGACTTTGTGGGTTCATAGAATTAAAAGTCCAGGTTGCAGAAATCCAAAATGCTCTTTATTTCCGTAGAAAGGCACTTGTACAACTCTGATATAAGCAGAATGAAGCAGAATGACGTAACACACACTAACACAGTCTCTCGTGGCTTCTGCAGACGTAAATAAACAAAAGAATTCACTTAAAAATCAGTACACGTTTATCAGTTCTCAACTCGCAACTGGATGCAGTTTAAATGTCCACATACACACGATAAACAGCCTGCTGACTCTAACTGCCATCTGCACTGCACAATTGCAACTTCATTCACTCTCACTTGACTCGACTCCAGCTCTACTCCGCTCCGCTTATATACAACCGCACCATCATTGTCGAAAGCTACCGAATAAACACGATCTTGCACAGTGGCGAGGGAAGGAAAAGAATCATGGTTTTTGTTTCAAAAGTGAAATGCTACTCCTGACTAATGTTCCTATTTCAATTTAATGTTTCGACTCTGGTTTTTAGGTTTCTTTTAGTTTGCCCTATGTATCATTTTTCATAACCCTTAAAACTTTTTTGGTATATTCCGTCTCTATTGATTGATGGGACGTTTTCTTTTTTTTCCTTTTTTTTTTAAACCATTTTCAATATTATGCATTTTTAGGTGGTAAGATGATATTTTGTTTTTTAAAAACCTTTTTGAATTTATTAATTTATGACCACTTATCGCCTAAAAACATTTAATAAATTCAAAAAAGTCTTTAAAGAACAAACTCATCGTGGCATGTACAAATAGATACTCTACAGTATTAAAATTGTTAAATCCGGATCTACTGATTGGTGGAATTTCATCAGTTAAACCAAAACAAACTGACAACATGGGAGAACATCTTAATATAGAAAAATCTGGAATATACCAAATATGTTATAAGGATTGTGAGGAATGATCCATAGGACAAACTAAATGAAACCTAAAAACCACAGTCAAAGAGCATTGTGAACCTCGTTATGGGTTATCCAGTCTGTACTACCAGAGGCAAAACAAGGAGCTTCTTTGTATTTGTAATTGGAAAAACTGTGAAAAATACCACGGTGATCATTACCAAGCAAAATTAATAAAAAATGTTAGCACATATATGAAAACTAGGCTGAAAATCATATTTGAAGAATCTACTGGAAAAATAAGGACCAAGTAATTAATTTTGAAATCCGACCAGTCAATTTGATAAAGAAGTTTATAGTTCTACCACCAGAGAGAAGACAGCAGATGACAACAGACGATAGTGGACCTCCGAGGTTGAAAATAGAAGCAACACCTTTTGAAATGAGTCCCTCTAAATATCAAAATGTGACAGAGCGTTATAAACAGATAACAATTTTTTTTCAGTAACTTTTTAGTAAATCAAGTTTTTGTAACTTGTAATGTTAATCTATACATGATGAGTGGAAAAGAGAAAAATGAGATGTAAATTAACCCTAATATTTTGGTTAATAAGAAACTCCAAAATTAAAACTACAGTAGAACCTTGTTTACTCAGATCAACTGGGAACAGGGCCAATCTGAGTTATTCAGAGTAGGACAGAAAAACATGTACAGCATCACTGAAATATATTTAATGGAGTTTATAAATTACTATCGGCACACTTTCACCTAAAAGCACCTATACTGTATGTATAGTAATAGCCTATATATTTGCATTGTACACAATATAGCTACAAACTAGTTAGTATATTATATTAACATCTGTATATTTATTAATTTTTAGATGAGTCGTATTTATTACACATTTGCTTCACTTTCGTACCTATTTTGAGGACATGTTTCGCAAATCATCGTTTGCATCTTCTGCTCTTATGCGACTCTGTATATTTATTTATTAGTGCGAGGCATTTACTATCATGGATATAACTGGACATTCAGCCCAGGCTCTTCACCAGTCATATCCAATTACAAACACTATACAATAATTGATATTTAACAATCAACAGACAACCGATAGTCAATACATCCTTCCTACCACTCAATCTCTCTAATAATGATCTCAACCAATATCTACCTCATACTCCTATTCACTTAGTTGACCATACCCATTTCTTCTTCACTCTAAACAAAAATTCACCTAAATTACTAATCTAGAATCAATTACAAAACATTT
This sequence comes from Mantis religiosa, assembly GCA_030765055.1. Lineage (NCBI taxonomy): Eukaryota > Metazoa > Arthropoda > Insecta > Mantodea > Mantidae > Mantis > Mantis religiosa. The sequence continues at coordinate 169,098,137 of CM060950.1, read as the reverse complement.
TTCTTATTACTAATGATTTTGCCAGTTTTAATCATCTACTCTGAATAAACTCTTTCCTCCATATGTTCATACCTGTACATTCTAATAAAATATGGAACTAGTCAGTAGTAAAACAGGGCATGAGCTTCTGCTGTCTCAATTTAGTGTATTGCTTACGAACAGTGCGATCTTACATCCGCTTTAACACTAGAAGTTCATTGGCAGTGTTCTGGCTTGACTCTTGAAATAAAGAATCAATTTCTCTATATTTGCTATTGCTTGTGCATGGGTCATAACACTGTTGGTTCATCAACATTGTCTGAATCTGAATACTCTTTATTTTCATCTTCAGTTACACTGCATGATGCACTAATGCTTTCCTCTGTAATTGGATTATAACCTCTGTCACTGCTGATCTGCAACCAATTGTCAATGTCTTCTTCATCAACATCAGAACAGCCATCCATATTTTTAAAAATGTCTATAACATCTTCTTGCACACTTATTTTTTCTTCTAAAATCTTTTTTTCTGGCAAGTCACACACACCATTCCACAACTTTTTCCATGACTTGAAGTTTTTCTTGCAACCTGATCCCAAGCAGGTGGAGTAAGTGCAATGAATTTGTCCGCTGGCAGGAGAATTCGAGTAATGTAACTACTGAGAATAACAATTTACCATCTGTAAAACAAATCTGCATTTACTATACTAAACATTTTTTCCCCCCAAAACTGGTCTGGGGTAATGAGGTTTTACTGTATCTGTAGCATTGAAATAATCTTTAGGATGCAGCTTGGAATAAGTAAGTTCACCCAGAAGGTTCACCAGTACATGAAATCAGATAAGAGATGTTTAATGTAAATTCAGGTTGTTCATTTTGGGTACTCAAAGGACAGAGCAATGACACAGAAAACTGAAAATACATGATTTGAACCCTGTGCTCAACATCAACTAGACATGATCAGTGTGAAAGGACAATAATTATAGGACAGCAAACTGATTTAATTTTAACAATGCTTAAATATGTCCTTGAAATAGAAAGGGGGGGGGGGGAACTAAAGTGTTCAAAAATAATCATGCAACAACAGATTTATGATGTTGCTACTTCACACCATAAATGTTGGCCTGAAGAGACATTTATACAAAATAATTAATTCCACCAGCATCCGTGTTGCTGAAAAATGTTTAAAAAGAAGTCTGCATCACATGCATAGGAACTTTTTCTCTGGTGAACCCTGCTGTGTATAATAGTTGTCTACAGTAACTCACCTGAATGTCACCTCTCAATTTATATGACTAGTTCAGTGCAAATATGTAATATATAAACTTAAGATTTGGTTAGATTCATGAAAAATGTAAAGTATGTTCTGAAATTTTTAACATATAAAATTGTTGTATGTACTACTAAAATCTGCTGCTTACATGGTTGTTGACTATCCTTTGTTCTTTCTCTTTTTCTATTAAGTGCTGCAAAAGGCTGGGCGGAATATGGAGCATACATTGATAGCATCATATTTGGGACTTCTCATAGGTTATTTGATCACAGACAACAAGGTAAGCATTATTTAAATGGTTTGTAAAGTGTTACCTGTAGAGCTCTTTATTTAGTAACTAATATTGAATATTTAATGTCTAGGAGCATGAGATGTTCGTTCGTGAATGTCTGCCACAGAAGAATTTCTCCGTCATGATCTCAGTTCTGGAGAAGGTTACAATTTCATGAATCTGGCATCTGTGAGTTTGAGAAATTGCAGAATATTTGTTCTTTTAGTAAATTGTAAATATATGTTTGATTATTACTCAAAAATCATTATTTTTCTAATTTTATTCTGATGTCCTACTAGCAAAATATGATAAGGTGTTAAATTGAAAATAGAAAAGAACTAGTTTTTAAAATTTTTATTTTCTTATCTTATTGTGTATTAATGTTTTAGTTGCATGTACTTAAAGCTGTTAAATGTTATAATATTTACTCTGCAGGCTATTTCAAGTAGTCGAGGTATTACACAAACTCGGCGCATCATTAACTACTTGGAACAATCAGATGCAGCTGCATAAGCTCGAAGACACCAGCCATGGAGGATGTTCATTTCCATTCAGATGTATTTCAACCTACATCATAAAAGATGCATAATATGCCAAGGACTATGAATAACCATTATTAGTAATGTTATTTTATGCTTAGATACAGAGTGTTAAGGTTTATGTTTTATGACAGCTTTGACGCAAGGCAATGGGTTGTGTGATAAAATGGGGAGTTAATACTGTTAACATTCAAGATGAGCATTCTATTATTGTGAGAAACTTTCAAATTTTATATGAATGAAACTACCAGAGCAGACTCACGAAGTAGTTCACTGATACAATTAGCTTCATTCCAATGTGTGTTGGTAGCAGATCAAATCCCACATCATGTGGTTTATCTTTGAACTAAATGACTGTATTAATGTGATTATGTGAATAATTAGAGGTTATGACTGATGTTAGGATAACACGTGAAGAATTATTACTTGTGAATATATGTGTTTGGAGGAATTTAGTAAGAGTGATGTCAAAATTAATCTCGGAAACTATTTGTAGTTGGTTTATTAATACTCGTCACTTACTTGTTTATATTTATGAGAGACTAGTTTCAAAGGCATTCTCCTCCATTTTCAATCTCTTTCCAACTGCCATCTGTTGTTGTCTGCTCTCTCTCTGGTGGTGGAACTATGAACTTCTTTGTCAAATTATCTACTGGTGGGATTTCAAAGTTCATTACGCGATCCTTATTTTTTCCATATGAATATGTTCTCCCATGTTGTCAATTTATTTTGGTTTATCACTCCTTTTAATAATTTTGGATTTGGATCATTGTCATGGTTTTCATTCCAGTAGCATTTTCACTTTTGGAATGAAAACCATGAGTTATTCTGTCTAAACAGATCTTTAGTATATCATCCTTTTTTATACAGCTGTACCAGTATTTTAAGCATCTTTCTATAAACTAACCCACTTTTGCAGGGTCTTCCCACTCCATCCTAGCTACTCGATTGGCATTGATTTATTTAAACCTAGTACCCTTTTACAAAACTGTTCATATGTATTTTCAACATGCTTTCTTATCTCTTAGCCCCCCCATAAATTCTGCCACCATGTGTCATTTTTTATTCTACTATTGCTTCGTATATTCTTTCAAGCCAATTTACTGCCATATCTCATAGGTCAGTAATTTGTATTTACAGTTCCTTACCCCAGATATCGCTTCTTCCCCTTTCACTCTTAATCTTTCTCCCATGTGCTCCCCAACCTCCATTATAGTACAGTCTCATTCCTAAATAATCAAACTCCTTTACCACCTTCACTTTTTTGTCATTTAAATACCACTTCATCTTTTCTTAACTTAACGCCCTTCTTAAACACTATTACTTTTGTACTAAATTGCATTGATTCTTATCCCCCATGCCTTACAGTAACTGACAATTTCATTTATTGTACTCTGTAGTCCTATCACTATAATTGTTGCTATTACCAAGTCATCTGCAAGTAGTAATCCTGGTATTACCTTGTTCCTAATAATTGGGCAAAGATTGTTACTGTTTTCAACACTCTCTATTATATCATTGATAAACAAATTAAACAACACAGGGCTAAGTTTACACCCTTGTCTCATCCACTAATTCTGTTATCCCTTTTTTTCTCTACTCTAGTTCCAAAACTTTACTTCCTTGTAGATCTTTTCTAACCCTAAAAATAAATTTCTTGCTGACTGCTTTCTTTCGTAATTTCCACCATAGTGCTTCTCTCACTATTGTATCAAGAGCTTTTTCAAAATCTACAAAAAAACAAAAAACAAAAAAAAAAAAAAACATATACTCTCCCTCTTGTGCTACTTGTGTAACTTACCTAATATTATTCTGATAATAATTAGTATGTTATCTATTGCCTTCTGCCTTTCCAAAATCCTGTTTAGAATTCCGATAGCCTTTTTCTACCTCTGCCCATCCTTGCTATCTCCTCTGCCATTAATTGCGATGTAAATTTTCCCTAGTGTTGCTAGTAAACTGATCCCCCTATAATTTTAAGGTTTGTAGATTTCTCTTTCGCCTTTATAAATTGATGCAATAATACTCACTTTCCAGTTTTCTGGAAATCTATTTGTTTGCCTTATTTTTTCTAGAAATTTCGTCATAACTCTTACACCATAATTTGTTTTACCATACTTCCAGAACTCTCCTGGTAGACCATCAAAGACCCTGGCCTATTTCCTTTTTAACCTCTATAGTTGTAGACTCACTTCAATCTAATCTACTATCTTGCTCAACCTCTCCATCCCAAAATCCATTTTTTAAAACTGACCTTGGGGTTCCTGTCTGTAAACTTCCTAAAGTATTCAACCCACTCGGGCGGGTGCTATCTTGCCATCAATGCCTCTCTCTCTCTCTCTCCTCTCTCTCTCTTCTCTCTCTCTCTCTTCTCTCCTCTCTCTCTCCTCTCTCTCTCTCTCTCTCCTCTCTCTCTCTCTCTCTCTCTCTCTCTCTCTCTCTCCTCTCTCTCTCTCTCTCCTCTCTCTCTCTCTCTCTCTCTCTCTCTCCTCCTCTCTCTCTCTCTCTCCTCTCCTCTCTCTCCTCTCCTCTCCCTCTCCCTCTCCCTCTCCCTCTCCCTCTCCCTCTCCCCTCTCCCTCTCCCTCTCCCTCTCCCTCTCCCTCTCTTCCCTCTCCCTCTCCCTCTCCCTCTCCCTCTCCCTCTCCCTCTCCTCCCCCTCCCCCTCCCCCTCCCCCTCCCCCTCCCCCTCCCCCTCCCCCTCCCCCTCCCCCTCCCCCTCTCCCACTCCCTCTCCCTCTCCCTCTCCCTCTCCCTCTCCCTCTCCCTCTCCCTCTCCCTCTCCCTCTCCCTCTCCCTCTCTCTCTCTCTCTAAATCTCATTGCTCCCATGCTCTTTTTGATCCCTTTCCCAACGCTGCCTCTTTCAGTTTCTTACTCTTTGCTTCTAACCACTCTTTTCTTTTCCTTTCTGTTAGCTTATTATACTCCCACCTGCATACTATAAAATTTTGCATGTCTTCATCATTTTCTGTAATTAACCATTTTTCTATTAACCCTTTCACCGATATGGATGTCATATGACGTCCAAGTTAAAATGCCCCAAACCGATATGGACGTGTATAGACGTCCTGCGCATACATGCATTTAATGCTCATTTAACGGCAATTATTTTAATCTTCCTATTTTACAATAAATTTAAATTAGTTCTATATGGGATGTAAACATACCCTTAAAGGTTTCATTTTGAATTGTACACCTACAAACCGAGATAAACACCCAAGAGCACATCTGCAGATTCACACCAAATAATATTGGATTCCTTGCAAACTTCTTGTTCGCAACACACTAGACATTTTCGAAACGGTTGCGACTTTTTTGGTTGTGGGTGGTATGCTTTTAGGAAAATGTTTTCTCTGAAGTATGAGGGGTGATGTCGTGGTGAATTTCTTACCCCTTACCTCTGAGTATTATATTACTCAATTAGGTTACGAGCTATTTATATGTGCAAGGACAGGTAGATGAATGTCTTGCATGAATTTACAGCTCTGAAAATTACTAAACAATTGTGCATGGTTATATCCAGTGGTATAAAAATACTTTTTTTACCATTTAACTGTTTTTCGTAAAGAGGGATAGCTAGTAATAGCTGATCCCATCATCCATATTTGACCCGCCACTTCCCCCAAACAATGGAGTAGCTAGCATGCTATCTGTAGACCAGTACACGTCACTGCTAACTATATCCTAAACATCTCCTTCATAATCGCACAACAAATGTTTCTATTTTCTACAGTAATATCAGAAGCCTGTATATATCATATGCAAGGTAATTTATTTGCTACATTACGGGGATAAGCCATGGTTAACATTGAAATTTAACAATTTCAAATGTGTCATTCATTTAGCTCTTGATAGCTAAAAGAAATCACTCTGAGCACAGACAGAGTATAAATAACTAAACTACTGGGCGAAAACAGCTGCATAAGGCTACCAGAAACCTTGGTTGAGAAACACTGTAATAACAGATGCTGACAGAGAGTTTTCTTTTTAGTATAATGCAACATATACTTGTATGACTATCGCTTGGTATGGCATAAATAAACTAAACTTGAATCGGAGAAGTCGCTTGCGTAGCTAAACATACATACATTGGTTCGTATACACATAAAACAAAATGTTTCAAATATTAGGCGCGTTCGGCACAAAGAATGGCTTTTGCTACAGTGAAACAAAGTAGTGAAATTTCGACGATTTATTAATGTAGTCTCTACTTTATTGTTACTGTAGATGTATACTGCCTTTAATGGGTTCTAAACCAGTCTTTGTTTCGTTTAAATAACTTAATAAATACGGAAGATACGGAATTGTATTTATGATGATATATATATAAGGGCGCTCAACTACGGCAGTCATCAGCGCCCTTTAAAAAAACTAGTCATGAAACTTTCCAAAAACTATACAAGTGTAACAAAACCCATTAAAAATACACGTACATAAAAAAACATCAATCAAAACCTACCAAAAATTTCGTTCACTAAGTCCTAAACTCTAAACTAGAAAAGAATCTAAAAACCTCCACAGGTCTCCACGCAGGGCCTACACGTGAGTGGGCCTGTTGACCGTCTCCCTCAACCACGAAGAGGAGCCCATATGAGGGAGACTGTTGGCTCGGGACCCCGGGTGCGCCAAAGCCGTACCTACCGAAGTAGGCCCCTGGGGGGTGATGATGATGATGATAATAATTATAATAAAAAAAAAAAGAATTCCAAATTGTAGAACCAAAAAATGGTCATAAAACATGCTATTGTGATAAAAATGTGTTCTCTACAAATTTAAGTCCTTCATACAGTGAGAATGGAAAGTATTCGTACACTACAGAACCTTTAAGGGTTGATATTCTAAAGAATTTTTAAAGGATATAGCAACATTTATTGGACTGGCAGGTGGCAGCTTCAGTAAGATTGCATTTATTTAACCGCTTCAGCAATGACCATTTAAACCCTGCACGGGCTAGGAACGGATACCCAATAAACAGAACAAGACATTTAAATTGTTAAATGATTTAAAAATGCTTCTTAAATACATTCATATCTTCCATGGTTATTTAAATGAGAGGAAAAAAAAAAGCTGGTTTAGAATTCATTAAAGGCAATATACATCCACAGTATCGAGTAGAGGGCAGGTATTACTATTTTAGCAAGCACTGTAAAATCTTATTAAATCATTTGCCTAATTTTAATAACAATGGTACTCCACTGTGTGAGAAATACTTCTTTTTATTGTATATTACCGTAAAATATGTTTGCAATAACCAAAGATACATGGAAGGCTACCACGGAAGAAGTTCTATGTCAGCTCACAGAACAGGAAAAGAAGCATAGAATTTGCTTGAGAGTACCATGAAAAGACTTCTGGATGAAAGTGAGAGCCTATTTAAAGTGTTTGGCTCAGACTGTAGCCGTAAAGTGTGCAGGAGAAGAAATGTGGAACTAATTCCCACAGTGAGCATTGTGGGTATCCGACCTTGTTTGGCATTGCATCAGTGTTTCATGTTTTTGCAATCTCCATATTTTCAATGGAATAATGGATTGTAGGAAGCATTTGGCATTCTGAAGTAAGAGTTGCCTAACATAGTGGAGAAAATAAGTCTCTAAGAAGACTGGATGTTCATGGTCCAAAGCATACTGCACTTAGGGCCTGTATTATGATCTCCGGTTACTAGCGGAAGTTTGTTACCTTTCAGTTATCAATAACTATTGGTTAGGTTCAGTGCCTTGTATTACGAACTCAATTTACCTGTCGGTTTATTACCCTATGCATTATGGTGGAATGTGAACGGTTGGCAATATTTTCCACTAGGATTTTACCTTGTTTGCAACGCTCTCTTGTGTTTAGAATGTGAATTAGCGCGAATACAAAACATATGTAGTAGCATCAGGCGTCTTGTTTTAACTTTTTATTAGCTGTTCTCTATATATTTTCGTGATATTTGCATTAATAGTTTATTCGTAATAAGATCTAGGATAGTTCGTTTACAGTTTAGATTTTTCCATAGCGTTATATTATTTTTCATAGCGTTAGGTCAGTGTTATAGGTTATCTAGGTTGCGTTTGGTTAGTGTTATTATAGATTAGGTGAGATATATGGAGAATATATTAAATGCCTTGTTAATTTATAAACACCAAGAGATTTGTAGTCAAAATATTTTTAAAATAAGGCCACATAACTTATTAATTCTAATAATAGTATTGCACAAATATAATTTGGCTAAAAGAATTTGGTTAGTAGTTTATCCTCATGAATAAATCACCTCTTCTTATATAAATTATCATTTCACAGAGGTATATGCAAAGAGGGAAGGTCCACAAATTACGAGTCATCCATGAATAAAAGCAAGGTTATAAAATATGCATTCTGGGACCAGTAACTAAGTACCTGATTTTTTTAAACATAGTATATTTGGCTAGTTATGAAGCAATATGTATGCTTTTTCCTATAAGGAAACAGGTTACAGCACACTTATATTTCTCCTTGGCACTTCATAAACGCCACATTTCAGTCACAGCATTGTGTCCTTGATTGAAAAACGCAATTGAACAAATAAATGGCTTCATTTAAATACCACGGGATACAAGATGGGAAGGTTTTAACATTTCTTTACGTGTGCAATTCGCAGAAAATATATTTATGTACTGCATTTGCACAATCTATAGTACGTACGGCAAGAATCATAAGTAATACTTTAACTTGTATTGAGACAGCGCACACAGTGCATAAATCTCAATATAGTTAGCAAATTTTATTCTTTAAGGCACATTGTAGGACAAAAGCATTATGATATTGTACATGTAATTAGCTACATTACATGTGTGAACAGCGTTTGCAATAACGGTTTGGATATCGATACAAATTGCATAACCTAAAAAATTTGTTTTATTCAACATGTCACTGACACCATGGGACACTAGAAATTATCATTCCATAACCTATTACGTCAAGACACCTAATTATCATATGTATATATGAAATTATCGTTCCACATTCTAAATCTTTTAGCTCTTCTTTTATTAAATAAATACTGTGCCAACATTTTATCCTCAGAATCGCTGTCAACATTCAATCTGGCCTGGAGGTACGCCATTTTCTTTTTTGTGTATGAAGGTAAACTCCGAGTTATGTCACTAACCGCTACTCGAGGTGAGGGTTAGTTAACTCCAGAAATAACTCTCAGTTAGCCCTTAACCGAAGGTCGTAATACGGACCACTGCGTGTAACTCCAAGTTAACTGTTAACCAATACCTTAACCGGAGATCGTAATACAGGCCCTTAATCTTTGACTTCAGTTATTATATAATCTTCCTAAGCACACTTGTACCCCTCCTCAGTTGCTAGATATTAAAGTGCATTGAGAACATGTAGAGCAGCCTAGGAAAACCCATAAAGAAAAGGACAATTTCCAACAAAAACACTGAAAACCACTCTTTTTGAAGAGTAGAGCAAAATACCAAACACAGAGATTAAAAACCGTGTCCATTCTCTACCAAGAAGAGTAGAGGCTATATTGAGCTAATGACTATCTGACGAAATACTGGATGCCAGCATTTTATAATGTTCACTGCTTTTGGAGTGTACACTTTTTGTTGCTCAGAAAAATTTTCAGTTTCGTTTTTATTTTTATAAAAGTGTCATTTTGTTTATAAATTATTCTTGTTCTTCTATAAAAAATAAAATGCTGCTGAAGCTGTCGTCTGAATGTTATTTCCTTTAAATATTCTTTGAAAATTTGATTTTCTTTAGAGATTTAATGATGTACGAATACTCTCTATGCTTATTGTAGGTATTCATAAGTTTCTGAAGAAAATTCTCCAGATGAAAACATTGCTTTACTTATATGGAGTATGAGTCTGCTCATGGTAGTTCACAACAATAGAGCAGTTCTTGGGAACTGCTGTAGTTTATTCATACAAAATGGAGAAATTTCCCTAACATGTGGAATAAGTACGCCTTGCTGTGCTTTATTCATACCATTTAACACACTGACTGATGCCTGATGTAATGGTTTTGAAAGGAAATTTTAGTTAATGTAAATCTTAGTATGTGCCCCATAATATTTGTGATCACACTGTGTTGTTGCATAATTTGATCTGTTCCTTTGACAATGCTGAAATTGTGTGAAATTGTAGGTGTCTTTTTTTTTTTTTTTTTTTTTTTTTTTTTTTATATCAATATGAGAAACAGTTAATCTACTCGAGATCTGAAAAGTAATATAAAATCCACATTTGTATTGATGTATATCCCTACCTAATTTATGTAAAAATGATGTATTTGTGTGTTTAACAGGATGTCATATTTAACATTTAACTGTTCTGTAAAATGAATATTGCATTTGAGATAGATTGAAATAATCTAATACATTTCCTGATCAAACAAGAGAACACACAATTTTCACAAAAATATTGCAGATTTGTTATTATTCTTTGATGCAATTTAAAGTGTGGTATTTGTCAGAAACCCAGCAGTGCTCAGCCATAGGCAAGAAAGAGGAATTTGAAATTACCTCCTTGTGACAAAATGACGCACTTATGCATGGTTACTGAGTTCCAGTAACAACACTGCAATGTCATTCTTATGCACAGGAAGTGAAGGGTGTGCTTATTCATCCGCTTCTGACTACTGGGCCTGTCATTGCCTTAGTCACTGGCAAGGGAAAATAACATGTGTAGGGGAAGTGAGCACACGCTGCAGAGTTGAGCACCGTTGCTATAACCTATGTACATACAGAAAGGAAAACCATAAATCTTAAATTAGAATAGGATAATTAATACCACGTGGCCAGCATCAACACAGTGTTTCATACATTTCAGTGTAATACAAGTAATAATTCCTAAGTTAATATTGTTTATAAAATCATTTACCATGTTAAGCTGGATGCTTGTTAAGAAGCATGCACTGCTCGAAATCTTGAGTGAACAAATTGCAAGAAAATCAAATTGTTAAGAGTACTATATAAGGATTAATGAAAAATATCTCCACTTCAACACCCTTTTCATTTTCAAAATATATGAAGAAAACTACTACATGTAATTACAGGAAAGACTATGGATGTAAAACAGTTGATGTTGGTCCTCAGCAGCTTTAAAATTCTGTGAGAAAGATCACATTGATGCTGTGAGCTATGTATCCAGTAGTTTCAAAATGGAATCACTGGTAATAAGCCATGTGTCCTTTAATTTATAATATGTTACAGATGATATATGGCACTTCTTTTCTTTTTGGAGCTCTGCATTCCATTTGAAACAGTTGTAGATAGTAGGATATTAGCTCTTATCATTCTGATTTTAAAATTGCAAATTTTTAACTAAAAATAAATACAGAAAAACTTCAATATTTGTTTAGCACTATATTTGGATCGGTTATATACAGTAGAACCCTGATTTTACATTCTTAGAAGTAACATTTTCCCATCATTTACCCTTTTTATACAGTCTCTTCAGGTTTGTTTAAAATGTATAAAAGTTTTCATAATATTTGTGCAACCTCAACTTTCATGATGGCACATTGCATTTTCTGAGAGCACTTTCAGATGCTAAAAGACTGTGGAGTCAGATAAGTTCTGTGCATTCTTCACTAGAACTGTGCAATCTTTATTTTCATTTATGATGTAACAGTTTGTTTATGGCACTGTTATAGAGGTCCTTTGCACAAGCATTAATGTGCGCTGGTGTAAGTGCAAAATCATATCATTTTTACACCCTCATCTATAGAAATTGTCATTCTTCATTTTAGATTATGTGGCAGTGTTAGGGCTAGAGCACACATCATATGCAGTGGGAAATATGTTATCAACCAACTTAATAGGTGTCTAACCTTGTATATATCTTGCTATGAGCATTTCTGAGGAACTTGGTGTACTTTAGTGCTTCATAAGAGTTTTTTCTTTATATGTTGTACGGTTTATATCTTTGGATACTACTGTTGAATTGGTTCTTGTCTTTATTGGCAGTTATAACTTTATTTTAGGGTTCATCAAATTACTTTTTAAAACATACTCTATATGCCTATCAGTATGTTCCATGGTTAATGAAGAAGCTTTTCCCACCATTTCATTTCTCCTATGCTTACAAAAATTTAGCTGCTACTTTTAACTATGTAAGAGAGGGGTTTTCAACTGCATATACCACACTCTGACCACTTCTAGCCTTTTATACAAAGACTAATGTATTTCTTTGCAAGAGCAGTTCTTCATAATTGAGTGAATGAAAACTGTTTTAACATATAACACTCTGTATGGTTATACATAAGATTAAATTTAGTAATTTATATATTTTTCTTCATAAATATAAAAATACACAAACCTAAATTGTTACTACTCGTTAGCCCATGCACAAAACCTGAGTGATTATTAATCTGTTAGCCCAGGAGGCTGTAACAATATCTTCACTGTTATGGATAGAATCATTCCACCAAAATATGCACACAGTTGGAAACTTCAGAAACTTGTTGTGACACTGTATATGATACTAAAGTTCCTTAAGTTTCTGTATGGAAAAGGCTGAGTATATCAGCAGTAAGTTATCACCAACCCGTGATTAACATCCTGTTTAATTTTAGTGTTTATATATTAGACATTTCTCTATGCACTTAAAATTTGATCCACTGAAGTGATTTATTGTGAAGACAGAGTTCTTTTCAGTGTACTTTGCATCTAAATAAATTAAATATGGATCTTATAGCCTATGCTATGTTCTGTGCAGTCAGATTCATCATTCTTGGCCCTTATACTTGCATGTAGATAGTATTGGTGAGAAAGTGCAGTTACGTCAGCTCTTATATCCAAATGAACTAACTTGATTTATCGAGATTTAACTTACTTGATTTAGCTTACACACCGCCATCATGCTATATTTCTACTAATTTGGCTACCTAACGAATTCACTTTCGGCCCAAATGACTTCGTCGATGGGCCCTAAAACACACAAACACACACACACACACACACACACACACACACACACACACACACACACACACACACACACAGAGCCTTTATATTTAGCTGTTATAGAAGCCAAAATTGGTGAATCCAACTGTACCATCACATCAATTGCAGCTTAGGACTTGGGTCTTACAGTGAAGAACACCTTCAGTAATTTTCTGGAAGAGAACTGCATTCACAGAAATATTACCTATTATTCCTTTAATTCTGATGCCAAGGGAACACTAAGCATGATTCACGTAGGTTTGTCTGAGCACTTCAGTCTGAAACTAAGGGCAGATGGTGCAGTGTGTGCGTATTGACTCTAATATTGCTGTATAGTCACCAGATATGAACAGATGAGCTTTCATTTCCTTTCACTTTCCAAGATGAACTGACCACAAAGAAGTACATTAACTGGCTGTTTTAATTCTGTTGTACACTGTGCTGTTAGTATTTCATAAACAGTTGTGGAGGTCGAAAACAAAACTGGTCATTTCTGAAACCATGTTTGTTTGTTCTTTTTTTTTTTTTTTTTTTTTACCAGGCCATATACAAAAATAAAATGATGCTTTGCTTTGCTCAGTAGTAACTTTTTTTAAGCTAATGGGTGTTGCATTCCTTAATGTCTAGTGTCAATAATTACACCTGCCTTAGTAGTGTAGATGGTAGCATGTCTGCCTCACGTTCAAGAGGTTCCTAGTTCGAATCTTGGTCAGGGTGAGTTACATGTACAAGGTTTTTCCGGGGTTTTCCCTTATCCTAAAAGACAAATGTCGAGTAACTCTAAGCTCCATGGACCCTGGGCCCATTTGGGCATCATTTCACCCATTCCATTCATCCTCCAATATGACTTAAAAATGTTAAAGGACATAAATTACAATAATAATAATAATAATAATAATAATAATAATAATAATAATAATAATAATAATAATAATAATAATTGTCTTTTTGATTACAGTTTACCAGAAAAATAATTATGTAAATGTCCAGTGTTGTCTGGCAGAGTTAGAAATGTTTGTCTTTGATTGAAAATATGTTAGAAATGTTTTATTTCAATTGAAAATATATTGGTAAAGTTGTGATTGGAAATGAAGGTAATTAACACAGTTGTCACAGTTGTATCATACCCACAATTTTTTTTTGTGCATTATAGTTCAACTTCAGAAAACAGTGAGCTTTTGAAAATATAACTTTCTATACAGTATTGAAAATGGATTAGCTGGAAAAAGCATACAATTGAAAATAGTTCATCTGTAAAAAAATAAACTTAGCAAATATGAATTACATTTCATGATCTTTCTGTTTCAAGGTAAATAAAGAATTAACTGTCTTAGTTTTCAAATTAAGCAAAATTGTTTAATGTTAAATCAGATGTTGAATCTGATATTAAATATTGGATCTTTTTTATGATTTATTTTCCTCTGAAGTTTTTAATGAATTTCATATTGGAAAAAATAGTCTTGACATTATGTAGGAAATGGATGTTTAATTGTGGAGGCTTGTATCTTGTTCCAAACTGTCGCATTTAAGATATAAATTGCTTGTAATACTAGCACAGGTGTTGTTACCATTGTCTTCAAATTCCTATATATTGATTTTTTTTTTTATATATAAAAAGGGAGTCTGCATTTTCTTCCCAGTTTTTACCAAATTCTTTCTCTAGTAACCTCTTCACATCCTTCTTTTCATTATGTATTCTATGTTTAAAGACATTTCTTTAAGCTTACAGCATTTGAACTCCTTTTTCTAAGAATGTAAAATGCTTCAGTGGAAGCCTCAAATTTGTAATTCTGCATTCCTTTAACCTTGCAAGTTAAATGCCCTTAAATAGATATTCTTTATATAGCATAAATAGTTTTTCCCTTCTTTAAATCCTGAAATTACTTATCCTTTGATGTACATTTTACAGTGCTTTAAGTATCTCTTCCGCATTGTTTGGGGAATAACCCGATAGCCAATAACAGACTGTGTACAATATGCAAGTTTTTGTTTTGGCTTCTGGAGCCATCACAGAACGGACAAATTTGTAATATTGTTCCAAAATTGAAAGAATTTAAATGGTTTTATACTGAGAAGCAAATTTATGCATCTCCTTCATGAGTGTATAGGATGCATTTGCTCTCATTTTAAGAACATACAGTGCAGTTATAAGTAGTGATTTCCTCTGGGATAATATTCAATTTTAATTCGATATCCCTGTGTAATGCATATCCTACATCAGACAAGGGAGTAGAACAAATCCTATATTGAACGTATAGAGAAACACTCTACAGTGTTTTATCGTATGTTTTGTCACCTATTGTATTGTTACACAAAATGTGGAACTTGGGGATGTTAAGATCACGTGGTAAATAGATCATCTTTGACTTATTTCTGTTGCAATGATTATCTTTAGCACATAACTTCTTAATGAAAGCCCATATGTACGCACTTCTCAACACATTTTGCTGTTTTTCTGTCTTCTCTTTTCTCTTTAGATATATCTTCATTAAAAATTGCCTTCATGATGGAGTTTACCCTATGCTTCAATACTTCCAGAGATGAAAGGAAGAACTTTTGGCACACAATAGCATCTGATTTTGTAATGTAGATCTGAAAGAATATAGTTAGGTTCTAAAATAAATTCAAATTTCACATATTTCAAACCTACTACTTTAAATAAAGCCTGAAAGAGAACCTAAATTGTATTACTGAAAGCCTTTAATGTACCTTTGCTGGGAGATGTCTAGGTGGTGGAATTAGAGAAATTATTCTGGATAAGTATTCTGAAAATCCTTTCTTGTGTGTTCATGCAAGTTCTACAGCATTTCTTTATAGTATAACCAAGGTTACTTTGGAACATCAGTAATTCTTATTACAAGTTCTTAGCTAGCTGACATTGGTCGGTATCATTGTACCTAAAATTAAATATCCTGATGTTAAGAGTGTTGTTCTTGGACCTCAATTTTTAAATTAGACAAAGCAAAACAAAATGTTTTACTCTTTTACATTAAAAAGACACTCCATAGTCCTTGTATTCCATACTTCTTTTTTTCCTAAAAGTGCAATTAAAATCAGGTGTGTTTTTGCTATCCACTTCTCTTAACTCAGCAGATATACTTATCATATATTGTAATAATTATTATATAATAGAACCACTCTGAAATATAGTTCTAGGTAGCTGTCACCATATGTCATTCAAACAGTGAACAGTGATTCATTACTTTGTATCTAACCAGTCATTGGGAAACACAGATGATAGCAAGTCAGAGCATGCTGTGTTTTGTGACACTCCACCACGCAACTTTCGTTTACAACACTATTGAAAATCAAGATTAGTGTTTTTTCATATATTATGAACTTAGTGTGTAATACCTGTCAACATTACTTCATTATCACTGATTACATTTGTAATGGATCCTTATGAACCTGCAGTAAGAATGATGGCTTTAATAAGCACTAGAGGAGCTACTTGATGATGCTGATGGAGATGAAAATTATGTTGCCAAAAGTGATTATGATTGGTATCAGAGCAAGGACATGATGTTAATAACAGAAGGCAGGTATTAAGAATCTATTTGATGAATTTTCTGCTATCTATGATGTATCAAGAAATAGAAGATGATGCTTTTTTGCTGTTATGATTATGGCAAGAATTAGTGTCCAAATAGTCTATGAATAAAAAACAAATGTAAAAATAAAGCATATATCTCAAATTTTTTTGAAAAAGATGTCTTTGGCACTAATGAGAAATCAAATAAATGAAAGTCAAAAAGTAAATCTTCTGAGAGTATAATGATGCACCAGAGTCATCAGACAATGCTATACCAAACAAAATTTATAGGCATAAACATTGCTATGGGAAAGCCTGTGGAAGAAAGATCAGAAGATAAAGGACACATGTAGAAAATGGGCATGTGTTGTATGGATTACCTAGTTTTATGTTGTGATAGTTGTGCTGACAAAGAAGAAATTGATTGTAAATCCAACTTAGATATTCTGTATCAACAACATACTCAACAGGTAATAAGAAATCAAGTGATAAGAAATTAATTGAAGTCTGTGATATCTTTTTGATAGCATAGTTTGGTTAGCATTTAAAATTTATATACTACATTACTTCAACTACTTTTATATTTTATTTGAATGTAAAATCATATTTATAAATGAGAATCTACGTTTGCCACACACATGAGTAAAAACTTGATGCACTGTCAATAAAAAATTTGAATTTTAGAGCAGTAGTCAATTTGTTGTTTTGTTTAAATTATTACTATGATTATTCATCAGGAATAGTTCAAGAAACATATATAAAATCCCTAAATAATACATGCATTTCTTTTATGTAAAGCAGTGACAATACAGAAAAAATAAAGGGGATTTGACATACTCTATATGCCACTGATGTTACAATTCTAGGTCATACCACTACTGGATAAGCATTTACACCAACATCCAAGCAGAAGGTAGTGCAATTATCAACTGATTCATTGTGTAAGTTTTCATTATTAAGCCAAGTGTTGAGGAATTGTGTATTGGAAAATGGGAGGTCTGATTGGCTTCAACGAGAAAACATTTACGTGCTTCCAAAGTTACAATTATAGCATGAGGAAATGGTTATATATTTACAAATGGAATCCTATATGGGTAACAGTATGAAATCATCCTGATTTGATCAGGGGTGGAGGGAAATTATTATTTGTGCAATGAATTGTCCAGTTTGTAGATAAAATACTGCTTTTACATACTACTTCTCATGTAAATGGCTGAATGTTAACAAAAATCAGTCTCAGATTCTGATTACTACAGATCTAAAGCTACCAAAACCATGAAAAAGAAATTTTTAAATTTTGTGGAAATGACCAGTTATGTTAGCAACCTTCAAAAATGTGTAAATAAAAATACAATTGTTACTGGTATCTGTACCTTATTTATATTTATCATGTTATTGTTTTAGTTATAAGACTTTTATTTCAGTCACAAATATCAAGAAAAATAATCAAATCTTGTTTTTATGGATACCCACAAATTAAATTCCTGAGTGATTTAAACTGATTTTGGCTAATGTGCTGCTATATTGCAGGCATTTAAATGTCAGATGATGAAACAAATAATTTTCTTCCAGTAAAATGTTCTCCTCTAGTTATAAAAGGAGTAAACTCTATAAAACGAGTAAAACATGCTGCATTAGGAATGCTCTTCAGGAATTTGTAAATGTTTGGCACTGCTGTGCAGTTATCACTTACTTACAATCATTCAGTTATCTGTTCAGCAATTGTGATACCTCATGTGATCATGTAACTCAGTAAGCGTTGTCAGAGCATCATTACACAAATGACTGACAGCAAGAAATCAAACTTTAGGCAATACAGTTCCATGCATGTCTACTTAATGGTATTGTTTAGGAATTGGAGGAAATAAAAGAGAATAGATCAGTTGATTATATCAGAAAACAAATGTTAAATCTTCATCTCATAGCCTTTTATCCCGATCTAGGTCCAAGAAGAGCATTTGCAAAATTCTATTTTACATAATATCTATTTTGCAAAACAAGATGAGAATAAATATTTTTGCATTTTTCTCATAAATACATATTTCAGTATTTTTCTCATATTAGTACATATATTGATAATTTTTCTACATGTGCATATGTTTAGCCTTACTTCATTCTATTTACAGCATGAAACTTTATCTTCATAATTTATCAGAGTAACAAGAATGCATTAGAATGCAATAATGCATCAGCATACCTGCTGATTCAATTGCATGTGGGAGTGGGGAAATACTGAAATGTACCCCAAGATTACATCATACAGTTTTGTTATACCTGGCTAAGCAATGATGTAATTTGTCAAACTCAATTTTGCTGGTTGTAACTAAATGACATAAAAGAGGTTGTAGACATGAATTAAAAAATTCAAAGTTGAAATTGAGTGTACAGGAACATTTTTATTAGTACATACTAGAGTTCAAAAACACTTTTACCACTGATGAGAGAGTACTGTTTAACGAGCCTTGCGTAAAATTTGTTAGTGCAGATTAATGTTCCCAGGTAGTGCAACACTTGTCAGGAATTAAGCAGCAGACAGCAGGTATGTCACATATTTCCTCGAGACAGTTTGTTATAGAATCAACAGCATCCTTTTCTTCTGGCATACCAAAACTTTCAGAAATTTATTCAGATTTATGTAAAGCATTTATTTCATCTGACTTTCCCATTTAAATGGTGAACAATCTTGAGCTCAGAAAGTTTCTTACTAAATATACAAATATAAATCCTCCTGATGAGACAGTCCTATGGAAAAATTATCTTCTTAATTGCTGCAAGAAAATAAGGTACATTTGTGAAAAAGAAAGAATCTAGGTTGCTGTTGATGAAACTTGATGCTAGTGGTAGAAAAGTGGGGAATGTAATTATAGGTATATTGAAAAGTGACAAACATTTTTCAGCAAAAATTCTTGCTGACTTGTAAAGAAATGCCAGCTGCGAGTAGCTGGCACTTCCTGCAGTAGCTAGTTTGATTAATGAAGCTTTGGAAACCTTGTGGCCAAATATAGTTAAATATGACCATCTAATGCTTCTGCTTACAGACTTTGCAGCATACATGAAGAAAACTGCCCAAGGTCCAAGTGTAAGTTCCCCAAGTATTATTCATGTCACTTGCATTGTTCAAACTCTGCATAGATTGTGTGAAGCAATACAAACTTTATCTTAATGTGGACAAACTAGTTTCCAGTGGGAAAATTGTGCTTGTAAAAGCCCCATCATGGATTGATTCCTTTAAAAAATATTAGTCCCAAACTTCCATTGTTTCTACACTAATATCATGCATTGGGGTACATGCCTTGATTCAGTGGTATATTATGCAGATCATTTTGAAGCATTTGCCTCAGTAGTAAATTTACTGGGCAGATGCTTCTGCAGAAGATGTTTCTGCAATTGAGACTATCCAGAATTTAATGTTATGCTAATTTGAAATGTGACGTATCCCTCATATCTTCTAAGTTTGATTTCTTGATTTTGTTCAGTAAAGAAACTAGAAACTTCTGTTCATTTATTAAGTAATTAAAGGAGTACTCCTTGTTGAAAAACAACCTTACACTATCTCAAGTCTAAAGCAGAACTTGTAAGAAAAAATTTCAGGCTTTGTTTGAGAAAAACAATGACTACCAAATTTTGGAAAGTTAACACATAAGTGAACTTGAAAATGTATCTCTTCGTAATATTCCCCTCTTCAGGTATGCAGGGTTGGCATTGTGTGATGTAGAACATTCCTTTTCCCAATTTAAGGCATTAGTGTAAGATAAGCAGGGTTATGTGATACACAATCTGGAGATGACATCCGTTTGTGCACTTAAACTCCAAGATGTTTAAATCTGATGTCAAGCTGCACATTGGTAAGTTGGAATTAATTGATGGAAATTAAATGACCTAATAATGGTCTAATTATGAAAACTGAGGCTAGTACTTACAGCATAGTAAGTTGCCACAAGAGGTATGTATCTCATTGTATACGAGGCCTCCTAATGGTTCACTGGGGAAAATACTTGTCAGTTGGAAAATTGAATGTCATGCTGACATGTTGCCATTCTAGGTCTACACTTCAAAGTATTTAGACAGAGACTGGGATATCCATGGTTCGAATCCTGGTTATGGTATTGAATTTTTCAGTCTGACTACCTATCCAAATATTTTGAAGGTTTTTATTATATAAAAATCCAGGCCCTTGTAATGATCAGAAATCCTGTCTTTTCAGCCAGTAAATCTGTGCTGAACATTTAAATATGCTACTTTACAGTTCTGTATTATGAAACAATTATTTGAAGCTTTGAGGAGTGAAACAGCCTATATTCTGTAAGTGTTCTGCTTATTTTTCTGTATGCTCATAAAAGCAACCTATTCTTAGCCCTTCCACCGTATTCAAATTTTATGTATGGTGATGTCTGATAATTATTCTATCATAATGGCTGTGTACAGGCTAAGGTTAAGATTATAAGGAACTTAAGTGGGGCTTAAAAAGGTTTCATGATATTAACACGTGGTATATGGGATGATAATGCTGTTATTCATATTTTCATTCAGAGAGATTGTACTGGTGTAAAAGTAAAAACTAACTGCTGTGTGTTAAGCAGTTTTGTGATATTTATGATAACCTAAAGATGCTATGCTTACTGAGGTATTCAGCTCGGCAAAATGTTTGACATATGATCTTTACATCTTGCATAAATCCATCTAGCAAACCATTTCTTCAGATTTTAGAAGAAAGAATCACTGGGATTTAGATCTGGTGAATATGGTGCACATGGTAGGAGTTCAAAGCGGAAATTGTGTAACTTTGCAATCCAACTGAAGTGTGTAACTGTCCATATTTTTGGCGAAAAAGACTTCCTTCTGTACAAATGCAGATATTTGGCCTTAATAGCATTCTTCAATGCTATAGTAAAAGTGCATAGCTATGGATGTTTTTGCCCTTTTCCAGATAATCTACCAATGGAGCACTCCAAGCATCCCAAGAAATATCACCTTTCCTGCTGAAAGAGCAGATTGCATTCTTTATAGTACATTTACCTCTTTGCATTTATTGCTTGGACTGTACTTTATCTGTATTATATGATAGTGATTCCATGTTTTGTCAACAATAATATTAATGTTAAAGAAATGCAGTCAAAGTTTAAACATCTGAACATGTCCAAACACTTCTGTGAAATGTTCATTCTGATGCTTTTGATTTTCAGTTAAACATGCCACCCATTATGTTCCAAGCTTTCTCATGCACAGAATATTCCAGAAATAATCTAATGAGATCTTGATGTCAGCAACTCCCATATTTTGATTTGTGTATCATGTAACATTGTGAATTTTCACTATATTTCCTTCAGTCTTAGCAGTAACTAGATGTTATGTTTGTAAAATGTGTCAGAATCTAATGTATTTATTTTGAATGTCACTAAGCTTAAATTTGAGGCAGTTAATCACTACAAGACATTGATTTTTATCTATTTTCGGAAGAAACTTCAGCTTCTTAGTTTGCAGCACTGGAACAACAAAGCAAATGAATGCTCATGTGTAAAAATAGCATGTTGTCATCTAAAGGATCTTGCTTGAAAACTATCTTTACAGTTTTAGGCTGTCCACAACTCTCTGTACCAATCTGAACTTCCCAAACTGCTTCTTAGCAGTTCTGGTAGCTGCATCTCACACACTTGTCCATTACACCAACTTTACAATTATACATTTATCTAAAAGAAAATAAGCAGAATTTAAAATTTAATATGGTGTCCCAGTATTGTTTTTGGCTACAAAGAACAAATCTTCTGTTATTTTTGTTGCACACAGTAAAATCTTTTACTTAACTACTATACATTTGGCAGAGAAATGATCTATACAGTAAAACTATTCTCAAACTTTGTTTCATTATATATAGATCTCTCTGTACTAAAGTAACTTTAGTGTTGGTTATGTCTAAATTAAATAAAGTTATTAAAAAATTACAACTTTAACTTGTTAATTTTTGAAACATTAATAATATATCAAGTAAATTGAAAGTTTTGGCAGGTTTCCCCCTGACTCCTACTTCAGTATTACATATTTTGACAGAGCTGAAGGTTGTCAAAGTTTGACTGAGAATGTAATAGAGCAGTTCCATGCACTAAAGTTGACATTTACATTTCATTTTTCTCAATAAACCATGTTCTCACACGTGTGATGGGTTTGGAATATAGAACACATCATTCAGTAATAACAGGATCAAAATAACCACAAAAAGTATGGTTTTACATAATATTTATTTATGAGTATTTCATTACAGACCAATGTTTTTGTCAACTTCCATTGCAGGCAGAGTAAGGCAATTCTAAATTTCTCTGAAAGTTTTCATCAAAAGTAATTTTCAAAAAGATCCTTTTGTGCAGGAGGATTTAAGCTGTACTGAACTTTTTAAAATTAAAGTGTTGCAATTACAAGAGAGGTATGGATGCAAAATGTGGTCGTTTACATACTGACTTCTCGTTGTTACAGACTCACATCTGTGAAATTATGCTTATTGCATTGCAGAAGAATAAAACCATTGGTTAATTATTAAACGTAATTGAGATGATACATAAATAAAATACACTAGCAGAAAAAAAATGCAACACCATCAAGGATGGCTTAACTTCAGTGGAGAGTAATGGGAAGGTACTACATCATAATAGCATCATATGATAAAATCAGCACAAATGAAGCAGACATATCACAAGAAGCTATGTCCAAACAGTTTCATAAATATTTGGTGTAACCCCTCCCCCCCCCCCCTTGGGCTGCACTAATGTATGTTTCCATGCAGGCAGATGATAGTACAGGTGACAAATGGCATTCTGCGATATACTGTCCCAGGCATCTTGCACCTATTGTCTCAGTTCGGCAATGGTTGTGGCCGGCCATGGAGAACCAGTTAGTATCTTTCCCAATATATCCCATACCTGTTCATTGGACAGTGCTGGCAAATGCAGTTGTTCGCCATGAAGATCATGCTGCATTGCAGCAAGTGTATGGGGACATGCATTATCCTTTTGAAAACATCACATGGCCTTCCTGTTGAAGAAATGGTAGTAGCACAGGATTAATCACCTGCTGGATGTAGTTCACACTGGTTTTACATCTCTGCACAAATTACAAAGTCGAGCTTGAGTTGCAAGTGATGGCACCCCACACCATAATACCAAGATTTAAGCTTTGGTGTCTTGGGTGAATGCACCCTGGCCAAGTTCGCTCACCATCTGTGTCATATGCATACAGATCATCACTAGTGTACTGACAGATCCTACTATCATCAGTGAAGACAACAGAGTGCCATTCCATTCAATGTCCAATTAACCCTTTTTATACTATAGGAGATGTACATGTTGGTGTTGTGGTGTAGGAGGTACCTTAGCTAGAGACACATGTGATTCCAGTCCTGTCGCAAGAAGAAAATTTCCCATAGTCTGTGTTGACACACCAGGTGCTACTTGTGCCCAGATTGGTTGCTGTTTGGGCACCCAATGAAGCCTGTACATTATGTAGATTCAGATGTGTGTTTGTACAACATGGCCGCTCAGAACCTGATGTGCAGGAGTGAGAATGTTCCAAAGATCGTTGCTGAAAACATTGATGCACCACTGATACATTGTGCCCAACATGTGCAGCAGTTTGTTGATAGGTCCATCCAGGTTCATGTAGGCCAACAATTCCACCCTGTGTTCAGGTGGCTGTAGCTGTGCACAAGAAACAGGATCACTTTGTTGCGGCATGGCTTTATCTTAGACTGTCTTTTGACACTGCTGTTCAACTGTGAAGGTACCATAATGACTGTCTGCAAAGTGAGCACAGATCAAAGAGACATGCCTGAACAATACCATCTATTGTCTGCTGACTACAACACCTTAATCACCATAGTATCCATACTGTGCCCATGTCTCAATGAACAGTCCTGACGGATGTTGCAATTTTTTTTCCAGTGGTGTATACTACCCATTTATTTGATTCTGTGATATTTAAGTTCCTAAAGGCCAATTTGTTAATATTAATGCTCATACTTTGGAATTTTAAGCAAATATACATTCTTTTGATTACATACAATTAAAGCACATAGAATCATTGGGCCTATAGCAGAACGTGTCGATTTTGAGGTTTTAGCATGTATGATGCTCTTAACATTTGTCGACCTTGTGGTCAACCAGCTGTGCTTTAGGCCCTCTTGATTTAATGAAACTTTCTTAAGAAGGTGTCTCGCCAGTTTTGCTGTTATTCAGTTACATAAGAGCCGAAAGCAAAAGGTATTATTTTGTTGCTCTGTGCTGTCAAATTTCTATTTAGTGTCGCCAACATAATTTACACTTTACATCACTTTTGCAAGTAGTACTTCATAATAGGAACTTCTTGCATAGAAATTTTGGTTTTAACAAACATCTGTTTTTCTCAAAACAGTATTTCTGTGCTTTGAGCCCTTATGAATCTCAGCACCTCAATTAAATTCATGTAGCATGTATATGAAAGAAAACCTAGTTTTATCTCTCTCTGACTGCAAATGAGTGGGCAATTCAAGCAAGCAAGCACATGTGTGCACGCACGCACGCGTGCATGCGCACACACAAACACACACACACACACACACACGTCTCGAAATCAAGTGCTTCATATGACAACAAACACGTTGCACTGCCGAGTCAAGTTGTTTGTCTAACAGCATATTCATCGTGCTTATAATGCAGGATCACTAAAAATGCTCAGAATACTTATTAAATTTTAGATGAGTCGCATTTTTTACACATCTGCTTCACTTTCGTACCTATTTTGAGGACATGTTTCGCAAATCTTCGTTTGCATCTACGGCTCTTGTGCGACTGACGCTAGATCCAGCGGTGTGGGTAATTCTGGGGTTGTTGCTGCCATCTGTTGATTTAGTGATGAACTGAAATGTGGGATTCTCTTCTAGCGGGATTTCAAAGTTCATTAGTTGGTTTTTATGTTTTTCTATGTATATCCTCTCCCATATGACGAGTTCACTATGTTTTTGTACGTATTTTAGTAATTCTGTGCTATCTTCAATTTCATGATTTTCAGACCAGAAATGAGCTGCTATTGCGGACTTATCAATATTTTTGTATCTTAAGTGCCTGAAGTGTTCTTTCTTTCTAGTGCCTATGTTCCTTTTTGTCCTTCCTATGTAAATTTTTTCACAGTCTTTACACTTAATTTTGTAAATGCCTGACTTTTCCTCTGGTTTTGTCTTATCAGTATTATTACTGTGAAGTAGGTTTTTAATGTTGTAATTGTTTTTTGGTGCCAATGTTATATTGTATTTCTTGAATATTTTTTGGAACTTTATTGTGGCCCAGGGGTGGTAAGTAAATTTAGCAAATCTAGTTTCTTGTTTTATTGGTGTGAGAGCTGTGATCTGTTTTAATTTCTTTTGAAGTTTGAATAATTTTAGTTTTTTATCTACAAGGTTTTTTCCATATCCATTTTTAATTGCAGTTTTTAAGATTTGATGGTATTCGTTTTGATATTCTTGCTGGCTGAGAGGTAGATTTACTAATCTGTGTGTCAGACTGTTGATGGTTGCATGTTTGTGTGGAATTGGGTTGAAACTATTTGCTTTGATGTAATTATCTGTGTGTGTTGCTTTTCTATGAATGCCAAATTCTAGTTTTTCATTGCCTTTTTTGATTTTAAGGTCTAAAAAAGGTAGAGTACAGTCCTCTTCAGTTTCTACTGTGAATTGTATGCTGGGTTCTTGCAGGTTGAGTAGTTTCAAAGCATCATCTATTAGTTTGTAGGGCACTATTGCAAAGATGTCGTCTACGTATCTGTACCATGTTTTAAACATGAGGGAAGGCTTTAGTAATATGTGTTTCGAAAAAGCTCATGTATAGATTGGCCAAAAATGGTGATAGCGGGCTTCCCATAGCTAGTCCTGAAATTTGTTTGTAATATTTTCCATCGAAGACAAAATAATTTTGATGTATACATAATTCAGTCATTGCCACATATTCTTCTATTGCATTGGCATCCAGGTTTATAGAATTTAGCCATTTTTTCAGTTGAATCAAAAGTTTGTCTAATGGAATGCTAGGGAAGAGGGAGCGGACATCAAAGGATACTAAAGTGTCATGAGGTTTTAGTTTAAGATTTTGAATTTTTTCTACCAGGTCTAAAGAGTTTTTTATACTCAGAGAATGGAATCG
Organism: Mantis religiosa; assembly: GCA_030765055.1. Taxonomy (NCBI): domain Eukaryota; kingdom Metazoa; phylum Arthropoda; class Insecta; order Mantodea; family Mantidae; genus Mantis; species Mantis religiosa. Next base: position 169,071,468 of record CM060950.1, on the reverse strand, counting down.
TGGAAAGGACTCAAATTTTTTGGTTAGCCATTTTGCCAGAAGGTAAGTAGGAGTGTTTATATTATTTACAATGGGTCTCATGGGTATGTTGGGTTTGTGTATTTTAGGCAAACCATATATTCTTGCAAGGGTAGGGTTGTCTGGTTTGATAGTTTTTTGTTCTGTAGTTGTTAAAATTTTACTATTAATGATGGTTTTTTGTACATCTTTTATGCATCGGTTGAGTGGATTAGAATCTATTTCCTGGAATTCTTTTTGTTGTAGTAACTCTAACATTTTTTCTTTGTATGTAGCTGTATCTAAGATTACTATTTTGTTCCCTTTATCAGCCCTTGAGAAGATTACATCCTTTTTCCTTAAAGATTTAATTATCTTAATTTGTTTCAAATGTTTTCCTGGTTTTTTATTTATTAAGTTTTCCAATATAGGAGATGATTTTTTCCTAATTATATTTTTGTCCATGGTTTCCAAGCCTTCTACTGCTAATTCTATGTCTGCAATGAATTCATCCGGGTTGCTGGAGTATGTTATACATGTTTTTAGGCCTTGGTTAAGTACATCTTTTTCTTCGTTGTTAAAATTTTGCTTTGAGAGATTAATTACACTATCTAGGGATGTGTTCTTTGCTGAAATTTTGTTATGTTTTGGTTGCCAATGATTATGATTACGTTTTAGTTTCTTATTTTGACGATAAACTTTCTCTTTGACTTTATAATTGATATGTTCAAATGATTTGGCTTCTAAGTGGTCCCATGCTGTGTTTCCTAGTGATTTTACAATTTTCAGATGTAGGTTATACAAAGAGTTGTTTGTTGGTTTGCTGTCTTTAACATAAACATGGTTTTTCTGCTGTTTTAGCCATGTTTTGAAGATGTTTGCTTCTGCACTTGCAGATCTATTAGCAGAAGGCAGCACGAGCGTGGAATGTCAGTCTATAACCACTATTCCTAGAATTCCACTCAATTTAGACAAAAGTGTTCAGAATACTTATTTGTTGGTAAAATGATGCTAATGCAGGATCTGCAAGGAAATTTTAATCACCTATCCATGTTGAGCATTTTAGATGGATACTGTTATGCAGTGAGTATGAAAGCACCTATACAACCTATCTAGAAATATTTGTATTTGGTAGTGGTTATCACTGTGAATGAAGATCAAGGTAATGTCCGACATAAAAAAAAAAGAACTGATGTAAATTCTAACATTCGCCTTCAAGTACTGATACCTAGAAAATACAAATTTTTGTGTGTTTTTAACTTTGTTTTGCATTCACCAGGATCTTAAGCATTAAATTACCATATTTGTAATTCTGAACATTTTGCTATAGAATAAGGTACCTCAGAGTATGAGGAATCACATGCCCTTACGTAATATATTGAAAAATTCAATTCAGTTTTTGTCCCTTTATATGATATTTATGTGGAATCACTCAGTGAGATAAAAAAATAAATGAATTAAGAGTAATAGTGTGACTTGCCATGATAACACTGTTCATCATTGGAAAATGCTGCTACTAAATATGGAAGCAAATGATGTTTAAATTTGTACATATTTGGAGTTTGCAAGCCCCATGCTAAATATAAGTAGATGTCATAAAATACTGACTAGGTCCTGGATTGAATGGAAGAGTTTTGAAACAAATGCTATTTGTTCTATTAGTAAATGCTAATAAATAGAGTACCTTTTGCTCCTCTCACTTTTAATCTGTTAAGGATGAACTTAACATGTGTGACATCTGAGGTATCTCATTTGGCTTATGAGGTTGGTGGTTGTAAGAGGAATTTGGGAAAAGCAAGATGTGTTCTAATTTTGAAATGTTTAAGAACTTACACATTTATATTCTGGTAGTTGAAATGTTTAAGAAATTCTTTAATTTTGAGGGATTTTAAAGAGCAAACAGCATGATGTAGTGAAATAAATTGGAAGCAGAATTTCATTGAGCTATGGAGCTGTCATGTTTCTAATTCTAGAATACTATTAAAGTGAATGATTCATTGAGGAAAGTATGTCGTGCATATCAGTTCTTTTGGAATAAAATATGTTTTGTGGACTGAGGTGCATAATAGAAATTACAGATGAATCTGATTATGAGGGAGTAAAAACATCTTCTGTTAGTTGCTAATTAATCACTATCAACCTAAAAATGTATCCTGCAAACATGCATTCAGTTGTGTTCAAAGGTGCTATGGTAGAGGAAGGCAATGACCAAAGAGGGAGAAGTTGATCTTCCTCAAACTTGGAAAAATCTATAAGATTCACATATAGAAATCAAGCACTTCTGTCTGCTCTCATAGTATGTAGCTCCTTGATGTTCTAAGGTTCTCAGAAATGATAAATTTTAGCAGAATTAATACAAAAGTAAACAAGCATGAAGGATCCCTTTCGGGCTAAGGCCTCCAACCACAAATGGTAGGTTTAGCTCAGTGTATTTTGTTCTCACAGGGTGAGCTAGTCTCTGAGTTAAATTTCCTTTTGTGTCTATGTCTGCTTTTCCTTATTATACATAATGAACATAAAATAGTTAACATTCAGCTTTAGGTAAAACCTTGTTTAGATAGTTAAAGAAATGGTTTAAATCCATAGCTTCCTTATTTACAGTCAGACAAATCGACAGCAGAGCCACTGAGTTTGTTGAATTGAGCTGAAAATGCTATAAAATACAGGTGCTCTGCATGGTCCACAAAACTATGTTCGTTGTTGTATGTGCTTGTTAGTAAGGGATGTGCAGATGTGTACACTCTGGATATGATCATGAAAATCTTTGGGATAAATAGTGGAAAAGGGTAAAAAGGAGAAGCAGAAGCTAATTATTATATTTGATTAATTTTCCACAACAGACATGATGCTAGGTTTTGAAGATTGTGAGTACCAGCAGTACATTGTAAGAAGCAAAGTTTATTTATTTTGAAAGTCATAAAAAGGAACATTTCATCATATTTGAAAATGTAATAGGACCATTTTGTACTTGTACATTTTCCTAGTATGAATGACCAATAAAATAGAACACTTAAGAAAAAATAGAAGCAAAATAAAATAAAGTAGTTGAAGTGTGTGTATATATGTGTGTATAGGTACAAGAAACAAATCTACTGCCAGTCAAAGATAAGTGAAGAAGCCTTCAAGACTGGAAAGTGGAAAACAGGGAGAAAACTTGAAATTCAATGTAAATTCATATTTAAATAATTCAAGATGGTTATTTTTCTGGTTTTAAGAAATTGCCATACAGTGAGGATTCTATAATAGCACAGATAGTTTCATTTTCATTTATGTAGTGCATTTTTATGAATTGGGTACTTCAGCATAAATCCCTGGGATACTCATTTAAATTCACATACATTTCAATGAAATAAGAGACTGAAACTGATATTCTGATCACAATTTATTCATTGATGTGAAATGAGACAGCTGAGGGTTTAACGAGAATGTCATATGCAAATTTCAATTATTACTTATTAGACAGGTAAGCCACAAAACATATAAATCAGTACTATTTTAGTTAATTGATGGAAATTAATAATTTCCTCATACTAGCCGTATATAGGCAAGGTTTTTGAATGACAGAGTCAATGAAAAATTCAATGCCATGGCCGGGATTTTAACCACGGATCTCCTGGTTTCTGTCCTGTCGCTCTAACCCATTGAGCTACCATGGCCAACGTGCCATCCTGACATTAAATTCTCCATTTGACTCGTATATTTCCCTGGTAAACAACTAGGGGCTCTCGCATTCAAGTTACACCGTTTGTGGCGACTTACTATCGTAAGTACTTCAGTCCCAGGCTTCAACATTTAACTCTTTTTTAAATTCTCCATGATGAAGCCTGGGACTCAAGTACTTACAATAGTAAGTCGCCACAAATGGTGTAACTCGAATGTGAGAGCCCCTAGTGGTTTACCGGGGAAGTGTACAAGTCAAATGGAGAATTTAATGTCAGGACGGCACGTTGGCCATGGTAGCTCAATGGGTTAGAGTGACTGGACTGAAACCAGGAGATCCGTGGTTCAAATCCCAACCATGGCATTGAATTTTTCATGTTGACTCTATCGTTATAAAACAGTGTTCACTTTTTTCAAAAATAAAATGAAAGTTCTTGTACTGTGCAATTACTCTGGTATTTATTGTACAGAGCATAGCTTATCTTTTATGATCATTTTATGTTTAAAATAACTACAGTGAACAAACTACTGTCTTCTAGCCGGACAGAGAATTGTTGATGAAACAGTGCAGAAGGTATTTCATTGAAATATCCAAATACAAAGGAATCATACACAACTGCTAAAAACAAGACTTGATTCTCACTGCAGTTATGTGTCACAAATTCTTGATTCTATAATATGTACTGTCATTATGAGGTTTAATAAGTGTTATGGCAGATGTAGGAATACCGTCATAAGAAAAATAAAGGTTATGCACTGCCATTTAAAACAGTTGAGATCTTGGTGGGTTCCTAATAATCAAACACTTTGAATAGTATAATTCTTCTGATCTACCTGCATGAAGGTGTTTTAAACACACAAGAAAATGATACAACACAAACACACACACACACACACACACACACACACACACACACACACACACACACACACACACACACAAAGTCATACAAATTAAGATAATCAGTATATATTTCACAAATATTAAATATTTTTCCTAGGCTGCCTTTGGAGTTCCTAGATTTTGTAGATCATATTTGGCTGCCTTATATAAAGTGGAACATATGCCCTAGTTTTGGTTTAAAAATCAAAGCCAATTTCACTCACAAATTGCTAAGCATAAAGTAGCATTTGTATGGTAGAAGTATCTTTATAACAGCATGATCCCTTAACATTTATATGTTTGAAAATGGGATTCCATACTTAGTCATCCAAACATGCTTTCTAAATCTCAGCTGCTATATAAGCACAGAAAATACCATCAGTGGAATAAGTAGTTCTCAAAAAAAAAAAAAAAAAAAAAAAAAAAAAAAAAAAACACCTTCAGTGCCGCATGTTTTAATAGCGGACGTTAAAACACTACTCACTTCCCCTCCCCAAAAAACTAAAAAGATATTTGGGATGGTTGTATCCAAATGTCAAATGCGCAAACCAGTCTAGTCCCACAACTTTATAAACATATTCTATTTTTGAAAGTCAAAATTATGCTATAAATTTTGTAAAATACCTGAAGCTACAGTGAAGCAATACAACAATTCATAACAAACTTCACTTATCTGTGTTTAATTGACTAATCCTACAGGACTAGTTTCATGATTTGTCCATCACATTTTCATATTAATTATTATTTATTTATTGCAGGAGAAGAAATATTTAAAAACCACTAAGTGAGGAATTAGATTTCTCTTTCCACTTCAACTGTAGTAATAACGTTATGTTGTTAACATCTGAAATCTTCCATTGTCACTTTCTCTACCACTCTTTCTCTTTCTAATTTATATCTTCTGTTAAATCTTAAATAAGGAAACTGAGAATGCATCAATCTCTGTCATTTGTTTATTTTATCTCACACACTGTTTTATTTTATTTTGCATGCAGCATTAACCTTTATAGAACGCCTGTCTGTCTCATCACAGTCAGTGAACTAAATTTGTTCTTTTGTGACTTTCTACTAATGTTCATTTGGACCAGACTCCAGTGATATTGAAGAGGCGTCATCCCAACATTTAGTATATTTCTCCTCATGTGTTTCTTGTCTGCAGTTGTCTTTCTGGCATGAAATTACCTCATTGTACAATAATTATAAGTGTAAGAAGGAACTATAAACAAAGCTCAAATTAATATTTAGTTTCATCTGATACACCCTATTGTTTAAAGTGTATTTTTAAGCAAAAAGTTAGCAGTATAATCTTCAACTTCGGTCTGAAGTCTCCATATCTGCTAGAAGAAGCTATATAATTCATGTAGATGAGGCCTGGATATCTACATGAGCAGTGAAAATAGAAACGGCAAAACATGAATAAACATGGGTGTAAATCTGTTTATATTTGTTAACCTTTTCAGTGAAATACTGATGGTTATGAAGAATTGTATAAGCCAAGAAACCAGAAGTGCCTGAAGCTACTAAATTTCCATCCTTTAGCTAGAGGAAAATTTAGAGGCAGACAGCTTGTTTCAAGTGGGATTCAAACCTGTTATCTCCAAGTACATACTAGTTGCGACTTATATCTGAAACTGTACCACAGTATTTTGTCTCTGAGCTGTAAGTAACGATGTAGAATAAGTAAAGCTTATAAAAAGTGTTTAAAATGGATCTGTATGATAAACTGAAAATACCAATATTTGAAGTAATAAAAATATATTCTTAGCTGGAGTATTTGAGCAGAAAAATGGAGATAACTTATCACAAAGAAATGCTAGAGGTGACAGACAAGTGAAAATCATTGAATGTAAATGTTTTCTGTAAACACAATGTCACCAGTAAATTATTTGTAAATTGCATAAGATAAAGAGCATATTTGTAAGGCATATTTGGATTACTGTAACTGAAAGGACTTAGTTTTTAAGATTTAATTTATTTCTTGTAGTTATGTATATCAGATATGTGTACCAGGTTTATATTTATAATTTGTTGTAATACCTTATGTTAGTTTTAGTGCTGTGTTTGAAATATTATTTGATGTTAACTAAATATAATGCTACATTAAGCAGTACAATACCATGTGAATAGCAAGATAAGCACTGAAACATCGTAAAGAGGTTACATTCAACTTAGAAAATAGTTGAAAAGTGTATAGTCAAATCTTTAGTATGGCCTCCTCATTCTTTGCATGTTTCTTGGTCTGTATTATTCATTCTAAGTTGAGAAGATGCTGCATATTTTGACAAAGAAAATTTCTAAGTTTCTTTTCGTAATCTTTACTCTAATGAAAATGCAGGTTTCCTGTGCTGAATGGTTTTGGTGTAGAGGGTAAGTATCTCTTCTCAGATGTTCCGTGTGTAACTATAGCAGATATTTCCTTCTGCTACTGCAAGTTCAGCTTGGTATCAACACCTACTTAAGCAGACTGACAGATTTTGGCACTATATCGTTATAGATACGAGGATGTGGACTCCTGGTTGAAAGGCTGCAATATTCATGTTTCTTGGTGGTCCATGCAGAGCTGCAGATCCAGCACAGCCCTCCATTCATGCTACCCTGCTTCATGTTGTGAATCAGGAAGCACTAGGCAGCCAGGCAAGCACTCTTGCAATATTGCATTAAACAAACTGAGTCTGGTGTACACTACATTAGTTACTATCAGGATTTACGTCGGGAAACTTGAGTTCCACCACTTAGTATCTGCTATGGTTACAAATATGGCATCTGGAAGAGAAATTTATTTTGCTGACCATAGCCATGCAACCTGTACTCCGCATTTGACTCTGTCCATGTAAAGCTATGTATGTTGAATTAATATTATGTCTCATTAATTCAGGGAACTTAATAATTAAGATAACATTTATCTTTATTTGTTTGTTCAAATTATTATGACTAAATCAGTCTTAATCTTATTGACTCATAAGTAAAATTCCTTCTTGTTTTTAATAATTAGGATCCATTATATCTGCATAGAAACTGGTTAATTTGGGACAATTAGATTTTGAGTGTACCGGAATAAGAAAAATTGTAAAATTGCGATAAAGTTTGGTACAATTATATATTTACTTTTAACACTTGATTGAAGTATTCCTGTAAGATAAATATGATTCATTGCATCCTTGCCTACTATTTTCACAATCCTCTTTACTTTTCTTGTGTGTATGTCCATTTCCTTTGTCACCTTCATTAAATACACATAACTACACATTTTATCCACAATCACTGTGATTAAAATTAGTACATGTGCTGTATGGGTTACTGGTCCAAATGCTCCTCTTAGTTTAAGTAGTAGTTGTAGTTTCAAGTCTTTTTCACTGTAGTCTGTATACCTCCATTTACCATGTTTTCCCAACCATGTTCAGTGGCATGTAGCAAAAAGAAATTATTTAAATATGTGCAATGTGAACAACAGATTTCTTTACCAGAGAAAATTAAATCATTGGTTACTTAGACATTCCATTCAAGGTTTAGTTCAGAACTTTGTCTAATCACTGTGTGCTCTTATACCTCTTACCCTCAGTACTCCAACGGGCTCTGTTTCTCAGAGATGCTGTGTCTGTAATTTCTGCTGTTGGCTCTTCCAGCCTACTTCTCAACACATTCATATGAAGTTCAATGTCCATGCCAACTATAGAGCCTTGATTTGGGTGCTTGGCTGGCATAACAAGGATTTGTTTGCTACCAGGAAACATACTGTTCGCTGGTGGCATCTATCATTCATAGCCCCTTAAATACAATTTCTCATGCAAATAATAACAATAACCACTACCTTCATCGTTAGATGTTATTGGAAGTAACATTTTTGTGTTGGACATCTCTCCTGTACTTTTTAAAATGTTTGTATTAATACTCATAAATTCTTCTTTGGAAATTGTAGCAATTTCTCTTATATATAATCACTTCTTCCAATTTATGCAGAATATTGCAATACTCTTTCGTTTTTAAGGTTCCCCATAAATAGAAATAACATACACCAAGATCTGCAGACCAATTGACCGTAATCCCCTACATATAATCTTATCATCAAAAGCTTGCTCAATTTTAATGAGAGATCAGCTTATATGTTACAGCAAAATTTTATTGAAAGTATGCTTATGTATGCTCCTAAAGTACAGTTATCTTAGACGGTTTTAATTTTAAAATGCTAGTGGCATCAAACCCAAAGTTTGTACAATTGTTTATTCCTGTTCTCAGCAATTTTTTTGGACTTTGTTGTAACTTTTCTCTATCAAATTTTACCTTTCTAATAAAATAATAATTTTTCAGTCTCTTATCAAAGAGTGATTCTGTTTCCCTAAATCATAAGTTTAGAAACTGTTTCCTGTGAGGTACGTGAACAACAGGGAATTTCTCCATAAATTACTGTCACACTTTTCTACAAGAGTATTTTTTTACATAGGAATTATACATGATTCTGTGTGCTAATGTATACAGACTTCTTAGAATTCAGCTTTAACTATAGTATAATACTAAGACATGTGGCCTCACAGTGTATCTACCTAATAGTTGGCTTAAGGAGAGAAGGGGACAATTTTGAGGGGGGCAAGCAAATCCCTGTTAAGTCAGCGATACTTACAAAGGAAGGCTCTGTATTAGTTCTGTGATGAATTTATGCTTTGTGAAGTGCATGAGTGGAAAAAATGAATTGTGCATGACACATTTATGCCATTATGAAAGTAAAAAGAAATTATTAGGTTTATGTAATTTATGCATCAGTTACATTACTGTACCTTTCAGATTTTAGCAGTTAAAGTAATTACAAAGAAAATTAAAGTAATGCTAATATAATGGTAATGGTGTGAACATAAGTGATGCAAGTATGTTTGCAATGGTGGTGGCAGCAGCGTCCCCACTGTAACAAAACTTCAAGCCGATTTGGCATAAAGAAAATGTCCCATTTTTAATATGTAGAAAGAAAAAACTGTGTTACACTTGTTTCATATACATTTTTCTAGATTTTTCATTTTAATATGTTTATAATTTTTTTCAATATTTTGCTGCTTTTTCAACCTCCTCATGTGTGTTCTGTGCAATATTATTTTGTTGCATGTTTATTATTATTATTATTATTATTATTATTATTATTATTATTATTATTATTATTATTATTATTGTTGTTATTAAAATGTCACTGATACATGGTTTGAACTAGTGGAGAACTAAACTCATAAAAATTGAGACATTCAGGAAATTCTGTAGAAGTGTTGGTAAATCCTGCTTTGAGTTTTTACTTCTTTCTTAGATCAAAATGCAATGTCACTGCAGTTTAGGGTATTATATAAAAACAACTGTATGTTCAACCAAATGCATGTAAAGTAATTTTGAAAATATAACCTTAAAAGGTTAAAAAGGTGATGCAGTTTTCAAAATAATAAATAAACACATAAATCAAATAAAACTAATAAAATGAAAAGGCTTGAAATATTGCGTAACATTGAACTCCTAATGTTATTTGTACTTTCTGTATATTAAATGTTAGAATTTTCACTCTATTGGTTTATCAGGTCCATCTTCCATGCTTTAACCCCACTCTCTTCCTCCCTCCATGCAAATTGATTGTGCAGTGTTTTCAAAATCAGTAATATAGCTACTTTTTCTAATGTATAAAGAGAAACTAAATTATTTAATATTATGACAAAAGACTAAAACAAAGTTTGCCTAACCTCTTTTATTTCCACCAAATCATTAGCCCAATGCTAACATACAATCAGCCTTTCTTTTACACAAATCCAACACTTAAAAACTTCTCTAGAATGTTCCTTTAAGTCTGTAGCATGCAACTGTTGTGCTGCTATAATCTTTCTGCTCTACACCCAGATCCTCCTCTTACCAGGAACTACACCAATTCCGAACACAACTCCAATATTCGCACATAAATTTCTTCCTTCTTAATAAATCCTTTCATGAAAGTGTTGAAAACAGTGTTGTTGTATAAATTAAATTTATTGGGAGTCGATTAATGACACTAAACAACACTTTTAAATTTTCCCGGAACTAGTTTCAGAGGCCTTCCCTCTATCTTCAGCCGGACATCGATTCAGTCGATGTCCGGCTGAAGATAGAGGGAAGGCCTCTGAAACTAGTTCCGGGAAAATTTAAAAGTAGGTGTTGTTTAGTGTCATTAATCGACTCCCAATAAATTTAATTCTTCCTTCTTGTTCCACAGCCTGTTGACTCCTTGTCATAGAGCTTGGAAACACACTTGGCTTGCACCACACTGCTCTAACACAATTCACTGCACAACTTACTATGACTATGACTCTGGCTAATTCACTACTGACTAGCTGACACTGACTCTTTCAACCTTGCAACTGCTTTTATATACCTGCCGGGCACAGAAGATCTTTCTGGAACTAGAAGCCTGTGGAACTGCTGCCACCAAAAGTCTTTTGCATAGTAATAATATGACTTGCTTCCTGATATCAGCTTTCCTCAAGACTGCACGTTATTTCTCACAGTAATTTGCTTCTTCTTTGTGAGATCAACAGTAGCTGACCTAGAGCACATGTTAATTTCTCACGGCACACTTGCACGATCATCAATGTGACAATATACACAAACTTGTGGTTGCTCCTGTGTCTGCAATGCAATCAAAAACATGCTCTTCCCATAGTAACCATTTTGTTTACATGGATATTATAAACAAAATGTGGCATAACTTCTTTAAATGTTTACAAATTTAGGAAACCTTATACTATAAATGTTTTGTGTAGTATTTTCCAAAGTCTTGAATAATAATCAAGATAATTTAAATCTTTTTTCTATTTGATTACTCATTGGGTACCTTCCCCTTTTGGAAATACTAAAATATTGTGTTGCTCATTTTGGGGATCAGATCTAAGGGTGTTGTGTAACATGTTTTAAAACTGTTGGTTATCTATCTGGCTGAAAGCCTGCATGCACATGCTCACACACTCACACTGGCTCTCTGTCTCTCTCTCTCTCTCTAAACATGTGATTTTTTATATCGAGATTTAACTGTATTGGAACACCACAGTGAAGCGAAATAATTATTAATATTTAGATGAGTCGTATTTATTACACATCTGCTTCACTTTCGTACCTATTTTGAGAACATGTTTCGCAAATCATCATTTGCATCTTCTGCTCTTATGCGACTAAAGCTTGATCCAGTGGTGTGGTGGGTGTGGGTAATTCTGGAGTTGCTGCTGCCATCTGTTGATTTAGTGATGAACTTAAATGTGGGATTCTCTTCTGGCGGGATTTCAAAGTTCATTAGTTGGTTTTTATGCTTTTCTATGTATATTCTCTCCCATATGACAAGTTCACTATGTTTTTGTACGTATTTTAGTAATTCTGTGCTATCTTCAATTTCATGATTTTCAGACCAGAAATGAGCTGCTATTGCGGACTTATCAATATTTTTGTATCTTAAGTGCCTGAAGTGTTCTTTCTTTCTAGTGCCTGTTTCTTTCTGTCCTCCCTATGTAAATTTTTTCACAGTCTTTACACTTAATCTTGTAAATGCCTGACTTTTCTTCTGGTTTTATCTTATCAGTATTATTACTGTTAAGTAGGTTTTTAATGTTGTAATTGTTTTTTGGTGCCAATGTTATATTGTATTTCTTGAATATTTTTTGGAACTTTTTTGTGGCCCAGGGGTGGTAAGTAAATTTAACAAATCTAATTTCTTGTTTTATTGGTGTGAGAGCTGTGATCTGTTTTAATCTCTTTTGAAGTTTGAATGATTTTAGTTTTTTATCTACAAGGTTTTTTCCATATCCATTTTTAATTGCAGTTTTTAGGATTTGATGGTGTTCGTTTTGATATTCTTGCTGGCTGAGGGGTAGATTTACTAATCTGTGTGTGAGACTGTTGATGGTGGCATGTTTGTGTGGAATTGGGTTGAAACTATTTGCTTTGATGTAATTATCTGTGTGTGTTGCTTTTCTATGGATAACAAATTCTAGTTTTTCATTGCTTTTTGTGATTTTAAGGTCCAAAAAAGGTAGAGTACAGTCCTCTTCAGTTTCCACTGTGAATTGTATGCTGGGTTCTTGCAGGTTGAGTAGTTTCAAAGCATCATCTATTTGTTTGTAGGGCACTATTGCAAAGATGTCTACGTATCTGTACCATGTTTTAAAAATATAAGGGAAGGCTTTAGTTATATGTGTTTCAAAAAAGCTCATGTATAGATTGGCCAAAAATGGTGATAGCGGGCTTCCCATAGCTAGTCCTGAAATTTGTTTATAATATTTTCCATTGAAGACAAAATAATTTTGATGTATACATATTTCAGTCATTGCCAAATATTGTTCTATTGCATTGGCATCTAGGTTTATAGAGTTTAGCCATTTTTTCAGTTGAATCAAAAGTTTGTCTAATGGAATGCTAGGGAAGAGGGAGCGGACATCAAAGGATACTAAAGTGTCATGAGGTTTTAGTTTAAGGTTTTGAATTTTTTCTACCAGGTCTAAGGAGTTTTTTATGCTCAGAGTATGGAATTGTGGAAAGGACTGAAATTTTTTGGACAGAAGGTAAGTAGGAGTGTTTATATTACTTACAATGGGTCTCATGGGTATGTTGGGTTTGTGTATTTTAGGCAAACAAGGGTAGGGTTGTCCAGTTTGATAGTTTTTTGTTCTGCAGTTAAAATTTTACTATTAATGATGGTTTTTTGTACATCTTTTATGCATCTGTTGAGTGGATTAGAATCTATTTCTTGGAATTCTTTTTGTTGTAGTAACTCTAACATTTTTTCCTTGTATGTAGCTGTATCTAAGATTACTATTTTGTTCCCTTTATCAGCCCTTGAGAAGATTACATCCTTTTTCCTTAAAGATTTAATTATCTTAATTTGTTTCAAATGTTTTCCTGGTTTTTTATTTATTAAGTTTTCCAATATAGGAGATGATTTTTTCCTAATTATATTTTTGTCCATGGTTTCCAAGCCTTCTACTGGTAATTCTATATCTGCAATGAATTCATCCGGGTTGCTGGAGTATGCTATACATGTTTTTAGGCCTTGGTTAAGCACATCTATTTCTTCAGTGTTAAAATTTTGCTTTGAGAGATTAATTACATTGTCTAGGGATCTGTTCTTTGCTGAAATTTTGTTTTGTTTTGGTTGCCAATGATTATGGTTATGCTTTAGTTTCTTCTTTTGACGATAAACTTTCTCTTTGACTTTATAATTGATATGTTCAAATGATTTGGTTTCTAAATGGTCCCATGCTGTGTTTCCTAGTAATTTTACCAGTCGCATAAGAGCAGAAGATGCAAACGATGATTTGTGAAACATGTCCTCAAAATAGGTACGAAAGTGAAGCAGATGTGTAATAAATACGACTCATCTAAATATTAATAATGTGATTTTTTGTTTCTGGGTAGCTCATTGTGTACAACAGTATCAATCATTCATCCAAAATTGTAAATTATCAACACTTCTATGTGATTTTATTATGTAATGTGGTTGCTTTATGGCAGGTCTGGAAGCAGAATGTATGTATGATTATCTGTTTGCACTGTGGTGAAGGAACACACGTACAAGTGGTCCATGACCTCTCCATAAAACAACTACATTGTATGTGCTGGCATAATTTGTGACTGCATTTATTACTGTGTTAAGTGCAGGAATCTTATCTATCTGTTCTAATTTCTTACTGTTTTGTAACACTTTCTTGCTCTCCACATCTTTTCATCTTTCTCTTTCTCGTAGTATTCTTTCCCTTTTCTTCCTCTCTCCCACTCCACTTCCATTAATCTCACCTCTCTGTTCTCTGTGCAACTTAGATACGGTGTTTTGAAAATTAGTAATATGACTACTTATCTCTGGGAGCTGGTCATCAGTACACAAACTTGTACTTGTTCCATATGAATTCAGTGTGATTGGAATTATGCTTTTTACGTGGTAATTTGTTAATGTAAATGGAATATGATGAACAGTTGTAAGTCCCTAAGTATTCATTCCATCAATTTAGTAAATAAAACTTCCTTAACATATATGCTTACAAACTCTTATGTAGCATTTTTTAAAAAAATTCTAATTATCAAGAGATACAGATTTCTTTTGTGCCTCATTAGAACCACCTACTTTGGGCGAAGTAATCTTGCATGGAAAGGTAATATGCATACACACACAAAAAGGATGAAATTATATTTATCAGGAGATAACTTTTTTATGTGCTGTATTATAACCACCCACTTTGGGCAAAGTAATCTTATATGAAAAGGTAACATCCCCATAAACATGAAAATGTAATTATTAGCTTTAGAATAGCCTATTGTTTGCATTAATATAAATTTTTCACCCAAATTTTAAAATTGCCAGAAAAACTTCCATTTAGTGTTTCATTGTATATATATAAGAAGTAAATATAATGTCTATTGTGTTAAAAGTGTCCCTTCACTGCATGAATATTTTTATTGCTGCAATAAAACATCTATATGTTTATATTGCACCAAAAACAGAAATTGTGAATTTGAAAGCTGGGATATTCCTTAAAATATTGTGACTTTGTGGGTTCGTGAAATGAAAAGTCCAATTTCACCACTCAAAAATGTTCTTTATTTCCACCGACTTACAGTTAAATACTTGCCAATTACACAAAATTACGTAATGCACACAATTACGATTCACCAGTTCGTCCGTTACCGTTCCGATGCACGTACACAATTACACAAATTCTTCCGTTGCACGGCACTACTTCACTAGCACGTCAAGCACTAACACTGGCTGTCTGTCTCTCTGAAACCCTTTTTATAGGCATCTCGTCGTATTCTCGGCTTCTCTGGTTTCCAGGCGAATATTCCAGATGATAGAAGAAGGGGACAGAAACGTCCAGGGACGGGTGACATTCCTTTAACCACCCCTCAGTTAGTGACAGAGACTAATGGGAGGCGTGGCTCTGCTCCCTCTGGTTTCCTCACAGCTGTGCCGTCATACCTTCCGCTAATTGGGTGACACTGCTCCCTCCTCAAAGCTGGTCGTCCCGAACAGCACCATCGTAGCGGGCTAGTCGATCCAGGTGTACCACCAACATCTTTCCTCGGGGAACCTTCTGGATGCGGTAGACCACGTCGTTAATCCTCTTCACCACCCGGTACGGTCCTTGCCATGGCTGCTGGAGCTTCGGACAGCGTCCCTTGGTCCGGGTAGGACGGTACAACCAGACCAGGTCACCTTGCTGGAACCCTTGGCTGTTGGCTTGCCTATCATATCTGGTCTTCATGCAGTCGCTCGCCTTCTGGATGTTCTGGCGAGCCATCTCGTGCATGTCGTGGAGGCGGTCCACCAGGTTCTCCACATACTCGGTCACCGGCTGCTTCACCTCCGGAGGGCTTCCGAAAGCCAGGTCACAAGGGAGGCGTAACTCTCGACCGAACATTAAGCTGGCTAGCGTCATCCCAGTTGTGTCGTGTGTAGACGAGCGATAGGCCAGCAAGAACAGTGGCACCTTGACGTCCCAGTCTCGCTGATGGCTGGCCACGACCTTCCTCAGGTGTTCCTCTAAGGTCTTGATGTACCTTTCGACCATGCCATCCGATTGGGGATGTAGAGGCGTAGTGCGAGCCTTGTTCACCCCAAGCCTTTGTAGTGCCTCCTTCATTAGGTTGGACTCAAAGTTGGTACCCTGGTCACTGTGTAGCTCTAACGGCACCCCAAATCGACAGAACACTTGCTCCACGAGGCAGTCTGTGATTGTCTTTGCCTCTTGGTTTGGGATGGCATACACCTCCGGCCACTTGGTGAAGTAGTCCACGACCACCATTAGGTACTTGTTGCCTCGTTCGGAAACTGGGAACGGTCCAGCAATGTCAACGGCGATCCGTTCGAATGGCGCTCCGACGTTGTACTACTGCATGCGACCCCGGCTCCTCGTCTGGGGGCCGCGACGCGCCGCGCACACGTGACACTGACGGCACCATCTCTCAGCATCTGCTCGGAGCCTCAGCCAGTAGTAGCGCTGCCGTAGTTTGTCAATCGTTCGGTTCGCTCCCAGGTGTCCTCCCGAAGTACCGGCGTGCACTTCTTCCAGGACTTCCGGGACCTTACTCCGGGGAAGTACCAACTGCTCTCTCTGCGTCTTCCCATCGGGTGATTCCCATACCCGGAACAGCACGCCCTCTCTGGTCCTCAACGAGTCTCATTGGGCCCAGTACGACTTGTAGGTGGCGCTCCTCGCTGCGATGTCCTCCCAGGTTGGTCTCGTCCCTGCCTCCACTTCCCTTAAGAGCGGCGCCAAGTCTGCGTCCGCCAGCTGCTCCCTCCTCAGGCCTGCGCTATCCCAACCGTCCGCAGGCACTGCCACAACTACTCGGACTGCTGCGGCACGCTCCTTCTCTTCCACTCTTGTGCACTGGCCGCACTCTTCTGGACAGGGTCTTCTGGACATGGCGTCTGCGTTACCGTGGCTCTTCCCTCTACGATGTTCCGAGGTGAAGTCGTACTCCTGCAGCCTCTGGACCCAACGTGCTGTCTGGCCTTCCAGGTTCTTAAAGGTCAATAGCCAGGTTAGGGCGGAATGGTCAGTCCTCAGGTGGAATGGCTGACCGTACAGGTACTTGTGGAAGTGCTCCAATGTCCTTACTACCGCCAGTAACTCCCGTCGTGTGACGCAGTAGTTCTTCTCTGCCTTGGATAGCGTCTTGCTGTAATAGGCTATCACCCGCTCATGGCCGTCCTGGATCTGCGATAGGACACCTCCAATGCAATGGTCGCTGGCGTCGGTGTCCACAATGAAGGCGCCCCCCGGTTGTGGGAAACCCAAAATTGGAGCACTGCACAGGGTCTCCTTTAGGTGCTGGAAAGCGTTTTCGGCGTCCTCTGTCCACACATAAGGCCGGTGTCCCTCCGTCAGGCGGGTGAGGGGTTTTGCGATGTTGGAGAACCCCTTTATGAAGCGGCGGTAATAACTGCACAACCCCAGGAAACTGCGCAACTCTTTCCTATCCTTTGGGCGAGGCCAATCTCTCACAGCCTGTGTCTTCTCCGGGTCTGTGGCCACTCCGATTGCTGAGACTGGCCCAAGTAGTTAACTTCCTTGCGGAAGAGCTGGCACTTCTTCGCGTTCAGCTTCAAGTTGGTCGCTTGCAGTCTCTGTAGCACCTTACTCAGATTCTCGAGGTGATCTTCAAAAGTCTTCCCGACGATGATGTCCAGGTATAGCAGGCAGGCATCGTAAGTCAGCCCTCTCATCACTGACTCCATGAGGCGCTGGAAGGTAGCTGGTGCGTTGCAGAGGCCAAAGGGCATAACCGTGAACTGCCAGAGCCCTTGGCCCGTCGAGAATGCAGTCTTCTCCTTGTCTCTCGGGTCTAGAGCTACCTGCCAGTAGCCCGACTTCAGGTCCAGGGTCGAGAACCACTGTGCACCAGCTAGCGTGTCCAGGGTGTCGTCAATCCGGGGTAAGGGAAAACAGTCCTTCAGGGTGACGGCGTTCAACTTTCTGTAGTCTACGCAGAAGCGCAGCTCGCCGTTCTTCTTTGTCACCAAGACTACAGGGGAACACCAAGGGCTGTCAGACTCTTCAATCACTCCCCTGGATCTCATGTCCTCCAGCATGTCTCGTACCGCCCCTTGCTTCGCCAGCGGAACGCGTCTATGTGGTTGCCGAATAGGCCGGGCGTCTCCGGTGTCGATGCGGTGAATCACTTTGTCCGTGCGGCCGTAGTCACTATCACCTTGGCTGAAGACGCGCTGATACCGTCTTAGCAGTTGTCGAACCTTCTCCAGCTGTTCTGTGGTCAGGTGGTCGGCCGCCCTCTCCACCAAGCCTTCTAGCCGGGGCCCCAGGTGTTGCTTCGGCGCCGGCTCTAGTATCTCGTCGATAGCTGTTACGCTCACCACGGGCTCGCACATTCCCAACTCCGTCCCGGCCTGGACGTCGTGATCGGCGTCCGTAGGATTTAGCAGTCTCACGGGCACCTCCTCTCGGCACGGCAGCAATGCCCTGGCTACACACAGTCCGTTTACAGGCGGCTTCTGGTCCAGCATCATGTTCCTGGTTCTCTGGCCCTCCAGTCGCGCCGTCACCACCACCTCGCTCCTCGCGGGGACAACCACGTCTTCGTCCAAGACGACCCTGCAAATTCCAAGGCGCTCTTCGGGTTGACGGAGTATAACCTCCTCTCCGTTAAGCCGCAGGACCTTGCCGACGTCGACCGTCGCCTCATGGCTCCTGAGGGCATCCAGTCCCAGGATCACCTCCTCAGCCACCTTCGCGACGAACACCCACAGACGTACGGCACTCCGTCCCAAGTTCAGCTCCAGCAGGGCCTCCTTCTCCACAGGCAAGGTGTCGCCCGATGCCGTGACAAGCTGGCATGGTCGGTTTGGCTTCCTTGCCGGCAAACCCTTCGCCACGTCAGGTCTGATGATGGTCACGGCCGCCCCGGTGTCCACCAGCACGCGGCACGGCTTCCCTCTTACCCAACCGTCCGCGATGAGGCTGTCATCCATACGCCGGCTGACGGCGCGCAGTGTCACTCGAGGGGATGGTGGTGATGGAGCCGACGTGCCCCTCTCCACGACGGCCCTTACTCGTTTTCCGGCTGCTCTTCCTGGTGTGGGCAGTCTCTCCGCAGGTGTCCGGGCTGTCCACACCCCCAACACAGGCCACTAGGTGTTCGCCGGCGTCCCTCAGCTGGTCTTCTGTCTCCGGCGTAGCGGACACTCCTCGTTCCCGACGTCGGGGTGGATGTTATTTTGGCCGCCTCCATCCTTAATGCCGCTGTCAGCGCCTCGTGGATGGTTTTATATTCCCCGAGCATTAGGCGCTGACGAATCTCCGTGTCCCGTACCCCGTCGACAAAATTGTAGGCGGCTTCCCGGGATACGAACTCCAGTGGCAGGTCAACCAAGGCCTTGCTAGCCAGCTGCTCGATCGCAATGGCGAACTCCTGCAGCGTCTCCCCCGGCTGCTGTGACCTTGCCTTTAGTTGGCTGCGGTATGCTGCGGCTAAGCGGTGGTTCCCGAAGCGATCCTCCAGGGCTTCCCAGATGTCCTTGGGCGCCGCCGTCGTCTGCACCGCGTTTAGGACTTCCGCGGCTCTTCCCTGGAGGCTGGCTATTAACTGTGTGGCCTCCTCCTCCAGTGACCATCCGTTGTGCCTGGCCACTGTGTCGAACTGGCGGCGGAAGACCTCAAACGTTGACGCGCCGTCATACTTGGGAGGTTTGACGCGCGCAGATGTTGTGTTTCGTCCCGGCGAGTCGGCCTTCAAATCCTTCAGCTTCCTGCCGACGACGTCCTCCACCATGGCGTTCAGGGACTTCACGCTGCTGTCGGCTTTCCCTTCCAGGTCGTTAACGCGGCTCGCCAGGTCCTCGACGCGCTCGTCCACTTGGCCCATCCGCTTGCCCAGCTCCGTCACGTCATCCCTCACGCCGGCCAACTGTTCTTCAAATTTGGCGGCGAGAGCCTCGTTCGCCACCTTCATTTCCGTGGTCAGTTCGGCCATCTTTGAGGTCATTGTCGTGGCCAAGTTGTTGTTAGCCGTTTCCGTCTTCGCTGTTAATTCGGCCTTCATTTCTTCCATCTTCCCGGTGATGTTGTCGTTGGCCATCTTCATTTGTTTCAACTCGGCGGTGATGTTGTCGTTTGCCGCTTCTGTTTTTGCAGCGAGGTTTTCATTTGCCGTCTTCATTTCTGTCAGTTCCGCCTTCATTTCCATCATCTTCTCCAAAATTTTCTCCAATGCCGCGTCCATGGTTGTAATGTTCGGTGATGTTATCTTCCCGCTTCCTGACACCAGTTGTGACTTTGTGGGTTCGTGAAATGAAAAGTCCAATTTCACCACTCAAAAATGTTCTTTATTTCCACCGACTTACAGTTAAATACTTGCCAGTTACACAAAATTACGTAATGCACACAATTACGATTCACCAGTTCGTCCGTTACCGTTCCGATGCACGTACACAATTACACAAATTCTTCCGTTGCACGGCGCTACTTCACTAGCACGTCAAGCACTAACACTGGCTGTCTGTCTCTCTGAAACCCTTTTTATAGGCATCTCGTCGTATTCTCGGCTTCTCTGGTTTCCAGGCGAATATTCCAGATGATAGAAGAAGGGGAGAGAAACGTCCAGGGACGGGTGACATTCCTTTAACCACCCCTCAGTTAGTGACAGAGACTAATGGGAGGCGTGGCTCAGCTCCCTCTGGTTTCCTCACAGCTGTGCCGTCATACCTTCCGCTAATTGTGTGACAATATACATTGAAACCAGCAGTAATGTGCTTGAATGTGGGAGACTCCACATCTTATATTTGTAACATTTACTATGAAACTGCTACACTGTGTAATTCCAGGTAGCTGCAACTATATGTTCATAGATTGTAGTGAATAATGATTCATTATTTTGCACCTAGTCTGTTGGCATGAAACATTGATGTAACAAGTTGAAGTACACTGGGGTTTTGAAACATTGCCATACCACCCTTGCTATAACTTAATTGAAAGTTTGCTCTTTTTCATATTATATGAATTTCAGTGTGCAATTTTCATCTATTTTCTTTCACTTTCACTATTTAAGTATCCCATGAACCAGAGAGTAATAGAATTCATGCTCTAATAGCAGAAGCACTAGAGCAGTGATGGCTGGCTGCTGCCGTTGTGACATAAGAGCAGTGACTGAGCAGTGCAACGTGCTTTGAACATGGCAGGGTATGGGAATTACCCATGGCTGAAGTACAAGAGTGTAGTAGTGAAAGGACATCTACTCCCTTGTCTTTTATATCGGTATGGAAAAACTTGGTTTATTTGTGGAGTATGTAAGAATGGCGAAGTGTTTGGTCTGTGGCAAGGTTCTTCTGCATATAAAGAAGTTCAATACACATCGCCATTATTCTGTATGTCATGCCAATGACTATGAAAGATATATGGGAGAAGATCAGAAAGTGATAGTGCAACAACTGAAAGATAAATTGTTAACTGAAAGTGAGGAGCATTTTGTCAGTGAATTAGGCTAAGCTTAAGCTATAGAATATCACTAGCAATTGCAAAAAAATATGCACCTCTTTAATGACGGGTAATTTGCCAAGAACATTTGCGATCATGACAGCAGAGGAATTATTCTCTAGCAAAGCACATGAATGTGAATCAATAAGTTTATCTCGAACTGTCACTCGCTGCATTCAAGATATGACCGATTATCTCCAGGACCAGCTTATAAAATTTTTGAAACAGTTCATCACATATTCACTGGCAGTAGATGAAAGTACCAATACATTGGATACTGCCCAGTTGGTTGCATTCATCAGAAGTGTCGATAAAAATCTTTCAGTGAGAGAGGAGCTATTTGACCTTATTTCATTGAAAGATACAACAAAGGGTTTGGACATTCTGACATTCATTGAGAAAGCTCTTGTCAATGTTGGACTGTCTGGGTTCAAACTTGTGTCCATAGCAATGGATGGAGCGCTCTCTGTGCTAGGACATAAAAGTCTAAAGAACATACTGAAAGAACTCAGTGCTTCTCATGAAATAATTCCAGTGCACTGTATAATACATCAACAGAATTCATGTGCTAAACGAGCAACATTGAATAACATTATGAACTCAGTTATAAAGCTCACAAACTCCATCAGATCAAACTGTTTGGTTCATCGCCAGTTTAAAACTTTTCTTGGAGAATGCTACAATCAATATAGAGACTTACCCTGTCTTTGTGAAGTGTGCTTGTTGAGTCGTATGGTACTGGATCAGTTCTTTGAACTAAGAGAGGAAATTGCAGCTTTGATGGACATGCAGAAAAACACTTTCCAGAATTACGAGATAGAAACTGGATTTATGATTTAGCATTCTTAACGATTTAACTGGTCATCTAAACTTTGCTTTGAACCTCTCCTTTCGGGGCAGAGGTCAGATAATCAGTGAAATGTATAGTAAATAAGCTTTATTTGAAGTTAAACTAGATTTATGGAAATGACAGGTAACCAAGGGAGATATTTCACATTTTTCAAACTTATCGACAGTATGCGACTCATGTACACACATAAATAATTATGTAGATGTATTAGAACAGCTTAGTCAGGAATTTCACTGCAGATTTCAAGATATTGAAAATCTCAAATCCAGCATTTGCATATTTGTGATGCCCTTTTCAGTTGATATTGATAGTGTTCTAACATCACTGTAACAAAAAGTAATAGATTTGCATATTGATATAGAAACTTTCTATAGAAATGCTCTATAGAAACCTTCAAGCAAAATATCCTCGCTTCCATATTTTTGCTGCAAGGATGTTGAGCATATTCGGATCTTTTGATGTATGTGAGCAGTTTTTTTCTTGTTGAAAATCTGAAAACCAGAAGATAAAAACCAATTATCTGATCTGAATTTGAAAAATGTTCTTCGTTTATGTGTTAGCCAAACTATGACTCCAAATATATCAAAATTAGTGCACGCAAAAAGAAGGGAGAAAACCCTTGACTAAGTGTTGAGCTTGAAAACTAAAGTGGCACAACATTGTTGTGTTCTTCAAAGGAATCAACATAAATTGCATAACACTGATTAATGGGAATAATATTTTTCAAATTTTGGAGTAGAAGGTAATGTTACAGTATCGGTTAAAGCATATTTGTACAGTTTTGAAGTCTAATTTACATAGTGTAACTCTTGTGCATTTTACATTCCATAAGTAACTTTTAATTTGTTTAGAAATAAAATTATTTTGTTGATTCAGTCTTCACATTTTCTAAGTTACGTTAATATATAAATATAGTGTGATTTATTCCAATTTATAATCAGTTAATAATTATTATTTGTAATGTCGCCACGCTACCTGACTAGTGTTGGAGCACACTTTGTCATTGCATAGTAGCTGAGCTGCCACAGTTGCCATCATCTCAGCGTTTGGCTCATTATGCAGAGAGGGCAGAGCATAGAGTGCAGCTGCTCTGAGGAATGACGTACTAGAGCACGAAACATGCTTGTTACTGCACTAGATGAACCACTTGATTCTGACAGAGATGAAAATGCTGTTGTTGAAAGTGATATTGGTTGTGCATCAGAGCAAGATGGGCAGGTTAGTAAAAATCATTATCTCAGAAAAAACAGATGGTCAAATTTCCATATTGTTTTTCTACTGTGATCAATATTACATTAACACCCAGATAATGTATGATTCAAAACAAAACCTATACCTCAAAAATTTTTTTAATAGTATATCTTTGACTCTGATCAGAAATCATAAGTGATAGGCGGAAAGTATATCTTCTGACAGAATTAGGAGCCCATGTACGACATGCACCAGAGACATCCAACAATTGTAATAGGAAACAAGAATTCCTAGACAATAAGGTCACTGCATAGAATGTCTGCAGAATAGACATTGTAAGACAAAATGAACATGTACAAAGTGTGGCATTTATGTATGGATCACATTTTTGTAAGCTGTACTAAGGAAGAAGTAGAAATTGATTATAATTAAGACTGGTGTTATTTATGAAGAGCATATTCAACATGCAACAAGAAATTAATTAAGAAATAAGGAATGAAGATTGTGATAACTTTTTCATAGCTTAATTTGTTTAATGTTTAGAATGTATAAGATAGCCCTTATTCATATCACTTTATATTTTGAATGCCAAATGACATTTATAAGCAAGAATCTTTATCATATGCAAGAGTAAAATCCTTCTGCACCACCAATAAAAGAATTTGCTATATTAGGTATAAAAGCTAACTTGTTATATTGTTTATATATTTACATGATTATTTATCAGAAATTGCTCACGGAACACAATCTATAATAAATGCATATATCATATTTAATGCATTGAAAATGCTGAAAAACTAAGGGTTTGACATATCCTATACACCACTGATGTTAAAATTCTAGGCCACACCACTGTCAGGTTAATACAATTACTTTCCAGTAAATATTTACTATAGCCTGGGTAATAATTTTCCCTAAAAATGGGAAAATAGTACTGCATTGGTATTTTCATTCATACCAAAGATACAAAACTTTTTAAATAGCAAAATTTTGCAATGGGCTACAATTTACTTATTTTCAACTAGATATGTCGAAAGATATTATTGTCTGGCCCTGTAGCTCAGTTGGTAGAGCACCTGCCTGCTGTGCAAGGAGCCTCAGGTTCGATTCCTGGCTGGGGTGGGGATTTTACTCCAACCAAGATGATTCCCCATCTTCCCCAGAGTCTGGAAATATGAATGAGAGAGTGAATGTGTGTGTAATCTACAATTAAAATACAAAGTACAGACAATCCAATGTATATGAGTTAATATCATCAATATGTTCCAAAGGAGAACAGCCGTCGATATGACCACTGCAGTTAAAGGCAGTGGAACAAAAATTTTGTTCTTAAATGGAACAAAAAAAAAAAACATTAGAAATTATGGTATCAGTGTCTCTAATTCAATTTAATTGCCGTGATACACACAGGATATCTCATTCAGCATGCAGCAGTGTGAGGGAATCAAATATTTCCTATGTCAGTAAGTATTTTTTACATATTTGAGGCTACACTTACAGAATACAATTCATATCTTTTTCTTACTAACCAAAGTCAGAATTTGCATGGAATTGTAGGCAAGAAATGCATGTATGCCCTTAGTAAAAAATTTTGCATACCGAGTTGGATAGAAATTAATATTCTTATAAATCAAAAGAATTACTTATATTTCTCAAAGTTATATTTGTATAACTGTTAATATAATTTGAGAAATAGAAATTCCATGAAATTACATAATGGGCTTTTTTGACAGCCGGCCTTTACAGACTTATATGAACCAATAAATGTATAATAATGCGTGTGGCGTTGGTGGCTGTTACAGCAATAATGGTTCAAACAAATTTCTCATTGCTTTGTTTTGCTAGATTGTAATGTATTAAAATATCTGTTAGAGCACAGTGATAGAGCACATATGTCAGGAATAATACAGAAAAAACAGCAATTAAGTATAACTATTCATGAATTAAGTTGTGGCATCCTCTTAGTTTAATATACATATTTTCTTCCTGCTCTTCTTATACCACTCTGTGGTGTCAAGCATTTTTCCTCTTAACCCTTAAGCAGGTTGAGAAACGGAATCTAACATACATACCAACCAATTAAATAGTACATATAATTTTGTTTATATATATATATATATATATATATATATATATATATATATATATATATATATATATATATATATATATATATATATATATATTAAGGCAAAGAAAAATGAGGCATGAGAATTCACATGTTACTCGAAATAAAGCCTCAGTTGAAGAAAGCGAAGTATCATAATTCACATAGTAGTCTTCATTGCTTCTTAGTTGTTTTTGCCGAAGTGTTCATTTAAATGTCTCTAGAATTTACATTGCCTCATTGCCAGCTGCTATCTTATGCCAGTTTTTAAAATACCCTGAACATTAGCATTACTACTGCTAAATTACACAGGGTGCGATGTTTTAGCGCTTGACATGAAAGTGGATCACTTAGAGTGGCTCTTTAACACTTTACGGATAAACTTTCTTTTGCGCGATGCCAGAATATTTTTGAAGTCCAACGGTTCACGTATACGCATGCGCAAGCAGAAGACCAAGCCAGTTCTCGCGTTGCAGCCAACATGAGAAAGATATGTAAAACTTGTAGCCAACCTCAGCAAAAATGCCCCAGACATGTCCGCGTGCAAAAGAACATGGTTTGAGCAGGCTAAGTTATCGCCCGGTCAAATTTTGTTACTTGTGCACTGCTTTGCACATAAACAATCCTACGACACCACAATAATGGAGTGCTCTGTAGGAAATATTGCTTCGGCTACTGCCGCGAATTGTGCATGTCAAATGAAACCAAGTATACTTCAAGGGGGGAAATTGGCGGTCCTGGCCACGTCGTTCAAATCAACGAATGCAAAAAGGGACGACGCAAGTTTCATCGTGGGCGCGTCGTAGAGGGCAACTGGATCTTGGGAATGATCGACGTGGAAACGAATGAGGTCCGGATGACGATATGCCCCAACAATTGGAGGGATGCAAATACGCTCTACAGTCTAATATAAAAACATCAATAAGTGTGAAGGAATTAGAAAAAGATCGCCGCGTAGCATATTAGAAAGAAGAGCCTTCTTTATAAAATGTAATGTTTTCTTTTAACACCCACCATTTTTACTTAATTCCTAAAGCTGTATTTTTTAATTTCCCACAGTGTATACTGCAACAGGTCATAAAATGGTTGTACCCGATCAATTGGAATCATAAATCGAGTGAGTGTTTTTAGCTGTCATAATATTTGTTTTCTAATTGTTTGTGTTTCATAACAGTAAATGTATACGCACACAGCATATCGGATGGAGTTCAATTGTTTGCTGACTCATCTCATGTCTTCGGCGCATATCTTCGTTTATCTTACCACCATTTGGCTGAATTGTGTTTTTCTATGTTGACCACAATGCAGAAACAAAAGCGTGTTAGCTCTCCCTTCTTCCCCACTGCCCGCACCATACCTTAAACCCAGCACTCAAGAAATCGTGCGCATATAGTACTTCTCAAGTTCTTCAGAATTGCACGAAAGCATCACAGTTGTTTGGGTATAAATTTGAAGTGATTTTTTGTGTCAGTGCTATCAGATTACTTTGGATCAGCCTAAATGGTGACCACAACAAGAAGATCTGTAAATGACCCTAATGTGTTTCGTTACATCTGGAGCTCTCTGACTCTCAAAAGCAGGAGGGAGAACATGATCTTATTTGTGAAATGAGCATCTGTTCTTATTTTGATATAAAGTTAGGAGACAAGGTAAACTGAAATCTTTATCATTCAAGATTCCAGTGTTGTGGAATTGCTAATTTTCAATGGTAAAAGTTGGTAGGCATAACAAGAACAGTAATGAAAGGAATTTTTATCCAAACCTAAAATCAGCCATAGTACCTATAACCACATGGTCCAAACATTTCGGTGCCTGAACCAGCCACTTCATCATCATCATCATCATCATCATCATCATCATCATCATCATCATCATCATCATCATCATCATCATCATCATCATCATCATCATAAACAACAACAACAACAAGGAAACTTCAGATCATGATTATGACTCCACACACACATAAAAGGTCAACCAAAAAAGTTTACATGAGAAGAACTAATGTTTAGAGATTTGTGTCTCAATTAATGGAAAATCAAGTATTTATCAATTTAATTGTTTCGATTGTGATAAGGTTTATATGGGAAAGACAAAACGTAATTTGGAAACCTGAACGAAAGATCATTTTCACAACATTAAGTACAAACTGATAAATTAGCAGTAACAGATTATTTTTGGTCATTTAACCATGAAATAAATCCTGAAGTTAAATTATTAAAACAAATAGTCTGATAGACTTAATGGTTTGGGAAAAGATATTTAATTAAAAAATAAACAGTGGGCGCCGGGGTAGCGCGGTGGTTTCGTTCGCGGCTCCCGTTCTAAGGGTCCCGAGTTCGATTCCCGGCTCTGGGGTTGGCGATTTTAAGTCGGCCCTATCCACGCCTTCACCTCTGTCTAGCACACGTGAAGTATCCCCTATGCCCAACGTGGTTCGGAGTCCACGGTAAAAACTGTAGGTCCTCTCACCTCACCACCATCTTCACTATCACCCTATCATCGGAGGTAATGGACACCGCCCTCTGGGTGCCTCCACCTGAGAAATGGGTCCGGTCATCACTTGGTGGGGTGAGGTTACCCCGAAGGCCAAGGTTGCCATGTGGGGAGTGTTAGTAACTAACTTAAAAAATAAACATCGCGTAATGATTACGTAGAAAATGAAGCTAGTCTCTATCATATAACCTTGCCCCGCTGACATGTATCACTCCACGTACAACTACCTTCCCCCTCATCCTAATTGGCTAATGCTTTCGCGCCATAGGCGGTACCTTCCCGTCACATTTAAAACTGCAGTAAACGTCATAATAATTGCCAGGAAGATAGATAAAATCATACAAATAAGAATATGAAGGCATGCAAAAATAATGAAGTTTATAATAAAACTGAGAAAGTTGAAACTGAATGAATGAGCAATGAAACTGAAACAAGTTTATAATGAAAGACCTTCGGCCTTTTCCACTGGGATTTTTTAAAACCAGCACACATACCTTGCAAAAATGCTTGTCTTTCAGTCTTAAAAGTCGTGTCACACCATACTTGTGTGTCCTTCATTCACCCAAGTCTCGTCAAGGTAGTATATTTTGGGATTTGTATCCCTGTACAATCTGATTGTCCTTTAATAACGTCTTCGCCACACAGCAATATCGCCCCTGCAGTAAGTTTTCCTGTTGTCTCCATTTCATGTCGTGATGTTCCTACGCATCTAACACAACTGTAAGTTCAGAGCATAGCTGTTCGACTTCTCTCACTGGCAAAGACGGATTCTTCCCTGTGAGTGCATTAAGCACATGCAACACAATTCTTTTCTCGCCGCTTTGTAAAGGTTTTACCTTGCGATGCTTGAGCGAAAAACTTTCAGTAGACTCTGCCATTATACATATAAGTAGTACACGCGTAATAAACGATCAATAAAATAATTTAGCTCTCGCACTCAGCACAATACACCTTCGAATGGCGATATATGACTAATCCAGTTCAAAACAAGGCCAGTGATAAAAGTCATAAACAAATGTCATCACTACCGCTAAATCACGTGCTATCGTGTCATGTGCTTGAGATCAAAGGAACCTCCTCTTTACTTCGTTTAAGAATTAACATGCATTTCAGATAAACCAACTCTGTTGCGTAATATATTTAATTAAAACAGTTACGAAAATATAAATTTGACAATTTTAGTTAATTGATGGAAATTAATCATTTCTCCACACTAGCCGTACATAGGCTACGATTTTTTATGGATAGAGTCAACCTGAAAAATCTAATACCATGGCCTGGGACTCAAGTACTTACAATAGTAAGACGCCACAAAACGGTGTAGGTATCTGGGATGCGAGAGCCCCTAGTGGTCTACCGGGGAAATATATGAGTCAAATGGAGAATTTAATGTCAGGACGGCACGTTGGCCATTGCAGCTCAAAGGTTAAAAGCGGATGCACGGAAACCAGGATATCCGCGGTTCAAATCCCGGCCATGGTATTGAATTTTTCATGTTGACTATCCATAAATTTGACAATTCTCTTCCAACATATAAAGATATATCACCATGTTAAATAATGAAGTAATTTTTACCGCACAACAGTCTGTCTTACAACAGCAGCCAATGAGAGGTAATAAGGCCACGTGACCGTTTAGAGATACGGGGCAGGCTTATGTGAAACAAGGATTAGTTACAGTGAAGCAATAAATATTACACAAATATAAATATTTGTTACTAAATCTCCACTTAACTTGAGAAATTGATGTTAATATTTCTTTCTTCTTTCTAATGAAGATCGATTTCGAAGGCAAAGCGCATTCGTCCTCAGTTCAAAACAAACACCGTTGTCAAGGAAATCTCCGTTACCATGCTTTTTCTTTTGTTATGTTATGTTTTTAGCATTACCAACATCTGAAGTCGAAACAAACCTGAAAACAGAATCAACTGCCGGTATGTCAAAATTCACTACGCGATGCTTATTTTTTAGAATAAATATATTTTCCCAAACTATTAAATCTATGGGACCATGTAATTGTTTTAATAATTTAACTTCAGGATTTATTTCATGGTTAAATGACTAACAATGATCTGCTACGGCCATTTATCAGTTTGTTTATATTCAGTGTTACGAAAATGTTCTGTTTTTCTGGTTTCCAAACTACGTTTCGTCTTTCCAACATAAACCTGAATTAATCGCGTAGTGAGTTTTGAAATACCGGCAGTCGATTCTGTTTTTAAATTTGTTTCATTTTCAGATTTTGGCAGTACGAACAAAAACACAGTGACATCTAGTGATTGTAGCATTGAGGACGATGTTTATGACTGGCTGAGGATGTGAATAAGTGTTTCATGAAATTGCGATCCTGATCAATTTATCAGAAAAGTTTCGTCATTTCTTATAAGATAAGTGAATGTTTTAGTTACAACTTATTATATTTGTATATATTTGTTTACTTCGCTGTTAATAGCTTCATATTTTACGTATTTATTGGAAGGAAATGTGCTTACTCCAGGCAAAACTTTCTACTGCTTTCAAGCCAGAGAATCAATTTCATAAGTATTTCATTATAGAAGGCGGTCTTGCTTATTGCAAGGACATTGAAGGTGTGTTATCAAAATATGGTGAATAAATGAATGGTAGATATTTGTAGATTCTATCAAAAAAGAGCCTCAAGACTGTAGTTCTACACATTGTATGGCTCAGTGGCAGTAGCATATTCTGTGCACTTAACAGAAAACTGTGATGATATAGAGATGCTGCTGAAGGCATTAAACTATAAAACCATGAATGGGTTGTATGTGGAGACCTAAAAGGTAATAGAAATACTTCTGGGACAGCAGTCAGACTTTTCAAAATGTCCATGTTTCTTGAGCCTCTGGGATGATCCTGCTCATGAATCACATTGGATTAGAAGGGAATGGCTTAATAGAACATGAATCCTGTGTGTTGAAATGTGATAAAAGAATCTCCGATGGGAGAAGAGAAAATCACCACCTCTTCATAATAAACTGCGAATTCTGAAACAGTTTATCAAAGCAGGGCCTAAAGATAATTTTTTTAAGTATACGAGTTCCAAGTCTTCTGTTATAGTTGAGGCTAAACTTAAAAAACGAATATTTGTGGGACCGAATATTAGAAGTTTGTGAAAGATGAAGTATTGAAAAATGTACTAACCACAAATTAATACCAGATGCTCAACTCCGTGTTAAAAATTGAAGGCGCATAGGGCGCTCCTCCTGAACCTTTCGATGCCAGCTAAGTGAACTAACCAATATGTCGTCGGAAATGCCGTGAGGTTCTATTTCGACCGAGCTATGGTACATTCGCCACCCCCCCCCCCCGACCTTCCCGTGGTGTTCAGGGACTGTATGAATGCAACATCTTTCGAAGCCTAATCTCGTGCACCAACGAATAATTTACGGCACAATTCATTTATCGTATATTAGCATAATACGGGCTAAATATGCTGAGTAAATGTGCGAAAATTAATCATCAGTATGCGAGATATGACTTCGAAAGTAGTTGACCAACTAAATTCGGAAAAAGAAAGGTCTCAGAAGCCACTTCCAAACTTGATCCTTTTCCTGTTGCCACTAAGCATTATAGCGTTTATATTCATGTAATAAATGAATAAGTAGGTCTTTAAGAAGCAATTACAACTTTGACAGAGTGAGATTACTCAAGATGCTGTCGAGGTTATACATAACACCTGTGCTTCCTTTACCTGAACTGTGAATTCCTAAGCTTGTTACTGTGATAATTACAAGAAAACCTGACACTAAATCAATGCATTCTACAGGTACAGGAAAACCGGAAAGGATATCACAAGGTCATGAGTAATGCAATTTCTTTGTACACAAAATAATGTTGAAAAATTCCCTGGAAGCAAAGTGGAAAGAAGAAAAAATAACGAAAAACGAAAAACATTATTAAAGAAATGTATATATAAATTGTAAGTGAAGAGACAAACAACTATGTACAAGAAATAGCACTGTCTCTTTAAATAGAAAACAAAGAAGCTCTGTTAATAGCTTATATTTACTAAAAATTTCAAAAGCTCTATAGTACATTATTTTCAGCACAAATTTATAAAAGAATATTTAAAAAATCCTGAAATTTGTGATTGACTCATGATATTAATTTGTGATTAATGTGATCTGATGTGTAATGATTTGTGATTAATTGTGATCTCACAAATTAGTACATGAGGCAAAGACATACACTGAATAAAAGACACTATTTTATATACTTCTAATCACTTTGGTTGGATTATCATTCACACATGCAGTATAAATGATTATGATTTGAATGAAATGTACAGTTCAATGAATCTAAGAAGATATTGTCACCCAATTATCGGAAGGCACGACCAACTGGAGCTGGGTGGGCGACAGGAGGCATTCAGACAACGCCTACCCATTTATCTGTGTAGCGCTCACGGAGGGGATGGTTAGAATAGCGGCACGAGCCCTGTACCGTCTCTTTCCCCTCCCCCTGACGTCTGGAACCATCAAGATGATTTTCCGAGCCGCGAAGCTTCCAGAAACAGCGATCTTCCTATGTAAGGCCTGCAGTGGACGAGTCAGTTCAGTTCTTGGCGAGCAGCCGTGAGGAGCACCGTGCTAGCGATCGGACTGGAAGACTGTGTACGTGTATCAGAGGAGTTGTTTGTAATTGTGAGTGTGGAGTGGACCTGTGACAGACGAACTGGTGGATTGTAATTTTGTGCGCTACGTAATTCTAAGTAATCGGCAAGTGTTCCAACTGTAATTCGGTGGAAATAAAGAATATTTTGGGTTTGTGCAATTGGAATTTTAATTTCATGTACCCACAAAGTCACAATATTAAGCACATAAAAACTGTATCATTCATTTAAAATTGTCCTAAGCTTTGTCTTTGAAACACAGGAATATTACAGTTTTGAATTTGTAAATGCTTTAATGACATGTATAAGCACAGTAATAAATGCTGAAAAAAGAAGATAAGCAGTTTTTAAAATAAATTTTGATGCAAGGGCATCTTCCAGCAGGACAAAATTTCATGTAATTATCTGAATGAAGTATGATTTGCTTGGTACAGCAACTGTTTTGGTAAATGGCTTACTTTAACATGATAGAGACTTTAAGCTATATATGTACTAAGATGGCAATTGGCGCTCCCTGCATAGCGTAAACCTCTCAGGCTATAACATACAACTGAATGTGTGTCACATAAGTAAATCAATGAAAGGTTACACTCAGAACTACTACTACTGTTTTTAATTATGCTGTGCAAGTGCTGGAACTGTCTGAGTTGTTAATAGGTCTAATTAAAATGCTTACACATCTAAGCATTATTTCTTTAGACAGTCCATAATCCCTTATCTGTTCAATGGAATGAAACAATAAGTGCATTATATAGGTGTGGCTATATCTGCTTTTCAAAATTATGTGGCTTTGCATCACTGCATGTAACACATGTTGGCTGTTAAGCTCAAATACCCAGAGTTTGCCCGAGTAGCTCTGCAATGTATTTGGGATGCTACCAACAGTGTAGATGCTGAAAGGTATTTGAGTAAATATAATTTGATTGTGAGTGACAGGAGGACTCAAACGACAGAAAAGAATGTTGAAATATGTTTTAGAACTTTCATTCAACAGCATGAACAGCTTTCATTCAATTTAGTGTATTTTCTATTTATTGTGTTCTACATCAGTATGGATTTATCTTTTTTGTGTTATGCAATATGCTTTAGTCTGTATCAGATTGTTCTATATTTCTGCGTATTGCTTTAACTTATATAAATGAGAAATAAATTGACACTTTATGCACTTTTAACTCACCGTTGTTAATAACCACCCATAAATGTGTTTAACATTTCATAGAAATAATATTAATATTCATCATTTAACAAAATTAACTCAAACTTTGTTCAAAATGCTACAAAATGCTAAATTGCAAATGTATAAATGCTACAAAATGCTAAATGTAAAAATCAAAATATCACTACCCCTACCTATTGTTGATTATGAAGCTTTACTAATTTGAGAACATGTCATTCTCTGTCTAAGGCCTAGCTGCAGCTGACATTGTACATATTTTAAGAATAAGTGGAATAGTGGAAATAAATGTAAAAATGGCATACAATGATGACAAGGGCACAATGGCATTTTAATAATTTCTTGCAATGCACAATTGCACTTAAGACTTGTTAAAGCTTTTACAAGATCAATTCTAATCCCACCAGATCTCTTCTAAGATGGCTATTCAGGTACATTGGTGTAGTGTGTACAATATTACATAGTGATTACTGCATTAAACAAGATAGAACAAACTGAATTTATGGAATCTCAGATCATATTTTTAATTTGCTGTTAAAAACTATGAGATTCTTTATCACTAATGTAATTATACACTGATGAGTAAGGTTAAGAGAACCTATTCTTCAAAATATCATTGCAATTTAAAGAAAAACTTTATAAAAGTTCATATCCAAGCATGTTGCCTGAAGATTTTAATTTAAGTCCCCAGATTATATGTAAACACAGATAATGCCAATTATAAACAAAGAAATTCTACATAAATCAAAGAGAATTGAATTCTGTACAAATCCACAGCCACAGTTTTGGTATATCTGAAAATTCACATACCTGGGTTAGAATGACACAGCGAAGCATGTAATACACAAGGCAAACAGGATATCATTATCAAAAACAGATGCTGCCACCAAACATTGCAAATACATCCTTATAAGCAATTCATATATTTTAGATTACTTAATCCAGGAAAAGTACTGTGGCTGAAATGCACAAATGTTTCACCTAAAATGTAGTCTGAGATGGAAGAATTTTTTTGAAAATCTTCGTGTATAAGTTTGTTGTACACATCTTAGTACAAAAAGTATGAGAATTAAAGATATGTAAGAAGATGCAAAGAGATATTCCTATAAAGCTAATAAGAAATTCATTAAATATTTCTGTCTTTGATGACAGCTAATTATAGGGACTAAATTAACCCCACCCCCAAAACAGTGCTTAAATATTTAAGAAATCACATAATAATATTCATGGTGTTTAATTTTGGCTTACGGTTGTTTTATATGAACTCATGGAAATCAAATAAAAATTACAAAATAGCTGTAATTTAGGAAAGCTTGTTTTGCAGTAATTTCAGCTGGAAACTACTTACCTTACATGGACTGTTATATATCACTCAAATATTTTAAATTTAAAGCTTTTAACACAAAATCAACGAATATATCCAATAAACTGCTTAAAATACCTTCACTTTTCCTGAAAATTTAGAACATACTGGTCACAACACTCCTCAAAGTTTTTGTTAATTTTGCACTGATATTGAAATGAAACTCAAACTTTAAGAAATATCTGATAAGCCACAATAAATTGCTGTATTGGTGAGAAAGAAAGCTTTGTTCTACATTAATAATGTTCCTGAAGATCACTGCATATCATCAAAACAATAAACACAAAATTTCTAATCACGCAGCACTTTTGACTTGTGCCATCGTGCCACGCCGTGGCTCAGTGGTTAGACCGCTTGGCTCTCACCAAGGCGGCCCGGGTTGGATCCCAGGCGACCGCAAAGTGAGATTTGTGGTGGACAACACGGCGTTGGGGCGGGTTTTCTCCGGGACCTCCGGTTTCCCGCGCCATGTCATTCCACCGGTGCTCCATCTTCATCTCATGCATCATCAGTGTCACCGCCTGCGGTGCCGTATGTAGTAAAAGCGGGCGTTTAACACTACACATTTCTGCCATCGTATTCCTGGTAGCCTGAGACGATGAGGTAGCTAAAAAAATGCAGAAAAATATTGGTTTTGCATTCATAATTAAGTAACAAGGTTAATGAAACTAATGCTTTTTTATGTAAAACATCCTTGATACATTATAAAGTGCTACATAATCTAAAGAATTTAATTACAAATGAAAGTGTATGAAGGTACAATTCAGGTTAAGTGATCATATTATTTTTCGGTATTTAGCTACATGCTAACATCTTACTTACCGATAGGTCTTTGTAAAAGTCCATTCCCTTCCTTCTTGCTGCTCATATGCCATCGCAGGCCTTACAAGTCTTGCGAATTTTACAAATTGGTGACCATTTTTCACGTTTAATTTGGCTTGGCTTAGATACCGTCTGTGGATACGGTTAACACCGACAGATTTTAAAGTTGATGTGCAGCGCTCAATCTGTCGCATGACAGTTTCAAGAAGCTTAATGCGGATTCAGAGTCTCTATCACACTGATAGCAACGAGTAAACAACCTTTCAAAAGATTAGCTTGTAAATGTTGCTACAGAATTATCAGTTTGCATGGAATCGCATTGCCAGTTTTGTATAATTCTACTATAATAGTGCGCGGTGAACAATATTTCATCGTTTTTGTGCATTTGATTGTATTATTCACGCAAATTAGTGTTATTTTGTGCAAATGACCTTTGTTGGCTCACTGCCGTATTTTTAGTGAATCTAAGTGAAACTTTAGGATTCCCTATTAATTAAAATATCGGTGAAGTGAGATTGGTGTGCCCTTATGCAGGAAGGGCCAGCGTGCACGCATACATTCCTACAGTAGGAATAGCAACGAGTAAACAACCTTTCAAAAGATTAGCTTGTAAATGTTGCTACAGAATTATCAGTTTGCATGGAATCGCATTGCCAGTTTTGTATAATTCTACTATAATAGTGCGCGGTGAACAATATTTCATCGTTTTTGTGCATTTGATTGTATTATTCACGCAAATTAGTGTAAATTATTGGACGGTATTTACTGCCAGTTTTGTGCTCTCTTTCGTACATCATGTCCTCCTGTAACATGGACTTCACACAACCTCCCCTTCACACGAAGATGTTCACACGGCAGCTCTGTCCTATTACATTAACGGTGGTAACAGTAGCTGTTTCATGCATCGGGCACTTATAGTTGATCCAAAGTTTCCCCTGCATCCTGATCATGTAACCATTCTGCAACTGGAGATGGTAGCCTGGTTGCAGTATGTGCAGTTTGCTGAGCACCATATCCTTCAACTCCTTGCAGCGGGCTCTGAGAGTAACAGCTCCCAAGTTGCAGCAGAAGAGTTTCATAAAATGGTTCTGCACCGTGCTCGAATGGAGGTCATCACTACCTACCTCACCAAGCACGAACATTCAACAACATCTGAATGGCAACAGGTCTCCACAAAGAGGAGACACCAACCACCTCAATGCAACAACATCACTGAGCACACACCTACGTCAAATAAATTCTCTCCCCTTGCAACTGCAGCCTCCTCCTCAGTCGTAGAAGCCCCTCCTAGCACCGCTCCAGTTAAACGTCCCCGCAATGCTACAAAGACCTTGCCCACTTCAGTGACAAACTCTGACTCTGCTCCATCAGGCACCCCTATCCCCAGGGTGTCGAAGCCCCCTCCCATCTTCCTTCGTCAGCCAGAAGACGGCAGAAAACTGCACACCTTCGCTGGGTACGACAAAACTATTACCCTCCGTAATATGCGCAACACAGTTGCCATCATACCTGAAGATCCCACAGCACATCGTGAAGTCCGTCGCTGGTTAGAGGATAATTAAATCCCGTTTATCGCTACCCTCCTGCCTGAAGAAAAGCGGCTTCAGGTAACCATCAAAGATCTCCCTCAATATATCACTGAGGATGAGGTCAAGAACGAACTCCTTGGTCAAGGACTTCCCATAATCAGTGTCAACCGGCTCCGCACTATTCGCGGACCCAGTCCAGGCCATCTTCCACACTTCAGAGTAGCCTTAGAGAAATCCAGCGAGGCTGAAAATATCTACAAGGTGAACAGGATGTTCTCTGCTGTCGTCACCGTAGAGGCATACAAACCGCCTTTCCGACCTCAGCAGTGTTTAAACTGCCAGTAGGCGGAAGCCTGCAGACTACCATCTGTTTGTTCTCACTGTGGGCAAACAGGACATGTTCGCAATGCTTGTAGCAAGCTCACCATTACTAAACCCAGCTGTCCTAACTGCGGAGCTGAACACTCATGTCGATACGCCAAATGCCCTGTTTGGCAGGAAGCACGATATGAACTGGAAAGCACCAAGAGGGGAGCCCGAAGGATTCAAGTTCATGCTCCTTTCCGTGTACCCAACCCCCATGGGCTACCTAAGGAGGCTTTCTACGGTGCTCGTTTCCCAGGTCTCCCAGCTAGATCCCCAGTGCAATTCCCATCCTACGCAGCAGCCGTCAGGAACGCTTCTGTGTCACACCCTACCCAACCGCAAGAATGTCAGCTCTCTTCTACTCACCGTACAATACCTCCACCAATCTCATCTCCTGTTTCTACACCTCCCAGTTCTCCTCAACCACAATTATCAACCACAATTATCAAACACTTCAACATCGCCTTAAACAGGCCATGCCTGAACAGCTCCCACCAAGAAGGTCGGCATCCTCTAAACCTGCCACTCCACCTCAATTGCCATTTACTAACGATCATTCAAATCGACAGAGGATTGCGGACATTGCAGCCTTCAGCGAGGTAACCGATCGCATTCTTCCGTACTTGCAGATTAAATTTGCAGCTGCTCTGATGGAGGCTCGGCTCACAAGATCTCCACAAAAGTCACCAGAAATGGTACTAATTCAGTCTTCACCTTCTGCATTTCCAATGACTACTAGACACCAACGAAGCACAACATTTCCAGGACTCAAGATCTGCTTCTGGAATGCCAATGGTCTCCGCAGACAATTGGCGGAAGTTTCCAGCTTTTTGTCCATGCAGAAGGTGAATATCTTAACGGTGCATGAAACCATTTATCACCTCATTTAAAATGTGGCACCCCAGGAATGTGTTCCTATCGCACTGATCGAGCCGACGGCAGAGGAGGTACTGCCATATACCGTGCCATTGACGGTGCCATTCAACACCATCAAATATATATCCCCGCAACCAATAATCTGGAGATCACCGGTATCCAAGTCGACACCAGCAATGGTCCCCTGCACTTATACTCAGTATATGCGCCACCGACTTGCCCCCTACTTCCTTCTGAATTGGATCATCTCTTCAGCTCCACAGTTGCCACGATTGCTGCGGGAGACTTCAGTGCCAAGCACTGCAACTGGAACTCCTCCATTACCAACCACCGTGGGCGCACACTCCACAACTTCGTGGCGTCTAGGGCTATCTCCGCTAGGGCTCCAAACCAACCTACAATTCACTATGGAGACAGGAGACCACCTGACTGGCTCTTGATCTCGCCCTGGTCCGCAATATGCGGCAGCACCTTACCCTCTTCACAGTTCCTGCTCTATCTTCAGATCATTACCCCATCCTCCTATCCTTCCCCGGTAAGCCCAACTACAAAGCTCCTCGAGGCTTCCCACTCCCGCGAAAGACCGATTGGGAGGTGTTTTCGATACGACTGGAACAAATCCAGCCCCCGCAGCAGCCATGTCAAACTCCAGAAGAGATAGACGCCATGATTGATCTTTTCACCTCCCAACTGACTACTGCTATCATGAGCTCTTCCCCAAAATCAAAACCTAGCAGATTGGGTATCGATCCTTTACCTCAGGCTATCCGTGAGGGGATTAAACAAAAGAACAGGATTCGACGGTACTTTTTACATAGTCGCTGCCCAGCAGATCGTCGTGAGTTTCGCGACTTCAGGAGTTGGTCAAACTTCAATTCCAAGAATTTCGCAACGAGTGCTGGTAAAATAAGATATCTCTTTGTGTAGAGGACAAATCCTTTTGGAGCATGACCAAATCCTTACTTCAAATCACTCGCAAAGATCTACCGCTGCACCACGGACAGGCAGTTGCTCAGTCTGCAATGGGAAAAAGCTGAACTACATGCAACCTTCCTGGAAATGACCTTTACGGCCGCTGATACCCCGGATGTAGATCATATCCACGCAGTCACTCAGGAAGTTCAGGCGTACCTTTCCCAACCCCATGATCTACCACCTCCATCTCCGTAGCTGAAGTGCAATGCCACATCACCGGCCTACGGCCATTCAAGTCGCCCGACTTTGACAACATAGCGAACGCGGCCCTAAAGGTTCTACTATTCCCTTGAGTGGAAGCATTAATCTTTCTCTTTAATGCAATCCTCAAACTTTGTTACTTCCCAAAGGCCTGGGAGCACGCAAAGATCATCGCTATCTGCAAACCTGGGAACGACGGAACGTCCCCGGAGAGCTACAGACCCATCAGTTTGCTTCCAACACTGAGTAAACTGATGGAAAAACTTATTCTAAGTCGACTAAGGACTATCCTGAATCGACACAATATTGTCAGAACGGAGCAATTCGACGTTCGCTCTCAGCATTCCTCTCAACACCAACAACTTCGTCTGGTCGATGAAGTTTACACAGCCTTTAAAGGGAAGCAGTTCGTTTCAGCACTACTCCTAGATATCACCAGAGCATTCGACAGCGTATGGCACGAAGGCTTACTCTCCCGTCTCATCACCTACCAAACCCCTTCCTACTTAATACATCTCATTCACTCCTACCTCACTGGCAGAACCTTTGCTGTCTCTCACGACGGAATCTTATCCTCATACCATTCCATTAGAGCTGGCGTTCCCCGAGGCAGTGTCCTGACACTCACTCTCTTCCTTCTATTCCACAACACCCTACCTGCCACGCTGCTCGCTGTATCTCTTTGCTGACGACACAGCTGTCACCTCCACATCATCAGATATCAACCTATGTACTCGCAGGATTCAAAAATATGCTGACCTCCTTACCACCTGGTTCGATTGTTGGCGCCTACGCGTCCACCCACAGAAGAGCCAGGCCATCACCTTCTCTCGAAGACGAATAGCGGATCTTCCACCAATTCGTCTAGCTGGTGAGGACGTCCATTGGAAAACTTACGTTAAGTATTTTGGTGTTCTACTCGACATCAAATTGACGTGGAGAGACCACATTACATATGTGGCTAATAAAGTTACCAAAAGAATGGGTATGCTATACCCTCTCTATAACCGACGATCAGTCATGTCTCTGCCTACAAAACTGCTCCTGTATAAGCAAGTACTCCGGTTAGCCATCACATACGCCAGTGCAATATGGGGAGTAGCAGCCAAGTCTCACCTACACCACCTTGAAATTCTACAATACCGATTCCTCCGCATTGCCACAGACTCCCCTTGGTACATCCCCAATCTAGTTATCCGACGTAACCTACGTATCCCCACAGTAACAGACTACATCCATACCCTTTCACGTTCCTTCTATCAAAATCTCTCCCACAACTTCAACTCCCTCATCCGCGATCTAGGTGAGTACGGGATCGATCCTGGAGAGCGCTACAAACGCCCAAGGCTGCTTCTAGGCACGTAAAATAGCACATCAGATGACTTATATAACTCCAACCTCATATTCTGCCGCACATTATTCTTCCTTACAAAACACTCCACTGCCAGTAGAAGGCCTAGCCCTGATCTGGCTTGAGACCGAAGGTCTGGCATTCAGATCTTCAATGTCCAGTCGTGTGTGTGTGTGTGTGTGTGTGTGTGTGTGTGTGTGTCTATCGCAGTTATAGTGTAGCAACGCAAAGAAAATCCCCGTAAGGAATGTGCTGTGGGACAAGGACAGCGAATGTGTGTGGCAGAGAACGCTTGCGATACAAAGAACAGACCGTTAAAAAAGCACGCGCCCTATTCACTCTGTACATTAAAGCCGAGAAGATTCATTCACAAAAGTATAAGCCGTCAGAATGTTTTTGAATGGTCTGTAACTGTACTGACATGGGGTGTCATAAACCTGTCCAGGGATGGTATGGGGACCTTCGGCCAACCCTCTGCGTCTCGACCCTCGGAGACTTTCTCTCCTGTGGAGGAGTATAACAACCCCGGGTACTAACCGAAGGAGGCTTTGACAATATTTAAGAATATAGGTGACAATTTCTTAGGTAATAGGAAATGCCCAGATTTCAAATCTGTAGGGGAAAATATGTTGATAGTTCTGAAACATTTAGGTTATATGAGCCTTAGAATCCATTTTCTTTATAGGCTTCTTGGCTTCTTCCCTGGTAATCTTGGATATTTTAGCGAGGAAAGTGGAGAAGAGACTCATCAAGATATGAAAGAAATACAATCATATTATCAAGGTATAGGAACTACAACTTAGGAGAAAGTCTTAAAGACAAAATATCAGTATGAATGACTACTGAAGAAAGCAGTGTCATCGTAAAACCTAGAATGTGTTGAACTTAAATTGTGTTTAGGTCTATGAACAAATAAATGTGCATAGACATGCATTTGTAAACAGTTTCCCGGTTAATAAGTATATCTGCAATGTCTTGATTAATGTAGTAAAATGTCTTAATATTGTATAAATACGAGAATTCGTTATATCATTACTACAGCTTTCTTATAGGTGATACCCAAAATCTGACAACCTTATTCAACTGAAGGTAGAAGTTAAAAAAAGTCACCCGTCAGAATAAAAGCCTTGAACAAAATTTTAATTTCGCAGTTCTTTGTTTTTTAAAGATGTGTGCATGAAGGCGTATGAGGTATACAGCCATGGAAAAACAGTGATGTCTGGAACGCTAAAGTTGTCTTACACGGTACAGCGCCTCGATTACACCATCTGCGATACAGTTGCGTAGCGGTAGCGGTAGCAAAAGTTGTCCCAAGTTCCATATCTTAATGTTACTAGCCACAGATGATGAATAATCTTAAACAAATATATAAGTTTAGTTTCATTAGCTGTTAATATTAACGACACAAAATATGGCACAGTTTGGATTGTACTGCATTACAATTACATTATAGTGTGTTCACTATAGCGCTGCGGGAAAACGTAGGCTACTCCTGTGGTGAGGGCCGCAGGTTCGCTTTCAGCATGTAGCAAACATTTTTTTCCCTTCTCTAAACGATGTTGAATCAACACGTAGCGGCTATTTATTTTAGATATACTTCATACAGATTCGATATAGTTAATAATATGATAGTTGTGATGCTGCTTTAAAGGTTTATTCTACCGAACAGCAATATTCTGCACATGATGCGACAACACATCAGGCACGAACTATCCTGTCATTGAATCATACCACGTTTCATAATAGAACGTGAACACAGAAGTTTAGGAACAAGGAGGTCATAGTATAGGATAGAATCTTACGGAGGAGATTCGGCACTGCGACCAGTGTTGATCTATATTGTACCTATGTCCCCAAGTGTGGCATCCCCGGTAGGAAAGATGAGGCGAGAGGAGACAGGATGGCCGACCCAAGAGGCCACGACAGTGCAAGCTTAGTCGGAGAAATAGTTCCTCAGACAATATTTACCCCTTGCTATGCTCACAGACTTAATGTAGTGCTATCTCAATGTCCTCCATGAAGAAATATTGTATATTCTTCGCATTCTGTCTCAGGTTACCGAGGTCGCGGGTTCAAATCCGCCGGAGGGTGAGCTGACAAAGATGTCTCTAATATTGAATGGTCTGTTACGCCTAGTATAGCGGGTGGTGTCGTATGTAGTAAAAGCGGGCGTTAAACACTACACATTTCATTTTTTACGCCTAGTATAGAATGGGATCTGAGAAGCAGAGTTAAAGACCGTCCATAAATAAAACGTGAATTTCAATTTCGCATTACTTAGCGGATTGTCAGCATTTCTCAGTCATTCACCAAGAGAACGAATGTATTGGACATTACTGTGAAGAAAAAGTTGCGTAAGTACGCTCCAACGCGGTGGACTTATTCTAGTCATTTGGTACAGATTGTTACAGAATATAGGGCACCGTTCATTAAACGTTTTGAACAGGGGCGGTTCGTCATAAGGGCATGAAGGCGCGCGCCCCCTAAGCGAAATCTTACGGAAATAAATGAACCATGGCCTTTCGACAATTAAGGACAGTTTATTTTTAAAATATAAGAAAGCTTCATAAGGTAGTAAAAGTGATGTCTTCATACCTACAGTATATGGCTCGGCGCGGTATGATTAGCGCCTGCCTGCTGCATTTACACGTAGCAGATGGTATGCAGCTCTGAAGGTGGCAAGGGAGTGGGGGAAGAACTTGCGCCTGTGCTCATCCAGCGCGGTTCTTTTTGCACCTAGAGCAGTCCGCAGAGTAGTTTTATATTGCTAAAATGTACTGGTTTCTCATTTTAGTGTTCTTTGTGGATTTAGTGTGTTATAGGTGGCTTTATAAAATCCAGGGACTAAAGAATGACGGATAACTTTGTAAACTCACTAATGGAAGTGCAATTTTCAAGGCTGACACTTGAAGAAAAAGTACAATTGTAACGTTTGGGTAGACCAGCGCTTGAATTCTTAATGGGAAAAGTAGAAACTAAGAAAAATGAAAAAAGGGTGTTTAAGAGGCACCTTAGTTCTAAAGTCATGTATGAGAAATGTCACTGGATCTGTGACTGCGAAATTCTCAAGTCCCTTTGCTACCCGAAAAACATAAAAACGCTTTTAAGAATTACAAATGACAGCCTCAATGCTTTAGCAATGCTGTCAATAAATAAGGCCCCTATCAGTAACATGCAGGATTTTGATGAAAGAGTGATAGAAAATTTCATTAAATTAAAGAACATATAAATTGATCAAAAGTGCAATTCATGATAAACTGAACAAATGCCAAATATGAGAATTAATGTGTGTACATTCAATGATATTCGTGTGAATCTGAGAAAAAAAATTACACTAGTGTGGTGGCAAGCTTGAATGATGTTCTAATATACTTTGATATATTGTATGCATATTAATATGCGGCTTTGGACAAAGATTGTGTTGGGCTTCTTGTGCTTGTTTCGTAGGTATATATTGTCACAAACCGGCCAGAGGATGGGGCTGGAT
Organism: Mantis religiosa; assembly: GCA_030765055.1. Taxonomy (NCBI): domain Eukaryota; kingdom Metazoa; phylum Arthropoda; class Insecta; order Mantodea; family Mantidae; genus Mantis; species Mantis religiosa. Next base: position 169,026,550 of record CM060950.1, on the reverse strand, counting down.
TCAGGAACTAAAGAATAACCATAGCCGGGCGTGAACTCGGGGAAAACATCTAACTCGCTGGCTGCAGAGGTAGGGAACTTCATAATGATTTCACAAGGTTAACTGCCAAAAGTATAACAAAACCGAAATGTATTACTTTATTACATTACTGAACTATCATACAAATACCTTACATCCTGAACAGTAAATCAGCCCATCCTGAACACTATGTCCGCACTCTGTCACTACTAGTTAACAAGAGTGAATTCTGCACACTCACCCGGAAGCTTGGGAGGTGACGTCACACGTCACGTGACAGTACTACTTGACTCAGACCAGTCTTTTATAGTCTTTTATACAACATCGCCACCACACCATTCAAATCAAGCTCAAACCAGTCACTCATGTGACAATGTCACAACTTGAGAACCACTATTTCCGTGGGTTGTAGGGGTAGAATTTGAAAAAAAAAAAAATGGTTCTTAAAATTTAGAAGTGTAATAATTTATTATTGCCAATACTGCCTTACGGCCGGGCGCACAAAGGGAGAGATAGTGCAGCGCAGAGGTAAGGGACAGATAGTGCAACGTGGAGATAAAAGCTTGACGAAACAAATAGAGAAAAAAGTAAATAACTAAATATGTGAACACACAGGCAGGCGGGCATTAGTGCGGGCGGGCAGGCAGGCAAATAAATAAATAAATAAAAATCTGAAATCTGGCACCTAATTTATCAAGCCAGGGTATGAATATTCCAAATTTTTATAGTTATATATTTATTATTTATTTTTGTGCATTTATTAACTTTCATGTAACTTATAGAAAATTTTTTTACAGGTATTGAAACTACTCCTACTAAAAATAAACAAAACACCAAAACAAAATACTAATAAACTACAATATATAACTTTTTTATAACACAAAACATATAAAGTCAATTTTTATATTCACCCCTTTCCCATTTTTAATACATTAAACTTTAAATAAAAAACTAAATTAAAATTAACAATGAACAAAAATATTAATAATGCATAATATTGTGACTTTGCGGGTTCGTGAAATGAAAAGTCCAATTGCACCACTTAAAAATGTTCTTTATTTCCACCGACTTACAGTTAAACACTTGCCAATTACACAGAATTACGTAATGCACACAATTACGATTCACCAGTTCGTCCGTTACAATTTCACTGTACGCTCACAATTACTTAAATTCTTCTGTTGCACAGTCTTCTCGTTCTTACACTAGCGCTGTACTCTTACAGCTGTTCGCCAAACACTCTGACTATCTGACTAACTGACTAACTGACCCCTCCTCTTGCCCGACGTGCTGCTTATATAGGGTCCGCTTGCCGATCTGGAAGGTTCTCCATTAGATGAAATATCCCGTAAGTTCGAGAACACAGGTGGAACAGAAAGAGACGGCGCAGTGATGTTTTTTGTCCCAGCCATCCCTTCTTAACGCTATAAGACAAACGAGGGGGCGGGGCGAACGCCGACCCGTCTCCTGCTTGCCCACTCTATAGGGTGTTCTGACGCTCGGGTGACACTGCTCCCTCCTCAAAGCTGGTCGTCCCGAACAGCACAATCGTAGCGTGCCAGGCGGTCCAGGTGCACCACCAGCATCTGCTCGGAGTCTCAGCCAGTAGTAGCGCTGCCGAAGTTTGTCAATCGTTCGGTTCGCTCCCAGGTGTCCTCCTGAAGTACCAGCGTGCACTTCCTCCAAGACTTCCGGGACCTTACTCCGGGGAAGTACCAACTGTTCTCTCTGCGTCTTCCCATCGGGTGGTTCCCATACCCGGAACAGCACGCCCTCTCTGGTCTTCAACGAGTCCCATTGGGCCCAGTACGACTTGTAGGTGGCGCTCCTCGGTGCGATGTCCTCCCAGGTTGGTCTCGTCCCTGCCTCCACTTCCCTCAAGAGTGGCCCCAAGTCTGCATCCGCCAGCTGCTCCCTCCTCAGGCCTGCGCTATCCCAGCCTTCAGCAGGCACTGCCAAAACTACTCGGACTGCTGCGGCACGCTCCTTCTCTTCCACTCTTGTGCACTGGCCGCACTCTTCTGGACAGGGTCTTCGGGACATGGCGTCAGCGTTACCGTGGCTCTTCCCTCTACGATGTTCCGAGGTGAAGTCGTACTCCTGCAGCCTCTGGACCCAACGTGCTGTCTGGCCTTCCAGGTTCTTAAAGCTCAATAGCCAGGTTAGGGGGGAATGGTCAGTTCTCAGGTGAAATGGTGGACCGTACAGGTACTTGTGGAAGTGCTCCAATGTCTTTACTACCGCCAGTAACTCCCGTCGGGTGACGCAGTAGTTCTTCTCTGCTTTGGATAGCGTCTTGCTGTAGTAGGCTATCACCAGCTCATGGCCGTCCTGGATCTGCGATAGGACACCTCCAATGCAATGGTCGCTAGCGTCGGTGTCCACAATGAAGGCGCCACCTGGTTGTGGGAGACCCAAAATTGGAGCACTGCACAGGGTTTCCTTCAGGTGCTGGAAAGCGTCTTCGGCATCCTCCGTCCACACAAGGTCGGTGTTCCTCTGTCAGGCGGGTGAGGGGTTTGGCGATGTTGTCGGCCTTTTCCTCTAAATCATTAAGGCGGTCGTCTACTTGACCCATCCGCTTGCCCAGATTCGTGACGTCATCCCTCACGCCGGCCAACCGTTCCTCAAATTTGGCGGCGAGAGCCTCGTTCGCCACCTTCATTTCCGTGGCCAGACGGTCGTTCGGTGCTCTCATTTCTGTGGTTAACTCGGCCTTCATTTCTTCCATCTTCTCGGTGATGTTGTCGTTAGCCGTCTTCATTAGTTTCAGTTCCGCGGCCAGGTTGTTATTTGTAGTCTCCAGCTTCGCGGCCAGGCTGTTATTTGCCGCTTCCGTCTTCTCTGTTAATTCGGCCTTCATTTCCATCATCTTCTCCAAAAAATTTTCCAATGCCGCGTCCATGGTTGTAATGTTCGGTGATGTTATCTTCCCGCTTCCTGACACCAGTGTGTCAGTGTGTCAGTGTCTATTTGTGGGTTCGTGAAATGAAAAGTCCAATTGCACCACTTAAAAATGTTCTTTATTTCCACCGACTTACAGTTAAACACTTGCCAATTACACAGAATTACGTAATGCACACAATTACGATTCACCAGTTCGTCCGTTACAATTTCACTGTACGCTCACAATTACTTAAATTCTTCTGTTGCACAGTCTTCTCGTTCTTACACTAGCGCTGTACTCTTACAGCTGTTCGCCAAACACTCTGACTATCTGACTAACTGACTAACTGACCCCTCCTCTTGCCCGACGTGCTGCTTATATAGGGTCCGCTTGCCGATCTGGAAGGTTCTCCATTAGATGAAATATCCCGTAAGTTCGAGAACACAGGTGGAACAGAAAGAGACGGCGCAGTGATGTTTTTTGTCCCAGCCATCCCTTCTTAACGCTATAAGACAAACGAGGGGGCGGGGCGAACGCCGACCCGTCTCCTGCTTGCCCACTCTATAGGGTGTTCCGACGCTCGGGTGACAATATTATTACTGTTATCCAGCTATTAATGGAACAGGAAAAAAAGAAACATAAATCTAACCTTTAAAAAAATTAGCCGCTGGGGACCGGCGGCCCCAAACTCTACTGGTAACCAGCAAAACATAACTATGTATTTTATTTTTTAATGATGTTTAACAAAACTTAACGAAAACATTCACAACATGTCTTACCCATATTGCACAAACAAAAATATCAATTAAAAAAGAAAAAATTATTATTCCTTTATACCAACTCATGAGAGATTAATTTATTTTCCCTTACTTTATATATCATATTAAAACTTCAATTATTATTATTATCATCATCATCATTACCATCATCAATATCATCATCATTATAGGTATTTCCTTAAATATGTATTTTAATTCAATTTATTTATTAATCCAATTCTTTTACTAAACTTAAAATCACAGTTTAGCTTAATCCATTCATTTATATAATATATTAACTTTGATAAAAATTCCAAACAATCACATATTAAGTACATACTCATACAAAAGTTCTTGTTCACTCACACACCTCTCACTAGCACTATAAAACACTAAATCATTCAATATGGATATTTACCATCTATAGGGATTTATCACTGATAACACAGCAGTTCACATCACTTAATTATCACCTCTCCTCAAACTGCTTCTTCTTTCCGCCCATTCCTACCTTCCTATAGATAGGTATTCTTCTATTAACATCCACAGTATCCAATTCGTTTATTTTCTCATTTGCCTGTATACATTCTAAATTTCATCATTCCTAAATCTATTTTCTATTCTCTCCGATCTTCTTATTAAAACTTCATGATGAATAACAGGGGCAATTTCCTCCGTTATTATAACTTTATCTCGTGATAATTCACTAACTTTTGTAGCTAACATTTCAAGATGTGAGTATAACTGTTCATTCCTCAGTATATTATAAACCGCATATCCATTTAAACATCCTCGTTCTTCGGCCACTTGATTCATATATTTAACCCATTCAGGAAGGGAGTGTTCCGGAGAACGTACTACGTTACAAATCTTACACATTTCATCATTCCACTTCTTTATTTTCTTCCGATAGGTCCCATACTGTCCGTGTCCAGTTAGGAACTGCAATGTTGCTTTTGTTGGGTTTACATGCGTTAATTTCAATCTTTCTTTAATATCGGTAAACATTTCACATTTCCGCCGTCTTTCATTCGCATTATTGCATTCTATCTGCCAGTCTGATATTAATTTATCTTTAATACTTCTCAACGAATTACATCTTCTTCCCAAAATTTCTTCAACTTTATCAAGGTTGTTTCTCTCCAACCAAAAATAAACGCCCCTTAATTTAATCAAATAATCAATAGGCCAGATTGCCGTTGAAACTAGTAGCGCCAAAGTTGGTACTAACAGCTCCTGGATGTGTCAATAAAATCTTGCACTGCCAACTTCGAATTTGCTTCTTTAACTTAATATTGTTCATCCTATGGGCCCAAATAGCCAATCCGTAGGCTATTGTTGAGCCAAATATTGTCTAATGGTAGGTTATTATTGTCTTTAGGGATATTTTAAAGTTGGTCTGTAATATTCTTGTTAACTTCAATATTACATTTTCAGATTTATTTCTTATATAATCCACATGTTTACCAAAGTTGAGCTGCTCATCCAAACTTAGACCAAAATATTTTACGTCAGAATTACATTTAATATTTATCCCGTTTATCTCTCTTTAGATTTCCTTTGGAGAAGATAACACTTGATTTTTGTGGTGCAATACTTAATTTGGATTTTTGACACAATTGTTCTAAGATGTTCACTAATTTTGCCGCTTTTATTTCCAATTCCGTTCTTGAATTCCCAGCATTAAAAATTCCACATCATCCCTATATGCAACAATCTTCTGAATGAAAGAGTAGAGCCAGACTGAAACACTACACACGGCTACTGTAAAAGAATAATTAATTTCCAATCTTCTGAATATCTGCATTTTCTAGTGTCGTTTCCAATAAACTCTCCATTACAATGTCCCAAACCGTCGGTCCTAGGACCGAACCTTGTTGATATCCTTTAGTTATATTCTTACAAATACGTTTTCCAACGCCCTGAATATATACACCTTTCTATCTGTACAATAATCCATTAACAAATTATATATACTTCTTGGACAATTTTTCTTCCTAAATATTTCAAAGAAAACGGCCACCATAAATTATCGAACGTGCCAGATATATCAATGGAAATACTAATCTAACTGTGACGAGCTAACCATGGATAGGTAAGGAACACATGGCCAGATCGTACACGGGGGAGAGTAGCTCCTAGGTAGCATTTACATGTTTATGAGAGGTTGGGTTTTCTATCAGGTTGCATTTCTACAAACGGTATGGTAATACTAATTAAAGGTACACTTCACTTAATAAGAATATTTACTACAAATAAGCAGATTACAAAGATGGCCACAGCGGCCGGTTACCTGCCTCAAGAGGTTGCAGACAAATCCATCTATTCAGGCCAAAGGCTAGTCCAAGAGAGAGCGAGCAGCCGGCTTACACACTTTTATCCAACAGGTGATGGAGTGGGGGAGTGACGTCATGCATACTACCGAAGTCACATACACTATTATTTGTATTAATTAAAATAGTCACTTGCGACATCTCGCCCTCGCTTCCTCGAAGATCAATGTTTACATTGATCTTAAAATAGTGTTACATTACATTTTTCACAAAGACAATTTATTTCTTTTTTATCTTGTTCTTGTATTCTTTTATTGAAGTTTATTGTTTTTTCACAGTACAAGATATGCAAATTCATTAAAAATCTGTGACGTCTCTTAAATTCACATACAATGTATACTCTGAAAGAATATGAAAAATCATGACACCTTCTTGAATCTAAGATTAAAATTTCAGTCATTTGTTTTCACTATCCATTTACACGAAACTTTACATTGTGGATTAATGGGCAATTGGAGAATGAGAAAAGTAGCCTAAGTGACATTAAGAAAACAGAGCAGCAACCGATGGACACGAGGTGAGGTACAGTAATGCAAATATGAGCAAGAAACGAAATTGTCGGGACAACAAACTGCAACGAACTTAGTAATTGCACGGTAGTAGTATCCCTGAAGCAGAAAGAGCTGATAATATTAATTAATGGCAGTACTGTCATCCGGAGGGAATGACCAGAGAAACGGTGGAATTGCCAAGGTTTTTGGGTGAAGGTAGGACTAAGCGTAGAGGAGAGGGAGAGAAATTCTGTAGCGTTGGTTAGTTTGACGAACAAAAATAATTGTGGCATCTCAGTGGGAAATATTTGGCACAAATAGCCTGAAGGAGGTTTAAGAAATGAAAGAAGGCAAGAATTAGCTACTAGTTACCACAGGAAAGGTGCAGAATGAAGGAAGTGTGGGAACGCAGATTAGGAAAGACTGGAGTAGCTGTTACTTCGGGCTCTAGCTGCTCCCTCCTCAGGCTTGCGCTATCGCGCCCACCGGCTGGCACTGCTAGGTCTTTGACTCCGCCTTCCGTCAGGACCTTATCAGGTTGGGAAGGCTCTCGCTTCTTTTCGCCCTGCGATTCTACTTCCTTCGTTATCCCAGCCGATATTTCGTTGATTTTGCTACCTTCATCTCGTATTTTATTTCCATCTTCGTCTGCTTTATCTTCTGAACCTAGATTCTAATTTGTCCATGCCCGATTTTATTTTTAATTTTCCCTTTTCCATGCCAATTACATTTTACTTCATATCGGCCTTTCTTTCTTTTATTCCAGATTTCAATTGGAATTTAATTTCCATCTCCATATTATCCATTTGAGAATTTATTGATTTCTTCTCATTCATTAAGACTGTGACTTTGTGGGTTCGTAAAATTAAAAGGCCGAGTTGCAGAAATTAAAAAAAAAAAATCTCCTTTATTTTCGTAGAGATACACTGTTTAATTCTCACGTAACAACATTACATCATCAATACAACACAATCTTCCAAGGTCGATCACAATAACAAACAGTGACAGCACATTACATCTCTAGTTCTCGTTACAACAACACAGCTGGCTGCCTCTCATTTCACAACACTGTTCACAACTCATCACGTCCTGAAGTACCTCATTCATAATTCGAGACTGTTCTGTACAATCACTAGATATTTCTGGAATAAACAAGGCATCTAATGACGTAACCCGAATATTCTATCACCTTACAGAAGTGTGAAACGCTATATCGGCCGGTACGTCATTTATCTCAAGCACTATGTTTATCTGCTTATGCAAGCTCGTTATCTACGTGAAACCTATCCGTATGTTGTCTATTTACGCCGAAACTTTAAAGCCCGTTACCGCGACACTTCTGTAGTTTCCTCCATAGGAACGTTTGATCCCGCTCCTAACACTAGGGTAACGAAATGAAGACAACACAAAGTTATAGTAAACTCATCTCTTTGTCATTAATTAAGCTGTTAGCACAGTTTTAACTTACATTTAACTTTCAATAATGCTCAGAGCAAATAGGAATGTTCCCTTATATATTTCCGGGTCACAATAGAATGGTTATGAAAGATCTAGAGACAAGCTCTCAGAGCCTGGCTAGCTGCAGAACAAAAGGCGATATATTGGTCCACTGTATTGCTATTGTTCGGCAGGCCATGTCCTCTCCTCACCGCGGGTCTGGTGTTAATGTCTCAACAGTATAGTCGATATGACTCAAACCTACTAGGCGTGACCTATTACAGTATTCATGAGGTCTCTTAAATTTTATTGCCGTTATGTGTGATAGTTATGTTGTCGTTTCTGAAGTTAATTTTTTTTTGTGATATCACGTCCTCCAACGTTAAGTCATACTTACCATGTTACCATGCCATGCGAATCATGATGTGGTCTACATAGCTTGTATGTACGATAGCTAGGCATAGTATACGTGATGGTTCTTGCGAGATGTTATATTTGTGGAACAGAGGGGAAAACCTTCTAGAGAGGTGTTGGAGCATCAGCAAAAGAATCACATACAAATTGCATTCCATTCATGTAATAATCGCTTTAAGTACACTTATATTCATAAGATCATTACTCGCTGTTATTAGACCAAGAAAAACGATTTTAGTGCCAAAAACATCAGAAAGGGCCTACAAGCCTCTCCTTAAAAAGTCTGTTGTGTGAAAACTTTAAATCTCAGTTCGGAGTTAGGAAGATCTCGCTCAATTTGAACTCACCTCTCAGAAATGTATTGTGTCAGCAGTCTCACAGGTTCCAAGAGAACTGCTATGCTTTCAGGTTAAACGGGAAAAATAAATGGTTATTGCCCCTATCTGTTTTGGGTATCGTGTAGTGAATGAAACCTATGGTGCTCTGAAGGATCCAGCCCTAGAAGTGGCTTTAGCTATGTCAGTATTCGAGTTTGATCCCCTGACAACTCACCTTAATAAAGTAGCAGTTCCTATAGTAATAGCAATTTCAGACACAAGTGCTCCTGGCTAAAATAACAGTCTGATATTTATGTGTTTTATGCATAATCTTATCGCCTTGCTTGTAGTGCTCAAAGTCTAGTGGTTTGTGGTTTCGATTAACAAAGCTATTAAAGTAATATCTACTGCACTTTTTCTCTTTACAACAATCCAGTATTTCTCCATATTTTAGAAGTACCAAGATTTTCAACAGTCCTCTATTTGAATCAAGGTTTTGAAGGAAGGTTATCAATCACGTATAGAAATGAAATGGAATTAAGTGTGTAGTGTTCATCGCCCGCTTTTACTACATGCGGCACCGCACGCGGTGACACTGATGACATATCAGGTGAAGATGGAGCACCGGTGGAATGAGATGGCGGGGAAACCGGCTATCCCGGAAGAAATCAGCCCCAGCGCCGTATTGTCCAGCCCAAATCTCACTTTGCGGTCTCCTGGAATCGAATCCGGGCCGCCTTGGTGAGAGCCGAGCGGCCTAACCACTAAGCCACGGCGCAGCCACAGTACTCCTCAGTTGTGTGTGATTGTTGTATTTGACATGATAGCTTCCTGAAATATATTTTATTTTTTATTTTTATAGCCTGGAATTGTAATGAAATATATTTTTTCGCTTTCTACAAACAATAGCTTTGGCATATGCAGTTTATCTTGAGAAATTTGTATTCACTATAGCAAAGCGAAAGATACATGTTATATTTAATAATGTCGGTAACCTATTTCTTTCATCAATTTCTTTCCTCTTTGCACAAGTAGTATTAACATGTTATGAAAATAAAGAACAGAGAACAACAAAGGTGAAAAGTGCAAACGACGGAGTCAAATAGCTCGGGTCAGTTTATCTCCATGTCTGTGATTATGTATTAATATATCTGTAGTTATAGGTAAAAAACAAGTCTGTAAAACGTATCACGGTGTTTTATTTGACTACTTACATGAATCTAGGACTATTTAACCATTCTTGTTTTAACCAGCACACCTGCTAGTGTAAAAGTGAAGAGGCTTCAATAAGCATGTTAAAATTGTATATCATGGATATTAGTTTATGCGTATATCATCAGGATAGAGGAATCAAATACAGCTAGATTGACATTGAATTTACTTACTGTAAACACAGAGGTGATTACACGGTATTTGAAATCTTATTTTGCGTTGTCCTCCAGATGGAAAAGAGAATTTATTTTGAGAATGCATGCTCCATACTGAAATCGATGTAACATTACCATATCACGTGGATGACATCTGTAGGTCATCAGTAAAATTAACTTGCAAACAGCACTGACAGTGACGAATAGCTCACCAATCTGTTTCATCTACATCATTTGTTTTTTCCAATAACATCGTCAGAATGCGTTTGCATAACTCATCTTCCAACCTCGTGGTATCCTGACTTTGTCTTAGCCTATGGGGTGAAGGAGAAGGTTCATTATTCAAATACATTGCACTCTCTTCGAATTCAGGATTCAAGGTGAACTTAGATTACATAAGGACTATGGAGGTGGACCGAAAGGAAGTTGTAAATAACAATTTAGTTACGGAAGTTTTTGGGATATCATTTATACTTTTAGTGACGAAATACATAGTATCTATATATGAACGTTTATTTAAGATGTTTGGATTGTTGTCTACATGTTGCAATTATAGTTCAAGTTGGTGTTTTGCCGCTAACGTCGCCTGCATGCTACAGAGGTGTCAGAAATAGTGTTATGTAAGTGGTATATATTCAGTAAGGTATTTCGATTCACTCAGTGTAGAAGCGTACGTTTGTCAAAATAAACTACAATAACCACATATACGTCCAATGAACATATCTTGAAGTTTGCGAATTGAATTAATATGAGGGACCATATGAGCCGTATAAATGGATCATATGGTTACATTCCATAGAATTATTAATGCCGCATCCATAAGGTTTATTTCTTGAGATAATTCAAATACTATACTCTAACTATTATAACTTCGAAAAGTTACAAAAAAGTCCATTTTCTGCTGCGCGTCATGATGGGGTTGGTCACCCTGAATAACTACGTTCTCATTTTAAAACTTATTTTTTGTATTTTATTTAATTCGATAGGTGATCGTAAACAGATTTTGTGCTAAATTCGAAAATAATCTCCATATTATCCCATGACGTCAGGTTTTCAAACTATTCATATATAACAAAAATGAAATTAAAGCCTTGTGAAACATGACTTCAACAAGAATTTTTTATGAAAAAACTAGGAAATAATTATAATTTGTTATCTGCCATAATTGATCACTAATAACTGATAATTATAAGCACATTTATAACCTTATCTCGATATTGCACTTCAAATGGTCTCCTCTCTCATCTTCTCGCATGTTGTTCAGAGCAGTCCCATTTTAACAGCCAACAATAATCTGCCATTGTGTGAACACTCCACTTCCCCTCATACTTAATTTCCATATTTTTTATATCCTGGTGAAATCTTTCCTTGCTAAAATCTCCTAAATTATCGTGGAAATAATGGGAATGAAGAAAATGCACTTTGACGCTAATGTTGCAACCAATCTGTTTGAAATTTTCTAGCATCACTTTCACTATGTTAAGATAATTTAGAGCTTTTTCATTTCCAAGGAAATTAAAAACATGTCTGAAAACATTCCAGGCATCCTTCACTTCTTGACTCATAGAATCCTCGAACTGACTGTCCATCAGTTTTCGAATGTGTGGACCAACAAATACACCAGCTTTATTTTTTTATAGGATAATGAAGGAAATGGGACACAAAAGTATTTAAAGCACTCACCATCTTTATCTAGAGTTTTCAAAAATTGTTTAATTTACCCAATTTTACATGGAGACGTGGCAATAATACTTTTGAGGGATCAATAAGAGGTTCATTTTGTACATTCTTATTGCCCGGTGTTAAATTAGTCCTATGTGACCGTTCCTTTGACCCAGCTCTGCTATCCCATTCACATAAGGAATAAGGATATTTTGTGAAACCAGCCTGCTGACCAAGTAACAGTCCAATAATCTTAAAATCTCCACAGACTAGCCATAGATGGTTTTCGTATTGTGGTTTTTGTCACAACAACTTAACAACTTGTCTGCTTTGAAACTAAAGAGTGGGCCCTAGGCATGGAAGAATGATGACCCCTAGGGGCTCACATTATGTGAGTACGGTAATTGGCAATCCCGGGCCCCCGAGCCAAATCTCTCTCTCGATTGGGTGCCTCTGAGTGGTGAGAGAGCTTATGCAAAACGCCCAAGCAATTTAGGTCCATAACTGTGTTTGACCCCAAATTCGCTACTCCCTCAGTACACGTCTGATGGATAACGTTGCGCGGTATGCGTAGGGGGTGACTGGGAAACGCGTAAGTCCCAGCCCCCGGATATCATGTAGGACTGTGTTGGTATCCGCTGTTAACGGTCAGTCTCGGGGAGGGGCCATTGTATGAGCTGATACACTCCTGAAGGCGATTGGGTCCCTCTGTCTTTCTACTGGGAGGTGAGACCCTGAGGTGAGCAAGGTCTAGACCGGGACTCTCACCTAAGCCGGGGTGGCGCCCAGGATGTGAGCACGCCATCGGAGACGTTTGCAATGGCGGAGGACATTGTCGCTATGACAACCCTTAAAAACAAACCAAAACTTTTGAAGAGCAGTGTAAAAGAAGTAGCCGAGTCATTTTGTCCTCGCTACTTAGTAGTAAAACGAACAGAGGAAGGTAAGAACTTTACATCGGTGAACCCTTTTATTATTCACAAGGGTCTTGATAAAATATCTGGTGCAGTAAAGTCCTGTTTAAAGTAGAGAAATGGTACGCTCTTGGTTGAAGCACAAAGCGTCACCCAGGCAGCGGCGATATTGAAAGCTATAATACTAGGTAGCTATCCGATCAGTGTTATGGTGCATAAGGCCCTGAACTCTTTGCGAGGTATTGTAAACACCCGTGCACTGGACGGTATGTCCAACGAAGAGATTCAGGAGATCCTTAAAGACCAAGGTGTCACGGCAGTGTATCGCGTGTAACGACGTGAGCTCCTACTCGTGCCTACTCGTATCCTGTTCCTAACCTTTGCTAGGATTGACCTCCCACAAAGGATAAAGGCAGGGTATGAAGTAATAGAAGTCAGACCATATATTCCTAACCCCTTGAAGACGCTATAAGTGCCAGCGCTTTGGTCACACAAGTGACTTTTGTAACAGCGTACCTACTTGTGTTAGCTGCGGAGGCGTCTTGCATGAAGATGCATGTACAACACCTCCAGTATGCATTAACTGCAGCGGTGAACACCCATCGAGTTCACGAGAATGTCCCCGTTTTATAAAGGAGCGCGCGATCTAAGAGATCCGGGTTAGAGAGGTGTCCTTCTCGGAAGCCCGGAAGCTCTTGCGTACTCGCCAGCCGTCAGTCGCTAGGTCCGGTAGTTATAGAGCAGCTGTAGCTAAGCCGGTACCTAGACGCGAAATAGCAACTCAAACTGGCGATTTAAAGGGAGCAATAATTGCAGATCAAACTAACACCTGGAGTACAGACAAAGCAACAGTCATCAGTAAGTGTAACAGTGTGCACATCTAGCGAATCCAGTTGTGGAAAGCTGTCATCCAAATCACCGCCAAGACCATCGACCTCAAGAAGTTCTGAACCAGTAATATATAATGCACCAGCAAAACAGTTCAAGACCGCGTATGAAAGAAGTGGTTTTCTCAAGGATAAAAATACCTATAGCAAGTCTGTAAACCGGTGAAAATCCACGGCCATCTCCAACGAGATAGTCTTCTGACGAATCTTCCGGAGAGGAATCTGATCGGTGATTATCGTCGTCGTCGATATCCGTTTCCAATCGGTTCGAGGCTCTCGAACCGAAGTTTTCCATCGAAAGACGTGCCTCCTCAGAGGAGGAGATGGAACAGGAGGATCCTGTCCACACTACCAGAGCGGCAGTGAAAAAGAGGCAGGAAAAACCTCCCGAAAAAGGTGTTAGCCCAACACCAAAGAAAAAGGGCAAATTGATTTGGCCACCTTTAAAGTAGTCATAAGCTAAAGAAAATCAATACTTTATCCCATTGTTACCATGTCTACTCTGCATTGGAACATACGCGGCATCAGAACACACAGACCCAAGCTTGAATTGTTGCTTAATAAACACGAACCACTCGTCATGTGCCTACAGGAGACTAAGTTGCGTCCTCTAGACGTCTTCAAAATCAGAGGCTATACTCCACTAAGGTGTGATGTTGCATCTGAAGAAGGTATCCCTGCGCATGGAGGCACTATGATGCTTCTCAGAGATCGCATATTTGTTGAATTTGTACCTTTACAGTCTGACATCCAGTCAGTTGCTGTACGCATCAGACTTCCATCCATACATTTCGCTATTTGCAACATTTGTCTACCACCTTCCGATGACCTCTCGCTTACTGATTTACAACATCTGGTCTCGCAGCTACCAACACATTATCTGTTGGTGGGAGACCTAAATGCTCACCATACTCTATGGGATGCACCTCGAGCATGTGCGAGAGGCAAACTAATCGCAAATTTCATAGACAGCAATAACCTGGTTCTCCTGAATACCGAGAACCCACGTTTTATCCGATGCATTCAACATATTTTCACGCATTGATCTGGCAGTCTGTTCAAAACAGCTAGCAGTCTCCCTACAATGGAATGTCATCTCTGGCCTACATTCTAGTGACCACTTTCTGTGTCTTGTCAGTCTCGTAGCACAGGAACCGTGTTCAGCACGTCTGCCGAGCTGGCGCTTTGATTGTGCCAACTGGAATGTCTACAAGCAGTTGGCGGTCTTCAACTATAGTGACCATGACTCTGTGGACGAACTAGTTCAGCATTTCACGGGGACGATTCGTTCGGCTGCATTCCGCGATCGAGAACACACGCCCGTCGTTTCCCTGTCCCATGGTGGACAGATGAATGCCGGAATCCTATTTGGGCTCGAAGGCGCGCTCTTAGGAATTTCCAGCGGCGCCCTACTCTCGATAATGTGTGTAGTGTTTAACGCCCGCTTTTACTACATACGGCACCGCAGGCGGTGACACTGATGATACATGAGATGAAGATGGAGCACCGGTGGAATGAGATGGCGGGGGAAACCGGAGGTCCCGGAGAAAACCTGCCCCAGCACCGTATTATCCACCACAAATCTCACTTTGCGGTCGCCTGGGATCGAACCCGGGCCGCTTTGGTGAGAGCCAAGCGGTCTAACAACCGGCGTGGCCTCTCGATAATGTGATCGAGTACAAGAAAACGCGTGCGAAATCCATACAAGTGATCAAGAACAGCAAAAAGACTTCATGGACTAACTTCGTGTCATCTTTCAAGCAACATACACCTTCCTCAGTCGTATGGGATAAGTTAAGGCGTGTGGCCGAAAAATCCACATACATGCCAATCGCCCGTCTTAAAAGCGCTACAGGTGTCGTTGTTGATCAGCACGATGTAGCTAGTACCTTCGGCAGTGCGTTCGCCAAAGTGTCCAGCTCAGATAATTACTGGACTGAGTTCCTCCAAATGAAGACTCAAGAGGAATCTCAAGGTTTCTCTTTCTGCTCCAGAAACCTTGAAGACTACAATCGTCTCTTCACCATGGCAGAGTTATAACACGCTCTTTCATGTTCGCGACCATCTGCACCAGGACAAGACGGCATCCATATGCGACTCTTACAACAACTTTCTCCCGAAGGGAAGGCGTTCCTACTGGAGTTGTATAATCCTGTCTGGGTTGGCGGCACTTTTCCTGAGAAGTGGCGGGAGGTCACCATCATACCCATTTTGAAAGCTGGGAAGGACCGCCACCTACCTTCCAGCTAACGTCCTATTTCCCTCACCAGTTGCTTGTGCAAGGTGATGGAACGTATCATCAGTGGACGGTTGGTGTGGTGAGTGGAAACTCACAACCTTCTGACAAACATCCAGTGGGGATTCCGACGTCGCCGTTCTACAGTGGACCATCTGGTGTCGATGTCGACACAGATTATGAACGGCTTCATGAAGAACTGTCAGACCGTCAGCATATTTTTCGATCTGGATAAGGCTTATAATACGTGTTGGCGTGCAGGTCTATTATGCACCTTGCACAGCTGGAATGTACTTGGGCGCCTACCTGTTTTCCTTCGGGAGTTCATGAACGACCGAGTTTTCCGAGTAAGGGTCGGCTCAGTCTTTTCGAACCTTTTTGTCCAAGAGAACGGTGTTCCTCAAGGATCGGTGCTAAGCGTAGCACTATTTGCTATTGCCATTAACTCTATCTCCAAATGTGTTCCTCGAGGTTTCATCGTGCTTATTCGTAGACGACTTCACCATATACTGCACTTTACGACGCACTTCATTCGTGGAGCGCTGTTTGCAGCAATGTTTAGACAATCCCCACGATTGGAGTACTAAAAACGGATTCCGTTTCTCTACAGAAAAAAACAGTCTGCGTCAACTTCTGGCGCAATAGGAGTCGATTACCACATTCACTCCGACTCGGTCCGCACTTCTTACCATTTTCAGATGAAACGAGGTTCCTTGGACTAATTTTTGATAGGAAGCTTAGTTGGACATCTCATATAGCACAGCTGAAAGCATGATGTGAGCGTTCTCTTAACATACTGCGGGTACTTAGTGGAAAATCGTTGGGAGCGAATGGCTCAGTGCTGCTTCGTTTGTATCGCATACTGGTCCGATCCAAACTGGACTATATGTGCATCGTTTTTTCTTCAGCTCGTCCATCTGGCCTGAAGAAATTAGACATGGTCCATAACTCTGGGCTTCGTTTAGCTATTGGAGCATTTCCAACTAGCCCAGTAGTGAGCTTCTATGCCGAAGCAGCAGAACCTCCTCTGCAATATCGTCGAGAGGTTTTGCTGGGCAATTACGGCTGTGGTCTGAATAGTATGCCTTCTCACCCGACGTTTGCACCGTTTTTCGACACCTTAATTGACGAACGTTATAGGAACACATGTGTAAACCCGGAGCCATCAGGTTTTCGGGTCCGGGAGCTTCTAAGGAGGCATGCACTTGAAATGCCTAGGATGTTTCCTAAGGGCGAAAGAGTGTATCCTCCAAGGTTGCGTGCAGGATCCCACGTAGATCTTGGGATGATGGTGCACAGAAAGGCTACGACGCCCTCGTGTAGTATCCGCAGTTCCTTCTTAGAGTGTGTATCATGTTATAAAACCGTACTTTAATTTATACAGATGGATCTAAAAGAGCTACAGGTGTTGAATGTGCTTATGTCCATGGAGCCGAATCCTATACATTAGGTTTCCATGGCAGGACTTCCATTTATAGTGCAGAACTCTATGCAATATACCGAGCCATTATACATGTTCGCCGAAGAAAGTTAGGTGATTGTCTTATCCTAAGTGATTCCCTAAGCGCACTTCAGAGCCTTCGTGAGTTGTACAACCAATACCCTATTGTGCAGCGTATACAGGATGGACCCTACGTTTTACACGCCTCTGGCGTTAGCGTGGCGTGCGCATGGATCACGTAGGCTTGCATGGGAATGAACTGGCAGATTCGGCAGCAAAGGTGGCAAGCATAGAACCGAGTGTCAAGATCCCTTTTGTCACCGCGGAAGACTTTGAGCTTGTGCGTAGAGCGGCACTATCGCGCTGGCGTGGTGAGTGGTCTGCTCTGCGTAATAACAAGCTCAGAAGGGTGAAAGAGCTTCCGGATAACTGGGTGACCTCCTGTCGCTTATCGCGTCGGAAGGAAGTAAGCTTGGCTCGGTTGCGTATTGGGCACTGCTACTTCTCACACAGTCACCTGTTACAGCAGGTCCCTGCTCCTATTTGCGAGTTGTGTAGTCGGGCTCTCTCGGTCCGTCATGTGCTGCTAGAGCGTATTCACCTAGCAGACCTGCAGGAGTCTCTGCAGCTGCCGGTCAGCTTGACGGAGATCCTGGCAGACAATAACTCTGCAGTGGAAAAAGTCCTACGTTACATAGCTAGAGTGGATTTTAGGATTTAATCGTTTGTTTTTGTAGTCTGTTATTATATATTGACATATATACATATTGTTTCATAGTCTATCGCTGGCTTCTGCCACTGTTTGTTATAGATATATATCTTTGTTTTATTTTTACATGTCATATTCTATAGCAATTTTTGTTTTATATCCATTGTTCTAATTTCCTTTACAAGTGTTGTTTTGCTTTTGTTTTTCTTTTCAATTTTTATTTTAAAAGATATATTTTTACTTAGTGTGTAAGTTTAGTCTTTTTAGTGTCATTTGCCACAATTGTTTTTAACGGGCGCTGATGACCTTGTCGTTGAGCGCCCTTAAATACAAATTATCAGAAGATAATTGAAGACTTTTTGAGAAGTATCTATGAAGAACCTCCACTCTCGGGAATTACAGTCTATGTTATAAAGTTTTAAGACAGTAGGGATGTCTTGGCAATACACCAAATTTTCTTTTTCAGCAAAGA
The DNA here is from genome assembly GCA_030765055.1 of Mantis religiosa. NCBI lineage: Eukaryota > Metazoa > Arthropoda > Insecta > Mantodea > Mantidae > Mantis > Mantis religiosa. The sequence goes on along the minus strand of CM060950.1, from coordinate 169,008,207 downwards.
AGAAAAAAATAAAATAAAAATAAAGGGCAAGTTTTCTTTCACGAAGACTCTGCCATGAAAAATGTGTACCCTCAGCCAATACTTTCTTTTCTTTTAACTTAGAGCCTCAGATATTTTGTGATTCTTTAGGTAAATTTAAATTCCTTACTAAATCATTAAGCCCAGCTTGATTAAAACATCATCACCATTATTGTCTAGTTCGTAAATATGATCCCCTAGAGATTCATTTTCAATACCACTGGGCGCAGATGGCAATGATTTTGATTGAGGGTGTAATTGAACCGGAACATCATTACCATGAGGTACGGGCTGAATGGCAGAAGGAATGCTTGGATATATATATATATATATATATATATATATATATATATATATATATTACTTATTTTTAGCATTATTTTTCGCTATCTTAACTGTAAAAATATAGCAATCGTCTCCATGATTTGTAGATTCTCTCCAAACTATAGGGATACCAAAGAGCCATTACTACCTTTTCTTCATGTTTTCAACTCCTCAACTCGGTAACACAATTACAACACACTTAACGAGGGCACCAGTATTTATCTTGGTCTCCTAACTTAATGCCAAAATAGTGAAAGTAAGTTTTCTTTACAAAAGCTGTCTGCTCTGCTCTGATTGTTTTACTAACGTATATGACGCATATATATATATATATATATATATATATATATATATATATATATATATATATATAGTAAAACACATTTGGATCGTTTACACAATATTGTTTTGACATTTCTTAAAAAAAAAAAAAAAAAACACTCTCACAGAAAAATGAGAACTCACACACTTCACTTTCACTCAACTTTACTCGACAACCAACTTAACAAAACTTATCTTCTATTTTAAAATAACTTTTAAAAATCTCAGAAAGGAGATCTTTAGGCTCAAAAGCTGAACTGCGCTTTGATATATACAGGGACCATCTCAGTTCTCTAAGGTCTTGTTTGTTTTAATAGCAATATCTAAGACTAAATATTTCCTTCAAACAATGTTTATGGCCCGACACACCAAACATTTCAACTTCCTATTCCTCTTTATAGATAAGTTGGATGCAGGTAGTGTAGATAAACATCTCCAAGAATAAACATTGGATGTCTTATCGCGGGTTAATCTTAAAGGGAAGACACTTTTTGTTCATCCCTTAGGACAGATGTAGTTAGTAGATTTAATAAATATAAAAACTGTATAGAGATAAAACTAAAATTTTAAAATAGTAATAGTTATATTATTTTAAATTGTAAGTAATAAAATTGAAATTATAAACTGTTGAACCTTTATAACAAACGATAGGCACACGGTAATATTACTGCAATAAGTACATTAAAAAATTATCGAAAACATCATTTTGAATTTCAAAAATGTCTGACGTATTATGCGAAAACGGATTTCACTTTTGCAATCAGTATAAAAGTGTGAATCAGAAATGCTTATTCATTAAAAAAATTCAATGCGGAAGGGTGAGCAGGTCTAGTTATGAAGATATCTGTACTGATGCAATTTGGAGTTCTAATAAACTGAGTGTGTATATTGTATTTCCTTTGTTTCGTTAGTTTCGTATAAATTGTGATAGTGTCATATGTTGTTCATATATGCAGTAATATTAAAGCTAGCTTATACGATAGCAAGCTCTGTTACTATTTGGGCACATAACTTGTATAGCTTATAACACATATTAATGGAGAAATGAAGACTTCAGCATTCCGACGTTTACCAGTGTTTTGTGCAAGGCATCGACAGTACAATACTCACATTGTTAGTAGCACTGGCGATAAGACATTCTGGCCAGTATTAGAACCGGCCGCACAGTGGCCAGGATTGCGCAAAAAAAAAAGTTATCCCAATTGTAGAGGGCTACGCATTTGCATTTGCATTTTCACTCTTTTGTGTGATACTGCTGATATAATACATAAGATTAGCAAATTAATAGGCACTTTAATTGAATCTTCCACCTCTCGCTCAGCATCTGTCTTACGTTAAGGATAAGAAAGGGCATTATACCGTTTCAAATAACATAATGTTTCACTTTCTAACCCTTAATTTTTGTTGTTGTCTCTGGGTATGCTGGTATGCAGTGTTCAAAATACTGCCCTATTTCATGAAGATTAAAAGTTCCCAATCACAAATTATAAATTACAAACTTATGACTTACCAGTGACGGTACTTCAAAATCAGTCGGTCACAATTCACAAATCATAAACGAATTCTGCAAATGAATTTATACTTTCATTTCATAAAGGTTACTCCATAAACACAAGCGCTTAAAATGCAAAACACAAGCGTTCCGATTGTATAATAGTTAAAAATACACCCTAACGACTTACGGAATACGTGAGGTCTGTACATCACAAAACTTTTTTGTGTTTATACATGTGTATTGACTGACTGGAATAAATCTTATTTTACAGGAATCATCAGATGAAGATATTAATGACAAAAACAGAGAAACTTCAAAAAGCATATAAACATGAGCTTTCATACCTACTTCAGATTCTGCAAACACTAACTGGGCGAAACAGAACCATAATTCCAAAAGATCAGTGCGTACTCTCCTGCGTTGTTTTGAGTCTATACGGTGAATAACGTTCTTGGAGTTTCCCCTTCAAGTGATTGTTACGCTGTACAACCTTTAGAGAGGCTTTAATTGAGATTGTTTCCCGAAGTTGAATATATTTATGACGTTTTACAGTTTGAAAGGAATTACAAACGTTATAGATTTTGTTGATTGCCCTCATATGGACGCCGATGCTTCTAATGAGTATGGAATGGCTTTCGTGATCGTCACGCCAACCACTCCATAAACCGCATTGTTGCGGGTGGATGTGACCTCTTACCTGCACGGCATTCCTCTTTCCCTTTAGCTTCCACGTAAAATTATAAAAACAAATTTTGGAGGTGCAGCTAAATCAGCAACATATGTTTGTGAGGTTAATTCATGCAAGTTCTCAATTTTAACTTTTGAATTCGCAGCCTGTGATTTGTAAGATTTATGAAATAGGTGTACAATGGTGTGCAGCATATCGAGGTGTAAGTATGGTACCCGCAGTAAACAGGTGTCTGGTTTCTGCCATTATCTGCTACCAATCTGTTTACAATAATGCAAAACGTAATGTAGTTTGTTAGTTATCAACGATTAAGTTCATCAAGATTTTTACTAGCGGCGTAACTCTACTAGGACACAATGTTTTTTGGTGTACTATTTTAGTTCCATTCCTTGGTAAGTGCGATATTTTCTTTCATTAAAAAAAGAGGCGTATACTGATACCAAATTTTGGGCTGTTCCATTTTTGTGGAGGGGTTGGCAAATTATATTTATATTCAAGATTAAAATACGTCACCTTATATGATCATCGTCTACCTTAGTACCCCATAACTACACCCACTTATTCCGAAATTTTTGCCAAAGAAATGCACAAGTAGTATGAATGCAGAAAGAACTTTGATATAACAGTACGTGTGTTCAGCTAAGCCAGAATACTGTTAGCAGCATAGCAGCAACATATCCTACATTTTCACATATCACATGCAATAAATAACGTAATAAATGCCAGTATTTGTCATCTGAGGCGTATACAGGTCATCCAGAGTTGCGAATCGCCACCAATGCTCCTTGGTTTCTCCGCAATCAGCAGCTGTATCACGAGCTGAGACCTCTTCCTCTCCACCATTTCATCCCACGGATTGCTCGACGCTTCTTCTACAATCAACGCCACGTTCCAGGAGCTGTGACGTATAACATTGGCGTCCGAAGTCGCCGGCCAACGCGACTGAAGCGATGACTACCACAGGACCTGCTTTACAGTGATGCCACTTCTACTTCTGAATAATCTACTGTTCCACATTTGCTTTTCAGAATGCCGCTGCAACTACACATTAGATCAGGTAACAAACTTAAAGTCAAACTTGATTAAAGAAGCGCTGGGGCAACTCGGAGTGCGCAGGACGCGGTCAACGCACCTACACGCGCAGCCGGGCCGCATGGTCGAGCGGGACATTAAGACCCTACACAACATCTGAGAAGGGACGTGGTCAATTACCTCAAGGTCATGAATGTCAGGGTGTTGTTTCTGTTGTTAACCTAATTCTCATCTTACCATGATACAACAGGGAAAACACCAGCTGGTTTGAGCTTCGGCAGGGAGTTGGTGCTTATGCCATTCAACCTGATGTTTGGCAGCATTTATGGATTAGAACAGCCAGTTGTTGACCACATGTTGAACCTCATTAACATTTCTTCAGGATACCTTTAAGGTGGCTCGTTAACACATCCAGGGGGCGAGCGACCGGATGAAGATACAGTTCCAGCGGTAGGCAAACAGTTATGCTTTCCAAGCGACCTGGTGTAACCGTATCACCTTACACGGAGTGAAGGCCATTGCCTAAGCTCTATAGACCATGGCTGGAACCTACCGCGCGATGAAGAGGTTCAACAATGTGGAGTACCGCATACAGAGGCTGCCTCCGAGGGAAGTTGATGGTGCACTCGGATAGATAGAATCGTTACAACAGAGCTAGTCAGGTCGATGTTACGTCAGGGGGCAGCAGCATCACACCGACGCAGGTTCGAGGCCAGTAATGGGGAGAACAGAGATACCTTAAACGACATTGTCACCAACGTTACAAAACCAGGCCGCTGCCTGACGTCATGAGCCGATAAACTCAAGGCCTTTCTTCTGTCGCTGCTGCTGCTTTTCTGGAACAATCAGCATCCTCTTCCTCATCCTCACACCCAGCTTCGGGCCGTTGCACCCCATTCCTGGTTCTCTGCTCACTACTCGCCTTACATATTGTGAATGCATCATTCTCCGGCCAGGAAGGACTTGGGTTGCTGCGCCCCACCCTCTAATACTGTTCTCCCATTAATGACCCCGTTGTGGGCCGAGGAGGTGGGAGTGGGGTGCAAGACAATGGACGTCTAACATTTCATAAAGTTTAGTTCAGTTCAGATGCAGTGCTTTATATCATAAAAGTGGGGAAAATGCTGAAAGTGCCTATTCATCTTAACACGGCTTCACCACTTAACATGCTTGATACATGGACTATACGGAACTGCTAATTACTTCCATTAATAAATTCGATGATTTCAGAAAAAATGCTGTACGTAATTCAATGGGGAGTTAAAGCAATGTTTACACGTTACGATGTTTAATTCATTGGGTTTGAAACTGCATACATTTTTTGCCTAATTAAAAGAAAGCATGCCCACCATACCCTTTTATAACATCAAACTTAAGTGAACAATTTGGCAAATGCCTCTTAAGGTCATTTTTATGATCTACTCTATGTGCAACTTGTACCCTTTTGGGAACACACAAATACAACCCGCAACATAACCACTTTGCAAAAGTAAATTAAATTATTCATCAAAGCAACAATTCTACACCCACTCTTCCAGATTCTTAAAATCTCCGAAAATATGGATGAAACTTTGAGTTATGTTTACTTGTTTCTCGTTCCACAGGGTTTGACTAAACCGAAAATATTTATGTCAAAACATCCAAAAATTCCTGAATCAAAGAACGTCTAAAATTGGCAGTCTTATTACGTCTGCTGACTTGTCGGTAACAGAGCATAGTACAACTATGCTGTAAAAATGTTGGCATTTCTTTAAAAGAATCCCTTACAGACAAAAGATGCATTGGAAGTAGTTCCTGAATCACATCTTAAAGCAGTGGCTGCGAAACTTATATGCGCATTAGAGAAAAATCCCGGCTAAAACGAAATAACGAAATGCTGGGATTCTCATTGGAAAATGGGAAACAATCATATACACAGGAGTGGGCATATGTAGGTATACAGTAGGGATTTTCTGTATAGCAGAAACAGCTATGTCTATTTACAGCATCCGACAGCTTAAAGTCGAAGCACACAGTTCTTCGAACAATTCCATCACTTCTACACTCTTCATTCATAGCTTCCCTGAACTGTAAACGACGATCTGGATCGTCTTCAAATAAACCGTGTATCAATCTTGATCGATACATTTTCAATTTTAAATGTAACATCATACGACTCAAGGTTTTTCGTGAGCTCAATGGTTGCTCTTTGCTTTGATTTTTGTAGTCTTTGGAGAAACATCTGAGCAACTGGCATTTCATTTTCAAGAGTTGTAACAGTGACTGGTCGACCACATTTTGGTGCATTACCGACAGATCCCGTCTGATGAAATTTGTTGCGTAGCCTGTAAATTGCGAGACTGGATGGAGGTGTTTCCAATTCTTCACGTCATATTTCTCGAACACTTTCGCAATTTCCTGTCTTCCAGTAATGTTCCCAAATACCGATTTGTTGATCTTTGGTTAAATTATCCACCATTGTGATACAAGATTGAAAACAATGAAAAAGAAAAAAGAAAAAGAAAAAGACAAACTCAACAAGGATGTGGAATTTAATAATGAAATAAATGACATACAAAATCAAAATTACTTATCTTAATCCATCAAATTTGCTAATCATATGACTGTATACCTACATATGCCCTACCCTGTGTATATTACAATAGGTTTCAAGTTAGAGCCTTACCGAATACTTCTCTTCTTTTTTCTTTTCTTTTTGTTTTTAAAATTGCGGATTATGAAGGACCTGCCATACGTATTCTCAATTTGTTATTATCACTGCTGTTAAATGTAATCAAAAGTGCCTATTAAAGTGCCTGATGTCAACCGCATAAATAGTTCATTCGGTAATATCATTGGCTATGGACAAGTAATGCTGACTTCAATTCCCGCTGGAAGCTAACAGTTCTTCTTATTTTTGTCTCTAAAATGAACGGCGTGTGGATACGCGAACGGTAGATGTATTTCACATACTGAAAATGTATAATGCTATTTCCTCATTCATTTCCGCTTCTCAAAAGGAAAATGTTTAAGAACATCCAAGTTCACAAATATTTCAGAGATTTGCTTACCCCGTAAGAAACGGCCTAGCTCACCCCACCAGTGGGTGGGAGGCCCTTGCTCTTAAGGGATGTTATGGGCTATTTACGATATTTTTAAGTTGACAAATGCGAATTCCCACTGTTTCCTTATACCTGAAGAAGAGACCTTTTACGGTTCCTGAAAAGCGAATAAATAAATCTTAAGCAGGAATGTGACTACTACTTGTCTTACACAATTTTTATTTCTTTACCAGAGCTAACACGACATTCTTCCAATTCGTAAGCACAATACTGTATCCATCACAACTCATGGTAATGCCATTTTTACTGTCACCTCTAATACTCGATTTTGATTGCAAATTAAGTATAGGTTTAAAACTGTACCTTATCTTATGTTGTATATTCTTTTGCAAAATTCATTAAATTCATTTTATTTGCTTTTGTTTTACAGTAGCGGTAATAATAAATGAAGCAGGTCAATATTCCGCATCCTTCACAAACAACAATTTGAAGAATAAATATAACTTAAACAAAACAAAAGGAATAATTGACAAGACTCGAACTTGGGACCTATTGGCTTTGGCTTAACAACTCACTGAGTCCATAAGTGTCCTATAACCCCTCAAAATCTGAAACGTTCTCTATGTATTGGAATATATCTGCGTGCAATATATATCCAGTTGCTCATATGATATCACATAATATTCAGAGATCTTTATCGGCATTTAAATTTATTCTGATAGATAACACGGCATGATTAACAATGGAGAACCTAGAAATATTGTTGGTTGTTTACTTCCATAAGAATTACCGAATAGCAAAGAAAGTTAAAGGACCAAAAGGCAAAAGTATATCAACTCAAATATGTACTTTGTGGTGAACCCATGAAATAATAAAAATGTTGATAAACTGACGACAGTAATTAATTAAACATTTCAAATTACTAACAAAATAAAGTTGGAGTGTATTCTTCAATGTATATTGTCAAGTTTATAGCCCATATTTCGCTGTATATTTACATCCATATCTTCAGCTTATTATTACATAAATTTCCAACACCTAATCATGACTGCATAGTAATCAACGACCCGAAGTGGGCCTGAGTCTGCCATAGTTCGCACAAAAAAAAATACTAAAGTGTGTACATATTTAAGGGAACGAGAACTACTTTTTGCTTTTTTACATTTAAATACTGATTATACACTTAGTAAGATCTTCATTTAAATACATGGTCGCCGCAAATGTTTAAAGACTTCGCCGTTGATGGCCAGACAAATAACGGAACGAGTGCTGCCGCGGCTATACGGTCAGTGTTTTAATGAAGATGGGTGCACATGCTACTGTAACCTCGAAGCTCAACTAGAGAAGCTATTAGGAATTGATACAAGAGAAAACATCATAAAACCTGAAAATAAAAGCCCCGGAAACAGAACTGGTAAGCTATTTATTAGGGAACCATGCAACAAAAGAACTGAGAGCTTATTAAAGTGTAATAGAGCTGAGCTGAAAGTTATCATTGCCTTTCTTAAGGGGCACGAACCGGTGAAAAGGCACCTGAACCCAATAGGGATATATCAGGGTAACTTAGACTACAGAGTTTGCAGAAAAGGGACTGAAACAGTCCAACATATTCTATAGTCATGTGTAGCTTTGTCTTATAGGAGATATAGTGCTTTTGGTGCAATGTTTATAGAAACAAAAGACATAACATCCATGCCCATTGAAAAATTGCACACCCCCATACCGGGATACAGGTGTAATGGGATGGATGTGAGCAACAATAGAGGTAGCATAATAAGCCCTAGGCTGAAGTGCACCCGGAGAAATGACGGGAATCTTTAATGATAAGGGGCGGGGAAGCATACTACTGTAAAGTCTGTTTAGCCAACGCGTGTGCAGTTCCCAGTCAAAGGAACCTCAAAGAACCTGACCTTTCCGCCCACTAATGACCGTCATAAATCTATCTCCACACTTCAGAAATGTAACACTGACGTTGGGGACCAATAGCAACCCAGATTTTCTGAAAATGACAGTTGCAAGTCTACTCTGCGTGGAGTCTCAGTTGCCAAAGTTCCAATTTCCAGTTGTTCTGTTTCATTAGGTGCAAGACGGTGATGTTAAAATGTTGCAACCTTGTAGAGGGGACCGTCAGGAGGAGGGTCCATGTTGTAAAACGATTATGAGGGTTCCTCAAAGAAAGCGGCCGCCGTGCACTTGCGTTGAGTAGACAGACTTTAACCGTGTGACGAAAGACATCCAGGGTGCACGGGTTCCGTTGATACACTTGATTTTTCAGTTCTGCAAATGAAAACCCATAGGGGTTGGCTCTGGTGATCGCGGGACAACTCAGTGGCTCCCCTTCGCTCAGTCCAATGTCCATGCAGATTGTTTATCCAGAAGGCTCGGTAGTGGTATGATGGCGTCCCAGGCTCTTCGCAGACAACCTCGTCATTCACATTACATTGACATGGTACCCTTGTTAAAATTAACGTACGTGAAATTTTCAGTGCTTTACCACTGCTTCTGCAGTGATGGTAGCAACAAGGAAAAGGGTCCTACTAAGCCCCTAGGTGGTAGTCCACACCACATAAAACCCTGGTAGATTAACCGCCTGACTCACACGAACATGCGGATCTACGGATGCGTAGTAGATGTAGTTTTGCAGATTCACTGTTCTACTCCGTATATACTCGGCCTCATCTGTACACACTCCCTCCGTCATAAATTGGACACTCAGTTAGCATTTGTTGATACCATTTGCAAAATTGCATTCCACAATAGTCATCTTTATTAATCGCGCTCTGTAATCCTGAGATGTACACTTTCCACTTAACAGCCTACAGAATTAGTCGTACATTTATATTGCTAATACCCACTTTACGTGCACATTGCATAGCAAACTTTTGTGGAGAAGTAACAAGCTTTCCGAATACACGAGGCAACAAGGGGAGATTTTTAGATGTACGTGATTTTGTCTTTAGAGGCTGATCCACATTACATTGAAGAGCAAATAAGCTAAAGCAATTCGCCCTTTGAAGCTGCATGGGGCCTGTCCCACTTTTCCTCCTCTATGCTGAGCCCACGAGATCCGAAAAAAAGCATTTGAAGTCATTTGAATTGCTAAAAATCAAATGATCAAAGACGGTTTTCAACAGTTTCCTTCAAGAAGAATTTGCAAAAGTCCCTTCCTGAAACACTGTACACCATTAAATAACGCAAACTGAAAAGCTCTGATAATCTCCTGATTAGCGATTTTGCTAATAACGGAAATGCATGTGTATATTTCCACTTCATTTATATATGAAAAGAAAAGATTTAGAAGTAAAAATTTCTTCGAAAAAGAGAAAGCGCATTTACCGAATTTAATTGTAGTAATAAAGGTAATGGTCAAAATAAAACTACAGATGTATGTGGCAATAAGCTAAACTTATTGTTATTTTAGTATTTGTGAAGGATTCTGAACCGTTTTTATTTTACTGTTAATGGTGTTTTACGCTTAGTTGTGTTATAATAGACGTGCTAAAGCACTTTCCTTGTTATATTTTTATAAGCGCACTATTCATTTAAGAACGAAAACTGCACTTAAGTACACACACATGCACTGAATAATTGAGAGAATACCGCAGTCAAAAAAATAATTATCTCGATATGTAAACTGAGCCTAGGTTTTCGTCCGATATTACTTAATGTTGGAGGACGTAAATGTCAGAAAAAGAAGAAGACAGGTTATGCAATGATTGCACAACAGCACACCCAGCACACTTATAAATTCCTGTAACATATTGGCATAATGCACATAGATAATTAGTATAATACATAAAATAAATTATTAAGAGCACATTCCTATATTCGTTGTTTATGTTCGCTTAGTACACTCGTAAAATACCCTTGACTAGGGCAGTGTAAGTTAGCAAATATTTAGCAGGTTGCCGGTAAGGTTTCTGACATATAACTCGAAGGTCACGTTTTTGAAAGCACAGTTATTATTCGTTACTGCAACATAAACGACTCTGTAGCTGCACTTTAAACAAAAAATAGGATGTATGGAATCATTGTGTGACAACACACCCTTGGGTTTGTAAGCCTTCTTTTTCAATACCGCATTCCAGCTGGAACTGATTCTGCATCTGAATAATACATTTTCTCTAAAAATATGAATAAAATATGTTTTAGAACCGGAACTATGAGTTTTGTCAACCTTTGGAACACTGAAGCTAAATATAATGTTTCATAATTGTACAAATAAAGAAGCCTGAAATAGTTGAGAACATTTTAAACTTATCCCTCACTCCTTTGAATGATCAAATATTAGTTTCACAAGGTTAGCAGTTAAAAATGAATAATTTTTTCACGCATGTGAATAACAATTAAATAATTAAAATATACCCAGTTAGCTATATAAAATGTAAGTAATGGGTAAAAAGAGTTAAGCTATTTAGAAAACAACACCAGGTAAAGATAAAGACAAAAAGAACACTGGAAGTTGACATTTAGCCTGCACTTGAAACAATCGTTGATAACGACATATGAGTAACGCTGTAATACATTCCTCCGCACGTTCATAAATATGGGAGATTATGCTGCCTAACATGAGGATATCAACGGAACAGTTTGGCTCCTAAAGCACACGTTTATGTTTTTCGTTGACATCCGAAATAGAAATGAAAAATATGCTATCCGTGATTATCTATGCGATGTATTTGTTCAATATCTGTTTCACACCATTATAGTATAAACAATCAGAACAGAATTTTAACACCCGTTCACTTGTATACTTCCTTTACATTATATCTGAGTAATAAATTCACCATTATTATTCTGTAAAAATAAATTGGTTTGACAATCATTTTCTTTCTGTTGCACTTTGTTTTATCTACACTAACCAAAATTTCAGTAGGTTGTAGAAACAGCGCGTTTAATTCTTGAACATGACTAAAATGATCAGTGAGGCGAACCATTTTATAATACAGCAAGTTTATTTAATACTATCTATAAGATTCTGTTGATAAACACTTTGTCACGAATTTGAGCCCACCTTACAATTACACAGCACCTTTATTTTCTAAACTTATCTATAAGAAATTGTATCACTGCTTTCATTTTAATCCTTAGAACATTACCTAATATTGACATCAATATGTATTGATTTGGTGATACATTTGCGTCAGCTACTTCTGAAATATTCCTTCTCCTAATTTGTTCCGAGCGAAGCATGCTAATACTAAAGACATACCTTTTAAAAATTTCCAAAATGTTTATGCTGACAGTTATTGTGGTTGAAGCCCTAAACGAGCCTTTTATTGGTGCACTGACTGTAGGTGAATCACTGAAGGCTATAAAATTAATCGGAAATAGTTCTTCTTAAGGACACAAATACTTTTAGCCGTGTACATCTTTCTGTGTGTAAAAAGACCACAACTATGTTATTATTAACATTACAGAGAATAATTATATACCATCTCAAGCACCAAGTTGTTTACCCTATGATAGAAATATTATCTCTAAGACAATGTGACTAAAGCTAGAAATAGAATTCCATGGAGTGATACAAATGCCGAAGAATGTTGAAAGTTATCACTATATATCTCAATGGTACACATATGCTGTTTAGAATAACATTCATATTCAAACGAAGGCTCTTGGATCAATGTGTAAAATAGAAGAAAGTATCAGGAAATAAGTGAACATGTCAGCACTTCTTCCCTCTTGTTCCCGGTAGTTCCACTTCTGACTAGTCCACACAGTCAAATGAGAAAGCTTTGAAAATTATGGAAACGTTTTGTAGAAACCCCTACCACAGATTGTGTAAAATTGTCACATGTTTATGTCGGATCAAGAAAATGTACATTTCTTCTAATCGTAAACACAGATGACGCAATCGAAATGCATAGCAAACAAAATGTTTTGAAATGTAGAACTAAGAGGAAAGACTTAATAAAGGTCGTACTCTAGCACTTTCTAAAGTCAGAAAGTATGTTCAGAATATGTTACATAACAGCAATTTTGGTCTTAGGTTTGTCTGCTCCTAACACAAGCGCAATGAATCATACTCCTAACATACAACCTTTGTAACTACGTTTCCGTTGAAGCATAAAAACGAAAATAAGTCGAAAGCATACGGAGGAGAAGAAGGTGGGGAATGACTAAAAAGAAGTTTACTCTAATGATATTCCTAAGAGCTACTAGAGTAACTGCTGAAGAAAGAGTGGGTGAAATGACTAATTCGGAGCCAGTATCGTTTTAAAGGGTAGATATATTCATGGAAGGGTTTTGTTCAGGAAATCCAAAAAACATGTTACTGCATATTTAGTAATTATCTTCTCTTAAACTCAGTGGTAGTAATGCCAAATTTTAATCGTGTACAAGGTGTCCCAAACAAAACATTCATAATGTCTACTAAAAGGACATTCTGGTTAATAGCTTCAACTCCCAAATGTTTAGGCCTCTTGGTGTGTAAAGGTGAATTCATCTGGTACAACTAATACTAGCAGGCTCGCCCGTTTAACATTACGAGGTGTGGTCTAAAATAACAATGCTACTATTTAGGACAGCAAATGCTTACTGTTCTGTCCTGGCCTACTTGCTTTCGGAAGTAAGCTATGCTCATGAATGATAGATGATTCAAAACTAAGGAATAAAGAAAATCGTCGAGAATATTTTTAAATAAAAATTTTACTTATACCGAACTACATTATGGCCGAGAGTAGACATGTAAGCACAAAATTCTTGTATTTGAAATAGTGATTACGAAATCTATGTTTGCTTACTTCATCAGCTTGAAATTTGAATTTTTGGAGTGTCTTGTCCAAGTTATTTTAGCCTAGTTTACTAAGATGTTACTATGTTTATCAGTCAATATGAGAGTACAATCATTGGAAACGGAGGCAGGAAAAAGACATTGAGGTGTGATAGTTCTTCAAAAATACATGAATGCATTAAGACAAATTTTCAATGACGGCGATCGGCCTGATAGCAGATTTAAATGATTACGTTACAGTATACTCTTTCCATTACGACACGTCATCTACTTCTGTTTGCGATAGATCCTTATTGTTTTACGTGTGCTGTTTTCAAGTCTACTCACTCTATTTATTTATGGACTTCCCTTTGCTGCTAAGATTAGTCTGTTAGATCATTCAAAATAAAAAAATACCGTCACTGATACGAAAAACATTTACCGACCCATTGTGGTGTGTATCTAACCTATAGTAAATGTTAGAGAACTTCACTATTTTCCTTTGCTTTTCCACTGCTTAACCAAGTGCCATCTCGACGTCTCCCTCCCCATAGAATACCCATTGAGATTATTATTTAACACCGACATGGGCATGATTTCCAGTCTATTAGTGTGCTGGCAGGCTGTACATACCATGAAGATTTCTGCTGCGTGCCCAATCGTGAAGTGTTTAACCGCAGGTAGGGGTTTTTGTTGGGATATTTTCGGAAGGTGTGGGACTTTTAGGTTACATTTCTTTAGGAGGCAACTATTATGATCCTCGTGATGGAGAAAATGATGCAAAATCTATGCACCCTAGTGTTTTATTAATTTCAAAGTTTTCATTTGTAGTGAAACTTTTATGCCAAATAGCTTGGCATGATTCCATATGTGGAGCTCAGCGTTAGATGCTGTATGCGTTAGCTCCACTGTTATCTCAGGTGCTCGCAAGCCAGGACCGGAACCGCCTAAATCGGCGTCCAGTGGGGTTATAATCTCCAAAAGATCTAACTTGGCCGCTTTTATGATATGGTAATTTTGTTTAGAATTTTCATGCCTGACACCTAATTTCGTCCTTCACGTATGAAAGACCTGAGGCTTCGTGAAGCAACCTTGTAGGAAAAGAGTGACCAACAGAGTAGATGAACCAAATTTCTCTATTCAGTGCACGTTGAAGCTGTGCAAGCCGGTTGTCTGCGCCATGCCTCAGATCTCGCAGACATACAGAATCAGCGGGATTAGCAGCATTCGGAAAAGGTGCAACTTCAAGTCAACCGGCATCAAACCCGAACCTAGTATTGGATACAGGGAAGCATTTGCTCCCTACACCTTTGAGGGGAGGTCGCTAATATAGTGGCGGAAAGTTAAACCTCTATTAATTTAGCTCTTAGGTATTGGACGGAGTTTGTCCACTCATTCCTTCGGCTTCGGAAGCGGAATTTGAGGCAATCTGCGGGGATGTGACGCTTCCGTTTAACAATGGGCACGATTTCGGATCACCATGGCTGAAATATACGACACGATTACCCAACCCTTGAATTCCGTTCCTGATTGGATAGTAGGTTCCTGCCACATATTTTTTTTTTTTTTTTTTTTTTTTTTTTTGTAATTTACGTCCTCCAACATTTAGTCATATCGGACGATGAATGAAATGGGTGATATGATGCTCAATGCGTCCGGGGTCCATGGAGCTTAGAGTTACCTGACATTCGTCTTTCAGGGTAGGGGAAAACCCCGGAAAAACCTTATCCAGGTAACTCACCCTGACCGAGATTCGAACTCGGGACCTCTTGAACGTGAGGTAAACATGCTACCATCTACGCTACCGAGGCGGGCCCTGCCACATTACTAGCACCACTGGCGGCGTCAGTGAAAAAAGAACAGAGTCAGGACCGTTAGAATACGGACCTAACACTAATATTCGAGATTGATAAAAATGAAGTCGGCTTTGGGTGGTGATAATTGGTGTTTACACACGCTATCTGCTATACTGTTTTCTATAGTGTGATTTATTATTTGTTTTAGTAACTCCGATATTAGTTTGTATAACATTAGCGAGGCAAAAATATTTGTAAACCCTTATTTGTGCGATTTGGGAAACGTGAATAATTCCAGTAATGTGTTTTCCGTCCCATATGCTTTCTGTGCCTTTCTGTTTATATTTTATATAGATTATAGCTATAGCAAGTACACAGTAGTATATCTGTCTGTTTGAAGGTATCATTTGTGACATGATTTTCTAGAGAGGGTACAAGAACAAAGTGCTACAGTAGAGAATGTTACTTTAGTAAATATACTACATAACCTACAACATTATGATGCCCCGTAACCGCTGTGTTTCTGGGTGTAAATCTAATTACAGTAAAGGAACAAAGCAACGTAAAGCTCCCAACTTCAGTAGTTCACTACTGTAAATTGCAGAATTTCATGTGTTATTTATCAGTGTATGCAACTTTTTCAACAGTGTAAATAGTGATAGATTATTTTAAGTGAAGTGAATTAGTGAATGCTACAATACCAAGAGTTCTGTTTAATGCAGTTGGTATGTTACTCGTATTTTATAAAGTATGTTGTTTGTGATTTAAAATCGTAGCTGTAGCTTAGCAATAATGTTGCTAAGTGTTAACATAACCTAAACAATTACAGTGCTCCGTAACTGTTGTATTCCTGGGCGTAAATTTAATTACAGTAAAGGAACAAAAAAAAAAAAAAAAGTACAGCGTAAAGCTTCTGACTTCGGTAGTTAACTACTGTAAATTGCAGAATTTCTTGTTTTAGTTCTTAACGTATTTAACTTTGGAACTTCCTTTCAGGTCTGGTAACCGGGAGTGCTACAACTCAGACTTTAGCTTACGGGAGCTGGACCGGCGTTATCCTTCTCTCCCCTTTCCGCTCCTGGGCCTGATGGTGTTCACGTGGCTATACTTCAACACCTCTATTTTGCCAGTAAAGACTTTCTGCTACGAATGTACACCATATCTGCCGTGACGGAGTTTACCCTACAGCTTGGGGTGAGGCCACTATCATTCCGGTCCCAAAACCGGAAAAGGATCGCCGCCCTCCAGTTACCGCCGAATCTCCCTCACCAGTAGGGTGTGCAAGGTGATGGAGCGCATGATTAATGGGCACTTACGATTGTAGTTTGAGTCGAAAAACCTTTTGTGCAACATACAATGCGGATTTTGCCGTTACCGTTCCAGTACTGATCACTTGATTTCCCTCTCGACTCATATCATGAACGCCTTACCGCGCCGCCGTCAAACTGTGGCCGTCCTTTTTGACTTTGCGAAAGCCTATGGCACCTGTTGGAGGCTTGGAATACTACGCACCATACATCAGTGGGGTCTTCGTGGTCGCCTTTCTGTCTTCCTCCGGGAATTCGTGAAGGACCGGTCCTTTCGTGTTCGGGTGGGATCTGTTTTATCCGGAATTTTCCACCAGGTTAATGGGGTACACCAGAGTTCGGTCCTCAGCGTTGCCCCCTTTGCTATCGCCATCAATCCTATCATTGAATGCATCCCCGCTGGAATATCCTCATGTTTATTTGTGGATAACTTTGCCAACTATTGTAGCTCTCGTCGGACGAGTATCTTGGAACGTCGGCTCCAGGTCTGTTTAGACCGCCTCTACAACTGGAGCCTCCACAACAGTTTCCATTTTTCCACCGAGAAGACCGTGTGCGCAAACTTTTGGCGCCATAAGGCCTTTGCTTCACTCTCACTACGCCTCGGTCCCCATCCACTTCCTTTTGCAGAGGAAGCTACATTTTTGGGATTGGTGTTTGATAGGACGCCTAGCTGGGATTCTCATCTCCCACGTGAAAAGTCGCTGTGACCTGTTCCTCAACATCTTCCGCGTTTTATCCGGTACATCCTGGGGAGCTGATCGGACCGTGCTCTTGCCTATCGGTCACTGGTGCGATCCGAGCTTGACTATGGGAGTGTGGTGTATTAGTCGGCACGACCTTCCATTTTGAGTCGTTTGAACCCTGTGCACAATCGAGCGATCCAACTAACTACTGGTGCTTTTCCAACCAGCCCTGTCCCCAGTCTGTATGCCGCAGCAGCGGAACCTCCTCTGTACTATAGGCGTGATGTTCTTTTACGCTCTTACGCATGCCGTCTTCTCTCTGTGCCCACAAGACTTTTTTCGATTCATCTCTTGATCGCCAGTACGCTGTGAGTCCCCTTGCATTAGTTCCGCCCGGTGATCGTTTTCGTCTGCTCCTCCACACTCTGGACGTTACACTACCGCCAGTATTTCCTCGGAGGGAATCTAGTTTTCCTCCTTGGTCGTAGTGTGACACACCCTTCCATCTTGGTTGAGATCCATGCCAAAATCTGCGGTTCCACCCTTCGCCATCCGTTTCGCTTTTTAAAAATTCAGCAGTATTTTAATAATTATTGTTTTGTTTCTACAGACGGTTCTAAAACCGACCGTGGTGTTGGATGTGCCTTCGTGGTTGCTTCGCTGAGTTTTATGTTTCATCTTTTCTGGGCAGTGCTCGATTTTTACCGCCGTACGTTTTAGTATCTACCAGGCCCTTCTTTTTATCAGCCAGCAGCACTCGTCTCAGTTTGCCATTTGTAGCGATTCTCTGAGTGCTCTACAGAGCCTTCGTTTGCTGTACGCACGTCATCCTTTGGTACAGCGTATCCAAGTTCAGCTGCATTCGCTCGCTAATTCTGGGTTCCGCGTGTCGTTATTTTGGGTCCCTGGACACGTGGGTATTCCGGGCAACGAGGCTGCTGGTGCTGCGAAGTCTGCGATTTTATGTCCCACTGTTTTTAGCGAATCTGTTCCTTTTTAGGATATCACTGTTTCCCTTGGCCATGCCATCCTTATGCGTTGGCATGATGACTGGACCGCGCTAGGTGGGAACAAACTTCGGGAGGTTAAACCTCTTCCTGTTCACTGGGCTACATCTTCGCGTTCTTGTCGCAGGGAAGAGGTTATTTTAGACAGATTTCGCATTCGGAATTGCCGTTTTAGCCATCAGCATTTGTTACGTGAGGATCCAGCACCTCATTGTTCTCACTGTGGTGAGGCTTTGACAGTTCACCACCTTTTAGTGGAGTGCCGTTTCTACACAACGTTGCGCTCATTCTTGTGTTTGGCCTCCAACCTCTCTGCAATGCTAAGGGACGACATTGCTGCTGTGGAGGGCCTCTTCGCATTTTTACAGCGCAGCGGTATAAGCCGGTACATCTGATTTAATCACCCCTACGTCGTCCTTCAGTTTAGGTGTTTCTCGGCACTCCTATTTTAACTGTTTTGGTGCTTTTAGTGTTTTTAGCGTTTAATCCTCTGTTGATGTAGACATTTTCTTCTTGCCACAGTTTAATCTCGGGCGCTAATGCCCTCAGGTGTTGTGCACCCTTAAACGCTACTACTACTACTACTACTACTACTACTACTACTACTACTACTACTACTACTACTACTACTACTACTACTACTACTACTACTACTACTATTGTGTCTGGAGGATCTCAAGCAGAAGTGGAAGAGAGGATAGAATGGGCTGTTCATCGCCTTGAAATGTGGATGCTGCAAAAGGGGCTACAGTTGGCTACACAGAAGACCGAACTTGTGATTCTGCAGGGGCGACGCTCCCTACGGGATATTACAGTTCACCTTAGTGGTATGGACATCCGGTCTCAGAGACACATACGTTATCTCGGCCTTCAATTTGGCCACAATATGTATCCTGGTGCCCATCTGCAGTACGTGACCCGCAAGGCCGAAAAGGTCATTGCCGCCTTAGGACGTTTGATGCCCAATGTCGGTGGTCCTAAACCCAGCTCAAGGACCCTCCTTGGTAGTGTGGTCCACTCCATCCTTTTGTATGGTGCCCCGGCTTGGAAATCATGCCTGGATAAGGCCATCTACCGCACCTGGCTGGGACGCGTACAGCGGAAAGTTGCACTGCGTGTCTGTAGTGCCTATCGGACTACCTCAACGAAGGCTTTGCAAGTTGTCGCCGGCATCATTCCCATCCATCTCTTGGTGCAGGAGCGCACCTATGCTCATGGCGCTGGTACGCCAGAGCAACGGCTTTTGGTTCGCGCCCATACCATCCGACGATGGCAGGAGGAATGGAATCAGGAAACACAAAAGGCACAATGGACCAAGCTGCTGATTCCGGAGATCACTCCCTGGCTCTCTCGACAGCATGGAGATGTTGGGTACTACATCACCCAATTCCTGACAGGCCATGGCCGCTTCCGATCCTACCTGCACCGTATGGGGCTCGTTGCCTCCGACCTCTGCCCTTATTGCGCCCAAACGGACACCCCGCAACATACGCTTCTGGAATGCACTCAATGGATCGATCACCGTAACCGGTGCTATGCTACCATAGGTCAGGTTGCTACTTTGGCAACTATTCTCGCAATTATGCTGGAGTCCAGGGAAAACTGGAACGCTATTGCTAAAATGGTTACATCTATCCTCAGGGCGAAGGAGCAGGACGACCGCCGAGAATAAGCTGGCCGAGGCCGCTGCGTGTACCTAAACCCTCCATTGGTACGCAAGTACGTTTGACCATCTTTATTGCCCTTCTTCCCGAAGTAATACCGATTGGTGGTCCCAGGAAGAAGTCTCTTGTGGCTAGCAAGGGTTTTTTAGTTGGTAAGAATCCAACTCGCCAAGCCTGGCGTCTTTTGAAGATTTTTCCCCTGCCTAAAAAAAACTACTACTACTACTACTACTTCTACTACTACTACTATTTGCTGAACTACTACTACTTCTACTACTACTACTTCTACTTCTACTACTATATTTAACTTTGTGAATAGGGTAAATGGTGACACATTATTTTCAGTGAACTAAATTCTTGACTTCTGCAGTACCAAATAGTTTCATGCAAGTACGATAGTATGCTACTTTTATAAACTCTATTGTTTTGATTCAAATACGTATCTGTGGTATATAAATTGTGTATAGTGTAAACAGTGCTTAATAATTTTGAGTGATCTCAACGCCAGCAGTTCTGTACTATGCATGTGATAAGCTACTTCCAGCTTTTTCTCTTACCTTTGTAATTGAAATTTGGAGCTGCATATAGAAATGTTGTTACATTATCGTATGCTGAACTGTAGATTCCAAGAATATTTAAGGTTATATAGTTATTTGTTCTTTGGTCACTATTTTATATTAAACTGTATTTATTTTACTTTTGAGCAGTGTTTTTGCGTAGAAAAGTCTTCATTCTCATATTAATATGTTACTACACCCCATTATTATATTACTGCACCCAAATCGTAGTTTAGGACCAACAGTTGCTCATAAAAATTTTATCGCCAATGTCGGCCGCCATCTTGAATGCTAATATCAGGTCCGTATTCTAGAAGGTCCTGAGAGAGTGGTCTCCGGGGTTGAGATGTGTGTGAGACCACGAGAGAAGAGGGTCGCCTTAGGCCTGAAAGGTGACAAAGGTACTAGGGGCGCCGTTCCGTTTTATGCAACTATTTTGGCCTATTCAAAATCCTACGTTTTACTATAGTGTTTGTGAGTATTAATTCTAAATTTTTCCAAGGTTTTACACAAAGACATGCGGTAATATTGAAGTGGAATATTTAACTCTCCTGCAAAATTCTCTCAACTGTGCACTATCATAAGATGCAACAACGTATAATATATTAGAAGCCAACGAAAGACATTGTTCATTTATGTAATTCATTTCTTTTGGAACATAATTATAAAATTTTTAAGATTCCATTTCTTAGCTTCTAATTTTACCCTACCATAAAACCTGGGATAGGGATGATTCACTAATCACACTACACGTTTCAACCACAGTTATAAATATATATCGTTTAGTTATATTTAAACACTGTAGGAAACGCACATAATACTGCAAGTATGTGCTAATTGTACCCTGAGTTGCATTTAGAGCTGGCCATCCCAAGAACATCGGTAATTGGTTGTCTGTATCGGTTGTAGCATCTCTTGGAAATCTGGCATGCTCGGATCGGTAGTGTTTAATTAGCAGTGTATGAAAACAACTGCAGACCAAATATGAGCAGATTTGTGGAAGGCATATGGTATGTAGGAGTGTCTGGAAGGAACAAATTGGATTTTACATATTGTGGTAACACAAAGTTGTGCTAAAATCAGTTTATTCGTCAACAAAACTATTAGCAGAGCGCTAAGTTACGTTTACATTGACGCCCGCCTCTGTGGTATGGGGATCGCGTTTTCGCCTTAAATTCAGGAGGTCCTGAATTTGAATCTTGGTCAGGGTAATTTATCTGGATAAGCTTTTGTCCGAGGTTTTGCTTTATATTAGAAGAGGATGAATGTGGGGTAACTCCAAGCTCTGTGGACTCTCTGAATTGTGTTCACTTGAGCATCATTTTATTAATTCTGATACGACCTACTCTGAAGAACTTAAAAAAAGAACAAAAGATGACATTCACTGTTACAAATACACAGAGAAAAAACGTCTGTTTCCGCATCCCTTATATGTTTATGCTTCTCTGCGCACACCATCTCGCGCTGCTCCTATCTTCTCTAACGCACTGCTCGCGGCATGATTGAATGATAGACTCTGTCACTCGGCTGGTCTCAGCGTTTCCTTCTATATCCCCGGCTCACGGAAGAACTATTTACAGAATTTTACAACAATCGAAGTTTCTGGATACACCTAAGTGGAACATTCTCAGTCCATAGCGGCAGAAATAAAAGTAGACATAATCTCCGTTTCTTATGTCAGTGGCTGTCCTTGAACGACACAGTTTTACATTTTTGTCAGCAAATAAAAGTGGTGAGATGGGGTGACTCAAACTTAATCCTTCTGCTACAGACATCCGCTGCCGCTGTTAGACTGCTCCCTTTTCAGGACTGGTTGTACTGACCAGCTTAGTATGTCCGCATCTTTTCTAGGATAACCTCTGGGAGCGCTGGACTTCATCTCTGATTCCCTTTTGTATGTGCTGTGGCCGTTGAAATGAAGTGTGTAGTGTTTAACGTCCGCCTTTACTACATGCGGTACCACAGGTGGTGACACTGATGATACATGAAATAGCTGGGGAAACGGAGATCTCGGAGAAAACCCGCCCCACCACCGTATTGTCCAACACAAATCTCACTTTGCGGTCGCCTGGTATGGAACTCGGGCCGCCTTGGTGAGGGTCGAGTAGTCTAACCACTCAGCCACGGCGTGGTCATTGCTGCTGTAGTCGTTGCTTAGTTGGTTGTAACTTGAGACAACGCCCCTTACCCCCTTGCCATACTGCAAGAAACCTCTATTGTACTCTCGCTGGTGATGGATCTGCTTCCGATCGGTTTCACAACCTGGAGGTGCCAATATTTCACGTCGTCCCATGTCCCCTGGTCTTCATGGTGTGCCTCCAAACCTATCAAGCTGCCACCGTTTCCACGGATATCTTGCAAACCCCAAGAGATTCTTTGGGGCTTTGATGTGTTAGCTCGTCTCGTCCGACGCGCAGGGTCTGCCTGTAGCGGACGGCTTCTGAGAGCATCAAGCCCAAGAATCTCTTTAGCTACCCTCAGGACAGACACCCACAAACTTACAATGCTCCAGCGCAAGGTGTACTCCAGCCAGGTTCCTTCTTCACAGACTATGTGTCGACCGATGTTATTACGTGGAACAGTCGATCCGGTTTCCTTAATGGCAGTACCTTCCTCACGTGTGGTCTGAGTACAGTTACTTCTGCAGTCGGGTCCACCAGTACGCAGTACTGCTTTCCCTATGTCCAAGCGTCGGCAACGAGGCTGTCATCCTTTTTGTTTTCTTTTCCAAGGTATACAGGGTCACTGGAGAGGACGGCTCCGACGTGCACACTCCACGCCAGCCCTTATTTGTCTCCTCCGGCTCATCGACAATCTTTCAACACCTGCCCTGATTAGCTACATTCTCAGTGCATAATACTCGATGTCAGGGGCTTAATCGTTGGCGGTCTCTTACTGCATATTAAAGGTGGTTTTACCTCCAACACACCGCTCTAGGGGTTTTGGCAGACGTTCCTGAGGTGACTCTCCAACTCCGTTTAGTCAAACAATTCTGCTCTCCAAGACGGTAGCGGTTACTTTGGGCTATAGCTGCTCTCTCCTCAGACTTGCGGTTTTCCATTCACGGGTTGACATTACTAGCTCTTTCACTTTCCATGGGAGGCCCATTTCTATATGTCTTGGCCTGTAGATGTTCACCTCCAACATTCACCTCTGAGGAATCATTGAGTCCTTGGGCTGTTAGTCCGTCCCCGACGTATCGAATACTCCTGCTCTTATAGGTAGGGTAGTTGTTACCCTGACCGACTCCAGCCTCAACGCGGCAGTCAGTGACTCATGAATTCGAGTTGTATTCTCCGAGCATCAGACGCTCCTATAACTTGACGTTATGCACACCGTCAACAATGGAGCAGGCAGCTTCCTGGGATATATGAGTGGTCGGGAGGTTCAACAGAACCTTACCCGCCAGCTGCTCAACTGCTAAGGTAAGCTCTTGAATCTCCCCTCGCTGTTGCGGCCGAGATTTCAGTAATCTTCAGTAGGTTGCGATCAGATGCTGGTTTGGATGGCCTTCCAGAGGTCTCCCCACATTGCTAATGCCAAATCCATTTTCTGAACTTCTACTGCCAATTCCTGGAGGCTGACTATAAGTTGCCCGGCCTTCTCTTTCGGAAACGTTTTGTTGTGACCGGTGACGGCAGCAAATTATCGGCGGAGGACTTCGAAAGTTGACGCCACGTTTTATTTGGTGGCTTGATGTGCGCGAGTAATCTTTCGCGCTCTGGCGCCTCATGTTCAAGTTTTAGGCCTTTGCTAAGCATCTCTTCCATAACGGTGTTTAATTCCACGGCACTGCCGTGCTAAGATGTTCCCCAGCGTCTTCCTGGGAACTGACTCGTGTCCTGAGTCCTCGAAGGCGTGAACGCGTTGGCAAATGCCTTTCATTTCCTTTTTATGCCGCATTCTTGGTGATCTACTTTTTTTAACAGCTCTAACACTTCTCCCACCAAACTCTCCATTTTCTGATTCCATCTTACCTATTTCTGATTTCATTTCCATTTCCATTTTGTCCATACCGTATTTCGTTTCATTCTTCATTTTGGTCTTAAATGCTTCCTTCATCTCCTCCATGCCGGGTTTCAGTTAGTTCATTCGAGAACTCACGGACATAATTTCACTCCTTCTTTACTTACTTTCTTTTCAGAAATACACAGAACAAGTACATCTGTTGCCGTAGCGCTAATAGTTTTAGGCCTCT
Source organism: Mantis religiosa (assembly GCA_030765055.1). Classification (NCBI taxonomy): domain Eukaryota; kingdom Metazoa; phylum Arthropoda; class Insecta; order Mantodea; family Mantidae; genus Mantis; species Mantis religiosa. The sequence goes on along the minus strand of CM060950.1, from coordinate 168,983,358 downwards.
GTTGCACACATTCGCGCTGCTCGCAGCGTCTCTAAGTCACTGCTCGAGGACTTACTAACTGATGTGTAGGTACTGATTGACTGAGTGATTGAATGACTGACAGATTCTGTCGCTGGAATGCTCTCAGTGCTCCTTTATTTATCCTCGGGTCACGGAGGAATTGTTTCTAGAAACTCCTGAAAACCGAAGTTTCTGAATTCGCGCGAATGGGACATTATCTGCCACATTTTCCTGGCTCATGACGTGAGCAGCAGCTGTACTCGAACGACTCATTATTGCATTTTCTAGCCGATAAACAGAAAAAACCGTGGGATAGGGTGAACCAAACTCAATCTTTCTGCGTCAAGCATTCGCTGCCACCGTGACAGTATAGAGAAAGAACATGGTGGAGTTGGTCTGCTGTAATCCACACGAATACTGTGATTTCATATGAAACTAAAGAATGTTCCTCTTTATCCAGCTTACTACATTTACTATAAACAGATGTTTGTGTTATTTTTCTGGTATGGGATTATACGATTAATATAATGATAGACGGACACATTCCACTGAAGCGGAAGACAGAATATATCAAATTTATCCAAATGCAGTGGGGGTGGAATTGATGGACTAAAGCTCCAGCGCACGTTGGACATTTTGCAGGAGAGAGAAAGAGAGCGAGAGAGGTTCGGTATGGATATAAATTGTGGATTCAAGGCCGAATATGTCTTTTTGGACAGCTATGTCTCTTTTTCAGTAAAACACAACGTTTTCTGGACCGTGATATCTAAAACTGATAGATAGCACATATAATAATCCATTAGGGCATGCTGCAATTTTATCACTTTGATTTTTGCTCTCATTATTTTCACCACCAAAATTGTACGCGCATAAACTCGATGCTGGAGGTGATTCCTACTAAGCATTTTGCTTCTTTGGCGTGAGAAATTATTAAGATGAGAATTTATTCACGTGGTTTGTACTTGCTACCACAAAGTGATTGTAGTGAGATGCTGTAGGAGGGAGACCTAGGTTAGCAGAAAATAAATCAACCAGATATTCTACTAAAATAGAAGCTCCCCAAATATGCCTATCGAAATGAATTAGGGCACCTCTATAGCGTAGCAGGTATTGTGTCTGCCTCATGTTAAAGAGAATCGGAGTTCGAATTTCGGTCGGGGTAAGTTACCTGGATAAGGCCTTTTTCGGGGTTTCCCTTAACCTGAAAGATGAATGTCGGCTAACTCTAAGTTCATGGAACCCGGGTTCATTTGAGCATCATTTCACCCATTTCTTTCATCGTCTGATATGACAACTTCGGAAGAATTTGCAAATCTTGGTTGAGTGGTTTCGAGTATATGCTAGCGTGTGTTTTCTGCTTGTGACTGCACTTAATGCACCATTTTGTGAAGCATTCCTCTAGCACACTTAAGCATTTTGAAGTCTGTTGTAAGTGAAATCTGGTTTTGCTGATTGTGCAACTATTACCGTGTCACGATAAAATAATGCATGTTTTTCGTTTTGGGAATTAATACAAGGTCATACTGAAGATTTTAAGAGGTAAGAGGAATCAAGCTTTATTTTCATTACCAACAAGCACCTAATAGAAAAAAAGTATTCCAAAATTAAGTTGGTAACTCTCTCTTACGATTCCACTCAACCGTGAGGAACTGCTTTCCAATTCTAGATATTTCCTATTTGTATAGATGTTTTATTGTTTCTATATTACTCTCAAAGACATCTAACGTTGAGCTGAGGAATAAAATGATTTTGATATCTATAGAACATCAACATTTCAGTAATACACTCGCGACTTTTAACGTAGGAGATAAACCTTAGTTTGAATGTTGGTCAGTAGGTAAGTGTATATAGGTAGATACGCAGAAAGTACGATAGATCAGTAGCTAGGTAGATAGGTAGACAAGTAGGCCAATTAGAGAGGCAGGCGGGTGAATGGGTATATAAATAAGTACGTCAGTATGCATGTACATATGTTAACCGAACGGCATGGCTCATGTGGTTTCGGAAGGCCTGGGTTCGATTCCCGTGGCAGACTTACGTAATCCATAGGGGGTTTTCGCGGGTCGGCAGGCGAATGCTGGGTAGGTTAATTAATCCCTCGAATTTCCTGTCTCTCCATTTCATCTCCATTATAATTTCACATCATCTCTCATCTGGTGATCTCTTTCAGAGTACAATTGTCGGCGGGAGTCTCGGCACTACATGGCAGTAACATATGCTTCTGGTAAACACTTCCTCCTTCGGTGGGACAGTTTCCTGTTTCCGGTGGTGCTGCCTGCGAGGGAGTTGGGTTTCTCCTACCTAGCTCCAATTCTTCGGCGTGGATCTCTGTCAGCTGTGGCAAAAGATTCCCCAGGAGCAGGATATCTGGTTCACTCCAAGTTCGGATGAATTATCTGGTTGTGACACTGGAAAATCCCGGGGAATTTCAGCTGATGCGCATTGGGCACCCCTCCAGTTGTGCTGGTGGATGCGTTGCAGCGTTCTTTATCTAAATGTTTTACCAGAATTTTCCTAGTAGTGTATGCTAAGGTTTCGACTTATCCTCAGTGTTCGGTAGTGAGTCTGGAGTTGAGGCTTGAGTAGTTATTGGCGAAGTTCGCGCTGATTGCACCCGGATAGGTGTACTTCTTCTTTCCCATTTGTCCAGCGATACGCTGGGGTCGCATTGGCGTTTGTACGAAGGACAGAAGTCTGTTCAGAGCCGCTCCGCAGCACCTATATTTAGCCCGATCCTTCAGAAGGTCATAACTTCTTTCTCCCTCCCCCCCTCTCTCTCTTTCTAACTTCAGAACACAGCTATTATATATAGTTCCATATATTTTCAAACTTGTAAAAAAAATGATAGCGTTATTTTGTTATCGAATTGTATGTGCAAGAAATGGGAAGCTTAAACATATCACTCACTTAATAAATATTATTTGTAATTTACGTTTGCTGTAGCTTATTCTATTCATGAACTTGTTATAATGTTTTCATCAGTCGCTTAGGACGTAAACAAATTGTGGAATAGAATCTCCATTGGGTTCCTGAGAAAGGGTGGCACTATGTCCATAGTATCGAGGAGAAGCAATGCATGTTTCTCAATTTATATGGGACCTTCTTTTCACCGTTACGTCATTCGTTATAATTGTTATTCTTATTATTATAATCTTTTTGTGCAAGCTGTATTCCTCTACAACATTATCCTTCTTTAATGTGTTTAATCAGCGTCAGGGTTTCCCCCTATATTGATACTTTATTCATATCTATGCTTATTGAGATTTTCAGAATAGCAAGTTATTCATCTCAAGACACACACACACACACACACACACACACACACACACACACACACACACACACACACACACACACATGCAGTACTGTATATGTCACATAGACACCAAAATAATAGTCACGTTGTTACAATGGGACTTCTCTATTCGCCTAAATAGTTCGATGTCTTCTTCACTTTCATGATATGCATGTTACTTGTATTGCCCAGCAGGTGCGTAATCAGCGGTAACACGATATTGTTATGGAATATTATTTCAGTTCCACCGCGGCTCAGTTCCTTCTCTGACTAATTGTTTCAAAGTAATTATAATGGATTTCTAGTAATTTTTATTGACATAGAATGAATACCCAGTCCAATGCTGTAATATCAGAATGGCGGTACAACATACTGAATGGAGTTTATAGAATTATTCGTGAACTTCCAATCATTTTACTTGGCATATAATGTTAATATCAGTGACATTGTAAAACCGGGCTTCAACATCCCGGTTATTGACTGCCTCTTCTCTCTATGTGAGGCAGCTTGGAACAAATGGCCTTTTTCATGGCCTTTTGGAGTGTCAGAAACACGAAGGAGAAACAGATAAAATCCGTAAAAGTGTAATTGAAAATCGACATATCTTGCTATTGTTTTGTAAGTTTGTAGTACTGCTAGAGTTACTGATGTAAGGAATGCTAAAAAGGTGGTAAAATACTACATATAAGTGAATACGGACACAGTTCCTGTCAAGCTGACTGCCCAACTTGCGAGATACACCAAGAAACAGCAACGCTCTGGCATACGTTTCGTGAACAGTGAAGATAAGAAACCTTTTGAAATCCACCTGAGTATGACGACTCAGTGTGATAATGCATGTCTATCAATGCAGCAAGTGTATGAGTGGAGTAGAAAGGTCGAAGATGGTGTGATTTCTGTGACAGGCGCTTTGTGCCTAGGTCAGATACACCGCGTTGTGACTGTAGCAGCTGATGCACAGTAGTGGTTGTGCACACGTTCAAATTCTTTTTTAGGACTTCGTGCACTTCTTGCACGCTGCAGGAACTTTGTACTACGCCACGGAGACTATGCCGAAAAATGATAAACTGTTGTTCCGTTTTTGTACAATAGAAAAAATAAACAGTACCTATATTTAAAGTTTTCGTATGGTCCCTCGTACTCCAGAATGTCCTCAGGGAGGTCCTTGGGGGTTTTCGGAAGAGTCACAATAAGTTCATGTATCATGATTGGAACTTCTGAAAGTAGAGAGATTGTATGGTAATGAAAAGGCCAGATCAAGCATATTCGGTTCCAGAAGGTTTGGAGAGGGGGGTAGTAGAGGGGGCTACAAATTCAATATCTGAAGTAATATGAGCTTTTCCAATATCTTGTGGAGTACACACCGGTTTAATTTGTACCAGGAAGCCCATTTTGACTTAACATCTGGTAGAAGCAATTTTCTAACATAGTTTTTCTGATTTGATGGCGCTATTCTCCATAAATATAGTAGTGATCATCTCCCTTCCTGTAGGTGAGTGATAAATAGTTCAATTTTGCTATCAAACTACTTATTACGAGTTTTATTACAGCAGGGCAGGATTAGTCTCTAGTAACATGACTTTCTGAACTAAGCATTTATTTTAATTGCTTTTATGTACTTTAGCTTCTCCTGTTGCGAGGTAACATTTCCCTTTCACTTCTTGCATGTAAAATCACATTTAGTTAACATATATTCTGTAGAATAAATCCTGAAATTTTCCTCACAATTTGGAGCTATCAGATCCAGCATTCATAAACAAGGTAATGGACTTTGAGTTTGCCTGTCAAGATCAGTGGTGGTTTTAGCCTTAACCGATGCCTTTGTGTTTCTTTGTCCTGAATATTTTGATATCGTGCTATTTTATATATCTGCAAATTATAAGCTGAAGCACAGTGCATTTTTAGAGCGAGTTTCTTAAGCTTTGCCTCATCTTTGAGCTTCTTCATCCTACTAACTCTGTCTTTATGTGAGATAGGTATTGACCCAAATGCGGGCACGCTAACTTTCTTAACAGGAACGAGCGCGCGGGGTACTCTATACCCTACATTCGTTTCTCAATATTTTAATCATATTGGTACACTTTAAAATATAAAGATACTTTCATTTCAGGCCTATTCCTTCATTAACATGGAGTTAAATTTTGCAATCAAAGTTCCGAACAGTTTCCACGCACACTAAATTTGAATGCAATATGAACAAAGGCTTTACGCTGTTGTATAAACGGAATATATGGGTAATAGTTTACTGACATAAACGCATGCAAACATATATAAAAGAACTCGATAATGGTCTCTGATGGAAAGTAGCAGCATGTCACATTTTTAAGACATTTATGTCAAAATTGACAAAGGCATGAAAAGATGAGAGTTCATCTCTAGGAATTCTTGCTGAACTTTTCCTCCCAGGAAATATTATGTTTCGCCTCTTTATTTGACCACCCTTCGAAATATCCACTCTTCCAATAGCTATTTTTTCCAGAAAAACAGTTTTCAGAAGAGCCATAGACTCCTCTACATCACTTTGTTCAGAATTAGTCTTGTGATCGTGAAAGAACAGTTTTATTGCTGCAGTATAATAGCTACTAATATTATTGCACGCATACACACTCACGTGTTCATAATTATGACAAGTCAGTAAAGTGGATTACTTACGTAGACAGGAGCGCGATGATGTCCAGCTCGACAGTGCTGGACAAACACGACTATAAATAATCCTTCACACTTGCAGAATAGGATATGACTGTACCAACACACGCTCAAAAGAACAATCAACGAATAGCAAGCCTAACAGACTAGTGGAATCATTAGTAATTTGCCACATGCAAAATACTTTATACCCCAGCGCGCCCGCTCTTGCGTTAAAACAATAGCACCACTTATTACAAAGGGCTTGAATTGTTTTCAGGTACAATCAATGGTTATTTTACTTAAAGTACTTTCGTTTATTGGACCTTATCTCATGACACATTCCTGCTGGAACTACGTGGATAAACCTATCAGTTATCGCTGCTGGTTCCTAGTATTCTTCACCCGTCCCATTTAAACGATATGTACTTGTAATGCTTCAGACAATCTCGGCATCAAGGAAGCCATTCAGCACTACTCAGAAGGTAGGAAAGTGAGGAAGTTCCCGATGTGTGGAAAAACTGAATAGTTTAAATACTGCAATTATTTTGGAATACAGGAGGTATATATTCATTCATCAGAGACTTGTGCTTAATGTGTAACATACTGTAACGGGGAGCGCTGAAACACCCTGTGAGCAGCTGGCAACGGAAGACAGGGGAGGCTCGGTTAGCCACGCCTTTCCCTCGTTTGTCTTATAGTGGTGACAGCCAGCGGTCGGAAAGAAACATAATTGTGCGTCTGTTTTCCTTCCACCTGGTTCTCGATCTTTCTGTTACCAGAACAATCGTGTAAACACCAGAAACCGGCGATATTCCTATAAAGAGGGTTACAGACAGACAGTGTGAGTCAGTTGTTGAGTTGGTTTTGGTGTAGTCAGTCAGTTGTTGAGTTGGTTTTGGTGTAGTCAGTCAGTTGTTGGTTTGAGTTGGTCAATCAGTTGGTTAGTGAATGAGGACAGTTCTTGGTGTAAGAAGAGTTAGTCAGTGACGTGTTAATGAACGAAAGGATTGTGAATGAGAAGACTGTGCGTGCATCGGAGTTTATGTAATCGCGAGTACAAGTGAAGTTGTAACGGACGAACTGGTAAATTGTAATTGTGTGCAGCAAGTAATTTTGGGTAATTGGCAAGTGTTAAACTGTAAGTCGGTAGAAATAAAGAACATTGTTGAGTGGTGTAATTGGACTTTTCATTCCACGAACCCACAAAGTCACACTGGCGTCAGAAGTGGGATATAACACGAAGTCACACTGGTGTCAGGAAGCGGGAAAACAACATCACCGAACATTACAACCATGGACGCGGCATTGGAAAAATTTTTGGAGAAGATGATGGAAATGAAGGCCGAACTAATCGGGAAGATGGAAGAAATGCGGGCCGAATTAACAGAGAAGCTGGAGACTAGAAGTAACCTGGCCGCGGAACTGAAACTGATCAGGACGGCTAGGGACAACATCGCCGAGAAGATGGAACAAATGAAGGCCGAGTTAACCACGGAAAAGAGAGCAGCGAACGACGGTCTGGCTACCGAAATGAAGGTGGCGAACGAGGCTCTCGCCGCCAAGTTTGAGGAACGGTTGGCCGGCGTGGGGGATGACGTCACGAACCTGGGCACGCGGAAGGGTCAAGTAGACGACCGCCTTAATGATTTAGAGGAAAAGGCCGACAACATCGCAAAACCCCTCACCCGCCTGACGGAGGACAACCGGCCTTATGTGTGGACGGAGGACGCCGAAGACGCTTTCCAGCACCCGAAGGGGACCCTGTGCAGTGCTTCAATTTTGGGTTTCCCACAACCGGGTGGCGCCTTCATTGTGGACACCGACGCCAGCGACCATTGCATTGGAGGTGTCCTATCGCAGATCCAGGACGGCCACGAGCGCACAAGAGTGGAAGAGAAGGAGCGTGCCGCAGCAGTCCGAGTAGTTGTGGCAGTGCCTGCTGAAGGCTGGGATAGCGCAGGCCTGAGGAGGGAGCAGCTGGCGGACGCAGACTTGGGGCCACTCTTGAGGGAAGTGGACGCAGGGACGAGACCGACCTGGGAGGACATCGCACCGAGGAGCGCCACCTACAAGTCGCACTGGGCCCAATGGGACTCGTTGAAGACCAGAGTGGGCGTGCTGTTCCGGGTATGGGAGTCACCCGATGGGAAGGCGCAGAGAGGACAGTTGGTACTTCCCCGGAGTAAGGTCCCGGAAATCTTGGAGGAAGTGCACGCCGGTACTTCAGGAGGACACCTGGGAGCGAACCGAATGATTCACAAACTACGGCAGCGCTACTTCTGGCTGAGACTCCGAGCAGATGCTGGTGGTACACCTGGACCGCCTCGCACGCTACGATGGGGCTGTTCGAGGGCGAACAGCTTTGAGAAGGGAGCAGTGTAACGGGGAGCGCTGAAACACCCTGTGAGCAGCTGGCAACGGAAGACAGGGGAGGCTCGGTTAGCCACGCCTTTCCCTCGTTTGTCTTATAGTGGTGACAGCCAGCGGTCGGAAAGAAACATAATTGTGCGTCTGTTTTCCTTCCACCTGGTTCTCGATCTTTCTGTTACCAGAACAATCGTGTAAACACCAGAAAACGGCGATATTCCTATAAAGAGGGTTACAGACAGACAGTGTGAGTCAGTTGTTGAGTTGGTTTTGGTGTAGTCAGTCAGTTGTTGAGTTGGTTTTGGTGTAGTCAGTCAGTTGTTGGTTTGAGTTGGTGAATCAGTTGGTTAGTGAATGAGGACAGTTCTTGGTGTAAGAAGAGTTAGTCAGTGACGTGTTAATGAACGAAAGGATTGTGAATGAGAAGACTGTGCGTGCATCGGAGTTTATGTAATCGCGAGTACAAGTGAAGTTGTAACGGACGAACTGGTAAATTGTAATTGTGTGCAGCAAGTAATTTTGGGTAATTGGCAAGTGTTAAACTGTAAGTCGGTAGAAATAAAGAACATTGTTGAGTGGTGTAATTGGACTTTTCATTCCACGAACCCACAAAGTCACAATACTTTTCCCATAAGGAGTATCATCAAATAATTTTGCTATAACGGAAGTCATTAGAAACTCTCGTCCTTTCTACAAATACCTCGCTTAATATAGATAGCTATTCCCCTTTGAACAGACGCGAGCAAATATATTCCGATGCATGCAAGACTGACCTACGGCAGGTAGGCGGGTTTCCTATCAGTTAGTTGTGCCAGGACGGTTCAGTTTCCTTGTACCTGACCAGCGAGTTCGGCGCACAAGTATTTAAGCCTCAATGGAAAATAAAAACAATTTTGCCTCATGAAACGTTGGTGGTTTTATGCAACTCTCTTAGGTATTTATCGAAACTTTTCTTATTGACGTCATTTTCTCTTTCTTCCTCTCTCGCACACACATACCTCAACCATTTTAATCTCCTTTTCTTCTTTTTAAATGCATTTCCAATACGCATACTTGTAGTTTTGTCTGAAACGAAATACTTCTAACTTTCATAGGTTAGCGATATTAATATAATATTAAACTGCATGGTACTTAAAACTAAGTGTATCTTGTTCCTAAAATAAATAAATTATTTCCTTTGTTACAGTTCTCAAGAACTGATTATATGGACATACTACTACAATTAATATAGCCCCCAAGTTACCAAATAACCTGACACCAAATGACTTAACGACCAACGAAATAAATAAAATAATTATTTTGTTCAATAATGACAGTTCATATACAAAATCACATTAGCGTCACCGGCATATCGGAGGTTTCACGAAGGAAATCTGATAGGATGCATTTCACTTTTAGCCTCAGGAAGAAACCATCGAACTAGACCGGGTCTGAAATCGCCACCTTGGGATCAGAATGTCAGCACCTAAGTCATCCT
>CM060950.1:168856091-168968591 GCA_030765055.1 Mantis religiosa | reverse complement strand
CGGAGTCAAACTTTTCGGTGGAATGCAATACTTTTTCTACTTACTGTAACTACGTAGTAGAGAAATTTAAAATAGCTGTGGGTGGAGATGGGCAAGACAAGAATATTTCAGACAATTGCCAGTCCATAAAGTGAATTTATCGTCCAAAAAATTAAGACTGTAATTTACATGGAAAACATTTTAACATTTCGGTTTTACACTGTTAATATCTGTTTTCACAGAGTACACATGCCAGTTCAAGCCTCTGAACTGTGTCTCGTGACTCAGAGCAGAACCAAATTCGCTCACTTCACTTCAAAGTGTTTAACTGGAATTGATCCGTTGCGCTCTCTAATTGTTTCAACGCATGGAGGTAGATCTGCTTACATGAAAGACGGGACAGTTGGGCCAACTGGTATGTGAGAATATTTTAAAAGTAAGCTACGTTTATTAGGTGGATTTTTTTAGCAATTAATAATTTTATTGAAATCTTCACGAATTAACTTTTTACTTTAACAAATATCACGCTACACGTATTAGTCATCATCCCCATGAAACTTAATACGACATCATTTGACCTTCAACCTTTTATCACAAAGGAACAGCGTGAATAGATCTATGTTTTTGGAAGTAGATTATAAACTCAAATGTGTTACCAAACTTGGATAAGTTACCGGATTGCTGTAGGTATACCACATTTATTTTATGTACAGTCTCTCTTATGCGTTATACGTTTTACCTATTTTGCTATCTTTGCCATCCATCAACTATTATCGGTAATGATAAACGAGATATAGTAAACAACACCCAACTCTTACTTATGTTCATATATTTGAAGCCCAATCCCATTCAGTGTAATAGCTGAACCAAAAAGCAGAAAACGCCCAATAATATGCTTTAAAGTGTCATGAAAGGGAACAGTATTTACTACAGGAATATTTAATAAGCAGAAGACAAAAAACAAATAAAATGTGATATTCACATTCAAATAAAAAGAGCTTTTATCAGTGTCGAAGCAATCAGAAGTGTACTGATGTTGAACTTAATAAAACACTAAAAACAAGATAAGTATTCATATGAAATGTCCCTTATGGGAAACAATATCTGCTTTAAAATTTTCTTTTCTGGAACTTAGTGTTTCATTGATAAAATTTTCTGATGCCAGAGTACATATATCAGATTCATTTAATACTGCACAAATATTTTAGTTACGTACTCTTGATATTAAGGATTTATCATTTTAAGCTAGCATGTGTCCCTGAAACAAGTGTTTCCTTAAGTATCTCCTAACAGCTGGTTCTCAACAAATAATTCCATATAATCATCGTCCACCTGTGTTCTGTGAAATAACCTGTGTGTACAAAGCCGGGGTGTTTTGATTCATATGCATCTTGGGGGTTGTTGGGTTAGGCTTTATCGGACGTGCTTTATTCTCTTAAGATGCATAACTGGGAGTTCAATGATCCTCTGCGATTTTTCAGTACATTTCCATTTACTTTATTCACCATTTCTGCAGATGGGAATTGTTAAAGAGAATGTTAAATGCCATTAGTATAATCTTGGCGGAAAGCTACAATGAATTTTAAATTAATCTACTTGGGTTACTGTTATGTAATAAGTGATACCAAACAAGGTCAAAGGATGGCAGGATAATTACTTGCCTCAACGCATCTATCTGTCTGCTTGGAGGTGATGTAACCGGCTTTGCAATGTCATGAGTGTCACATTGCTATATATTTGTATATCGGAAAGAAAATCACGAATATACAATTTTTACTGCCCTTGAAAATGTAACAAGTGAACTTCTGCCCCTTCCATATTTATTTTGGCCTTCTTGGCGTATGTATGATATTCAAAGGATTAAAATTAACTATAGTCAACTTTACAGAAACATATTCAGGGTAATACTTTTTAATATTTAATACACTTTAATTCTATATTTTAAATTGCTTCAGCATCGTAATACTGTGCTTATTTTGGCCCTGAACTCTGACAATATTCGCAACTAGAGATGACGAGACGTTGAATTCTGACCTAATTAACACCATATAATTGAATGCTCTTGTCATAAATTATTGTACCGTAACCTCCCTGCTATATGTGCCAGTTATGTGAATAAAATTGACCAAATACAATTGCATACAATTTTTCCAAAGTATGAGGGGCACTGAAGGATTGCCCTTATGGAATACGTCGTTATGGTACTCCACTATACATTTTAGCATCTTAAACCAGTCTTTATGGATTTCATCACCAACCAAATGGAGGCAGCAATAAGGGATGATGCCATTGTTTCTCCGTGTGCAAACGGCAACATGGATTTTGTCAATGTAATTTGCTGCTCCAGATTCTCAAACAAACGCTGTAAGGGAAATAGTTGTTGTTTTAAAGATGTCAGCTGACTCTGCACCATAAAACAAAAATGATAAATAAATCCTGTATTATAAGATTATGTATAGCATAACGCCTTACTGGGATGTCCCACGTCATCCATTATACTCAAAAAGTATTCGGAAAATGTTGTAATATATATATATATATATATATATATATATATATATATATATATATATATATATATATATATATATATCAGTCATTTGAAAGTGGTAGAGCAGGAACAATATTAAAGTGTGCAACATTTAATGTAAATTTATATTGAGGAATTAATCCTTATAGAATTAATCCTTCTAAATACATTACTCCGGTATGTGGGTGATTTTTAATTAATTAGAGCCAACTGAAAAATTCAATGCCATGGCCGGGATTTGAACCACGGATCTACTGGTTGCCGTCCAGTCGCTCTACCCCTTGAGCTACCATGGCCAACGTGCCTTCCTGACATTAAATTCCCCAATTGACTCATTATATTTCCCGGGAAACGTGCCTTCCTGATAGAGCGACTGGACGGAAACCAGTAGATCCGTGGTTCAAATCCCAGCCATGGTATTGAATTTTTCAGTTGGCTCTAATTAATTAAAAATCACCCACATGCCGGAGTAATGTATTTAGAAGGATCAATTCTTTAAGGATTAATTCCTCAATATAAATTTACATTAAAAATAATCAGCGATAAAATTCCTGGTAATTAAGTACTTACAATAGTAAGTCGCCACAAGTGGTTGTCTCAAATATGAGAACCCTAAGTGGTCTACCGGGAAATATAATGAGTCAATTGGAGAATTTAATGTCAGGAAGGCACGTTGGCCATGGTAGCTCAAGGGGTAGAGCGACTGGACGGAAACCAGTAGATCCGTGGTTCAAATCCCGGCCATGGCATTGAATTTTTCAGTTGGCTCTAATTAATGTGCAACATTTAAATTTTAACAATACAAGGACCCTATGATAAGGAAACCGCTAATGGAAATAAAGGTCAGCTGGAGTATGGTTTGAAAATAAATACAGCAATACAGACCCTGAGATTTGGAAGAACTTTAAAGAGTTAAAGATGAAGTAGGGGAGTAAGACACTCTGCGTTTATATGTTACTCTCAAGGAGTCAAACAGATAACAGTAACCGCGAAAGAAGCCTTAAAATAGTTATCTATGAATTGATGAGTAAACAAAGATATTACTGAAGCTGCAAATAAGTGTGTGTATTAGCGGCATTTGCGAGAGATTGAGAAACGCAATTGGAATCGCTTGAAATGTAGACACAATGTATGAAAATAGGCAAATAAATGAGATTGGTTTTAATACAGTGGGTGAGGGAAGTAACTAAAACTGATCAGTAACAGGATAATATGTCACCCGATACACTGCACAAGAAGTTCCATCCTCCTAAAGTATGTACAAACCAGTTCGGAGCATTAAAATATACGAGGCAACACTATAGCAGGAGAGATTATTGACGTACACAGAGTAAGAGGAAAGCAGGATTTTGGGCGGAACTATTGTTCCTTATAGCTATGGTTACAATCAGAAATGGATGTCAAATATTGTTTGCCTTTCTTGGCAAATATGTCGCAATGATGACGCTAAAACGGCTAAAATTAGATTGTCTGGTGCAGGTCCAACAGGTTTTATGTTGCAAGAAGAAACAAGAAAGAAAATTCAATCTCACAAATCCTGTTGTAAAGATGAGAATTCCATATGATAGTGGGTACAACTTAAAGAAACAGCACTGAGTCTGACAAAATTTAGCGTACATTAGAACTTTCAAAGAGCAACTTCTGGTTATATTAAAGTCAATGGTGCACTTAAGATCTTCAAATTTTAAATAGATATATCCATTTCATGTGCGTTCAAGCAGTGAAGATGAATGATAAGCACCTTCATGCTGCTCTACGCATTCCATAGGGTATAGCACTGTGGCTTTCAAATGGGATGATGTCTGTTCTTGAACGCTGCTGGGGCCCAAATGACCTTGGTGTCGACGGGCCCTTAAACACCACACTCACTCACTCACTGAACGCTGCTAAGCTAGCAACCCTGCCGTGTTGTCATATTGCATTCCCCGTAAGCTGGATGTGACGATGGTCAAGTGAATCCATCTCTAATAAATACTATTTGCGTTTAGAAAAAAAAATCAAAATTTGCAAAATTGCTCCACGAGGAAGCTAGGGACACCCCATATTGACAGCTCAAGTAGTTTTCCTAAAACAAATAAATAAAGTACTAATGTATTATAACGACACATAGTGACGTGAGCACTGCAATAAATATCATTATTGGTTTGCATGTATGAGTGTAATATATTTGTAACTACTCAGAACTGAAATTTAAACGTTTGACATGACTTGATAAAAGAATTACTTGGAATAAGCCAAGATAAATAAGTTAAAGAGAGAAAGCAAATAGTACAGTTCTGCTGCCATGTAGAATGCTACATCTGCAGAACGCGAGTCCTCACATTATGTTTCTTTAAGAATGTTAGTACTCTCCATTTACTCCAAAGAGTTCAAATCACGATGATTCAGTTATTCTTCAATTGAAAAACCACGAAAAAATGGATCAACATGCAATTGAAATGAGACATGATGTAATCCGCCTTCCCCCTTTCCACTGCCAGTACAATCTAATTGAGTTAATGTGGGCTCAATCATGTTGCAAACTGAACTAACACTTCTAAACTGGCTAACGTTGAATGGCTTATTCAACTAGAAGTTGACAAGGTAACACAAGACTGGGTAAACTACGTGAGACATGCAAATAAGCTACAAGAAGGCAATTTTTGGAAATAACTAGCACGTGACGACATTTTGGAACCTATCATGATAAATTTGCAACACTCGGTCGATGAAGACAGCCACAATGACGCATTGTGTCTTCATGTAAGTAACATTCACAGCTACCTGGATGAGCCACTGGCAGCTCCCTTGGATTAGATAAATAGGTAATTCATAAACTACAATTATAATTGGCATTTAAAACATTTGCATAATATGCAAATATCCATGTCGCAATTGTGATTTCAACAATCGCAAACCTAAATACACATATATTAAATATAGGGAAATAAACGAAAATACTCTGAATGAATTTAGTAAGAACCTTAAACTTGAATCTTGGAAACAAACTTATGAGGTTAATGGAACCAACAACAAATATAATAGCTTTCTTCAATGCTTTAAAACTAAGTTTGAATCCTGCTTCCCATCCAAGTATAACAAAACATTTAACTTTAAAAAAGACAATTCCTGGCTCACTTTAAGAATTAAAACCTCATGCAGGCACAAAAGAGAACTATATCAGCAAGTTAGAATCAGCAACAATTTGTATTTAAAAAAGTACTACAAAAAATATTGTAAACTTCTAAAGAAGGTAATAATAGCAGCTAAAGTATTGCATTATAATAAACTAATTCAAAACTCAGACAATAAAATAAAAACCACTTGGGATATAATAAAAAATGTGACACGTAAACACTCATCAGAAAATTGCCCAATAACACTCAATGTTGACAATCATGAAATTGCCAAACCTCTTGTAGTTGCAGAATTGTTTAACAGATTCTTTTTGGATGTAACAAAAAAATTAAATATTAATTATGGAAGTAAAGATGCAGCACTAGAATTTCTAAGTTCAAGTTTCACAAACAATGTACCTACATTTAAAATCAGTTTAACTACACCTTCCGAAATAAATAAAATTATTGACTCTTTAAAAATGAAGAATTCTTCCGGTTATGATGAAATAACTACAAAAATCCTAAAATCTTGCTCCTCACAAATTAGCATCCCCCTTAGTTATTTATGTAATGAGTCTCTAAAGACTGGTATTTTCCCTGACAGATGGAAATACTCAGTTGTTAAACCTCTTTTCAAAACAGACGAACGCAATAATGTTTCAAATTATAGACCAATATCTCTCTTGCCAATATTTTCAAAAGTTCTTGAAAAAGTAATGTTCACCAGACTGTATAAACACCTTGAATGTAACAACATACTTGTTAGTGATCAGTTTGGATTCAGAAAAGGAATATCGACTAATAATGCAACTTACAAGCTTACACATGAAGTGTTGACTGCCTTAAATGATAAAAGACATGTAGGTGGAATTTTTTGTGATCTAGCAAAGGCTTTTGATTGTGTTAATCATGACATTCTTATAGCAAAACTGGAATTCTATGGGATAAAAAATGAACATTTAAGATGGTTTGTATCATATCTAAATGAAAGAAAACAGAGTGTTGAAGTAGCTATCAGTGATATTGGTTATGAAAAACAAACTTTGAACTGGAAAATAGTAACTCATGGAGTACCCCAAGGTTCCGTGTTAGGGCCTTTATTATTTCTTATCTATATAAATGACCTCTCACTTTATATAAAGGACATTGCAAGTACAGTTCTTTTTGCTGATGACACTAGTGTCCTGGTGACCAGTACAAATTTAAACGAGTGTACAATTAAAATGAATTATGTTTTGAACTGTATGTCATGCTGGTTTAAAGCAAACAAATTATCTGTGAATCTATACAAAACAAAAGTGGTCAAATTTATAACCTGTCGTACATCACATACTGAAATATAAATCGGGATTAATGATATGTTATTAGAAGAAATTGACAGCATAAAATTTCTGGGCCTTCAAGTGGACAGATGTTTAGATTGGAAAGCTCACATAAATTATATCTTACCTAAACTTAGCTCTGCCTGTTATGCTATCCGAGAGCTGGTTAATGTGAGTTCTATTGACACACTTAAATTGGTATATTATGCATACTTTAACTCTATTATGGAGTATGGAATATTATTTTGGGGCAACTCAGTAGAAAGTAAAAAAAATATTCCTTATGCAAAAGAGGGTTATAAGAATCATTACTAACACCCACACCAGATGCTCCTGTAAAGATCTTTTTACAAGATTGAAGATATTAACGCTTCCTTGCATGTATATATTCTCGATCCTAAAATTCTTTGTATGCAATCGTGCCTTATTTGCAACAAATAATGTAATTCACAAAATAAACACTAGACAAAAGTATAATATCCATTATCCCAGTGCTAAACTTTCTTGCTTCCAGAAAGGTGTGTATTATGAAACTATCAAAATATTTGGCGCACTTCCTAATGTTCTTAAAGAAAAAGTTGATAATTTCGGTGCTTTTAAAAAAGCTGTTAGAGAGTACCTTTGCTCAAAATCTTTTTATTCTGTACAAGATTATCTGAATGACAAATTATCCTGATAATGCTTCTGTAGCTCTATAAGTAGTATTTAACTATTCCAATGACAAATCATTACTTATAAATATTTGATGCAAGCTGAAAGTTTATTTTTAATCTATATGTATTTAATAAATAACAAGAATGGTATCCATTGCAAAAAGGTTGAGACGTACTGGCATAAGCCAAGTGAAAGCTGGTTTAAAAAGTGTTTCATTTTGTATCAAATATAATTATCCCTGCTTTGTTTTCCATATTGTTGTTCATATTGCCTGTGTACTATAACATGTGTCTTATGTTAACTTTTGTACATATATACGCTATTAAACTTTATACCTCTAGACATGTTCAATGTTCACAGCCTTTTCTGGCTACAAGTGAACCTACTGAACGCAAATCAATCTAATCTAATCTATAAAGGTTTGAAAAATTCAGTTTGGTGTCCCATACGTTTAGCGCCAGGGAGACCACCCATGATCTAAGATAGTGTCCGAGAGAGAGAGAGAGAGAGAGAGAGAGAGAGAGAGAGAGAGAGAGAGAGAGAGAGAGAGAGAGAGAGAGAGAGAGAGAGAATGTCAAAATAGTAGGTGGTAACGCCGAGCACGCTAATGCATCTGATTCACCGTGGTGCAGAACTCTTCCCATTTAAAAAAAAAAAAAAAAAAAAAAACATAACACTCGAATACATACATATATTTTTTGGTTTCATATTTTCTCAATTTTGAAGTAGCCCGATCTTGTTGTTCAGCTCTCCCGTCACTCAACACGTCATAATTCAATAATGATGGCAGAGGGTGGAATATAGGTCGGGAGATTGGGAACTTTTAGGGGTTTTCTCGGGATTGCTTAGTATAAGATCTCTTCTTTCTTTCAGGATGTGTATGCGTCCTGTCGTATTATAAATTTCCCAGAGAAATAAACACTACGACTGTCCAAATAGTACTTTATTCATTCCTGTAATCTTGCTCTTCTCGTCACCGCATGTTTCCATGAACGATTGTTTGCAATTGCTACCGACGATCTGATGAAATCACATAACAGATTTCCTGAGGGCACTGAGAACATTTCCTAAGTTCTACGCTCGCAAGTTGATCCCTGAACTATGTGATACGCGTGTTTGCTCATCCGTTGGTGACTGCTAAGTTTATTTCATACATTTGTTGTCTCCTTCGCCATATATTATTGAGTGATAAAATTCATGTCTCGGTTGCACTACAGCTCAATTTTAAGTTTTACATCTGTCATCTGCTTGTTTTCTTAATTTTTATTGGTTAAACTGTGCCCCACTTTTCGAATATATCCTACATTTTAGCTATGCGCATGATCGTGTTTTTCAAAAAAAGTTTCTTAAATAAATAAATAAATGAACGAACGACCGAACGAACGAATAAATAAATAAATAAATAAATAAATAAATAAATAAATAAATAAATAAATAAATAAATAAATAAATAAATAAATAAATAAATAAATAAATAAATAAATAAATAAATAAATAAATAAATAAATAAATAAATAAATAAATAAATAAATAAATAAATAAATAAATAAATAAATAAATAAATAAATAAATAAATAAATAAATAAATAAATAAATAAATAAATAAATAAATAAATAAATAAATAAATAAATAAATAAATAAATAAATAAATAAATAAATAAATAAATAAATAAATAAATAAATAAATAAATAAATAAATAAATAAATAAATAAATAAATAAATAAATAAATAAATAAATAAATAAATAAATAAATAAATAAATAAATAAATAAATAAATAAATAAATAAATAAATAAATAAATAAATAAATAAATAAATAAATAAATAAATAAATAAATAAATAAATAAATAAATAAATAAATAAATAAATAAATAAATAAATAAATAAATAAATAAATAAATAAATAAATAAATAAATAAATAAATAAATAAATAAATAAATAAATAAATATAAATAAATATAAATAAATAAATATAAATAAATGAATATAAATAATATAAATAAATATAAATAAATAAATATAAATAAATAAATAAAAATAAATAAATAAATAGACCGACGAACGAACGAACGAACAAACAAACAAATAAATAAATGTTTGACGGTACTTAGAACGGATTAATAACTACTTACAGGTCTGACAGGAACGGTTTCAGTTTCATTGTAAATACTGTTTTTTCTCACGTATTAAAATTGAATTAAATCTAACCTACATCTGAACATTCTATCTACAGTTTGTTATCAAAGTTTGCAAATACTAATAAAACATCTTCACCGCAGTAAAAGGTCACAGGCAGAACCACCACCTCTCAGCAACAACACGCAGACTGTAAAAACATAGTTTCATATGAGGGTTGGAACTTAAATAGTGGCAACTATTTATTTTCAACCGATACAAAAGAGTTACATGTTAGCAACCTTTACTGTCCTTCAATGAAGTCACCACCGTTGTGTATAACCCCTTGTCAGCGACGTGGAAGTGGTAGTATACCTTTAGCAGAGCTGTTCTGGTGATGGTGCGACTGGAGTGGACTACTGCTTGTCGAATCTCTGGAACAACTCTGAAGCGAATGCCACAAAGTGGTTCCTTCATCTTCGGAATCAAATCAAAGTCACAAGGACCTAAGTTTGGGGAGTATGGTGGATGGCGCAGTACTTCCCAGTCCCATCGACCGAACAAATCAGTCACAGCTTGTGCTGTATACGTACGTATTGTCACTTATTTCTCAAATCTGGACGCAGGTTGTGCTCCAATAGCGAACAGTAATACTTTGCATTGACGATCTGCCGTGCAGAAATGTAATGAATTAGGATAATACTATCACAGTCGTACACGAGAATCACCATAACTTTCACCTTACTGGTGCTCCAACGAACTTTCAACTTTCGCTGTGACTCATAATGACGCCATTCTTTCCATTGGCGTTTCAATTTAGGCTCATACGATTGGGCCCATGTCTCATCCAGGGTTATGATACGGCGTAAGAAAGTTTCTCCTTCGAGCTTATGGCACTCCAAGTGCCTCTTAGCAGTGTCCTAACACAACCATATCTGCACTTCTGTCAAATCATGTGGAACCTATCGTGATGCAATTTCGCATGCCCAGGCGTTCGTTCAGGATGTGAAGCACAGTCGTATGCGTTAATCCGGTTTCTTGGGCGAGCTTATGAATCTTCTGGCTCGATCGCTGTCTAGTAACGCGGCAAGAGCATGCATTCTTCACTTACGCTCGTAGGACGATCTGCCCGATGAATTTCTGCTACAGTTTGCCGATCATCGTTGAAAGCTGTTACCCAGCGTGTCACTGTTTTGTAAGGCAATGCAGATTCCCCGCAAGCCTCTTGAAGACCTTGATGACATTGTCTTGCTGTGCGACTTCTGGTACATTCAATCTTGAATCAACTCCGTTGTTCCTGTTTCGAAAACACAGTGACAACATTACGTACCGCCAGCTCACAAGTGGCTGTGTTCGTCTCGATTGTGCGCACGCAGGTGATGGGGGAAGGGAGAGTCCATTTGCTCTGAGATGTGTCCAACGTGTGCTATAAGCGACAACATTAGATTCAGGTGCATAGCGTCTCCACAGCAATGTTGTCACTATTTAAGTTCCAACCCTCGTTGTTTGTGAACCACCAACACTTCACTCCTGGCGGACAGCCAATATAACTAAAACAACGTCTCCTATATAATAGCTGTCTATAGTAATATGTCTCTCTATTACACTCATACCACTAACTTAACCCAATGTTACACAGACCCCTCTGCTTATATAGCTGCTTAAAGTTTGATAAACCTATGCAGAAATCGCCTCATTACACATTTCGTTGTTCATACAACATCTATTCAGCGCAATAATTAATAGATAATGTTTAAAAAGGGAGTCGTTATATGCTGACATTGAAATGATATAGTATTCAAACAAATAAAATAAAGATCACAGTATATTTGCGCAGTGACCGTAGTGTGACCGTGAACTAAAACTCAAAACACAACAGCAAATTATATTAGTTCTCAGATAATTGTTCTCCTCAAGCGTTAGATATTGTGACTTTGTGGGTGCGTATAATTAAAAGTCCGAGTTGCAGATATTCCAAATCTTCATTTCCGTAGAAATACACTTACAGATTACAACAGAATTACGTTATGTACACAATCCCAATCTACTAAGGTCGATGACCATGAAAAGTGCTCTGATTACATCAGCTCTCGTTACAACAACACTACAGCTGTTTACTTCTCTCTGTTTACGACTGCCACTTGGCGAGCCGTCGCTTCTTTAAATACCTCCACTGATAAATTCGAGAGATTTCTGGAACAAACAAGAACTGGACTGTTCTATCACCTTCCAGAAGCGTAAGTTAATCTCTGCTGGCAAGTCCTTTATCTCCGGCGCTGTTTATCTGCTTATGCAAGCTCTTTGTCTCCGTGAAATACTATCCGTCTGTTACCTATTTACACCAAAATTTTTATGCCCGTCGCCGAACACTGCTCCCTCCTCAGAGCTGGTCGTCCCGAACAACACCATCGTAGTGGGCCAGACGATCCAGGTGTACCACCAACATCTTCCCGTGGGGCTCCTTCTGGATGCGGTAGACCACGCCGTTAATCCTCTTCACCAGCCGGTACGGTCCTTGCCACGGCTGCTGATGCTTCGGGCAGCGTCCCTTGGTCCGGGTAGGGCGATACAACCAGACCAGGTCACCTTGCTGGAACCCTTGGTTGTTGGCTTGCCTGTCGTATCGGGTCTTCATGCGGTCACTCGCCTTCTGGATGTTCTGACGAGCCACCTCATGCATGCCGTGGAGACGGTCCACCAGGTTCTCCACTTACACGGTTTCCGGCTGTCTTGCGTCCGGGGGGGGGCTTCCAAAAGCCAGATCACAGGGGAGGCGTAACCCTCGGCCGAACATTAAGCTGGCTGGCGTCATCCCAGTGGTGTCGTGCGTTGACGAGCGGTAGGCCAGCAAGAACAGTGGCACCTTGACATTCCAGTCTCGCTGATGGCTGGCCACGACCTTCCTCAGGTGTTCCTCTAAGATCTCGATGTACCTTTCCGTCATGCCGTCCGACTGTGGATGTAGGGGTGTTGTGCGTGTCTTGTTAACCCCAAGTCTTTCTAGTGCCTCCTTCATCAGGTTGGACACAAAATTGGTGCCCTAGTCGCTGTGGAGCCCTAACGGCACCCCAAATCGGCAGAACACCTGCTCCACGAGGCAGTCTGTGATTGTCTTCGCCTCCTGGTTCGGGATGGCATACAGACCCACTCGAAGCCTCGGAGCCCGTTCTGGCTTTCTGGCAGCACTGTACTTTTCCGCTCTATGGAATAGGATTGGGGAGGGGGCTGAAGCTGTGGTTTTGTTGCTGGAGGTGTGTGTAGTGAACTGTGTATTCATCGGTCTACCCGCGAGCTTACGCACCACCTCGGTAAAGGTTGGGACACTTCGAGCACTGGGAAGATGACGCACCGTTGCTGCAATGGAGGGCTCTCTCACAGGTTGAGGGAGAAATCTGTTGGCCTGCCTGCCGGTATCAGGAGCTGGTGTCCTCCTGGAGGCGATGACAGCCTTCCTGGCAGGGCAATCTCCATAGCATGCCATGTGCTCGCCCTTGCACTTAGCGCAAGTGGGTGGATGGGTGCCACCGCACCTTAAGCTGTGCAGGTTGCGGTGACAGAAGTGGCTGGGGTGGTAAAACCCCAGACACCTGTAGCACTGTGAGGAACCGTCAGAACCCTTGGCTGGTTTGATGACGACCCTGAGGTAGCATGATATTAACAACATCTATCTTGGCCTCTAGGTAAATGGCCCGCTCCACCATAACTAGGAACGGGGGAGGAGGATCTTTGCTCTAGCTCCGATCGGGAGCAGGCTTGGTAAGCTGCTTCAGCACTCTAGGGGGGATGCCCTGGCGGATGAGGTCTGCATTGATGTCCTCAACGGAGGTATCCTTGGGTAACCCACGGATGACCCTGAGAATATCGCGGGCCTTATCCAGCCCGAAGTTGAAGTGAGGGATTCCGCGCCTCTTGAGATGTTAGAGTAGCACACTGTAGTCCTCCACTTCTTAAGCATGAAAGACAAAGCGGCTTTTGTGCCGCTACGCTGTGTCTCCCCCGCGAGAGTAGGCATGACTACCTTAAGGAAGCCGACCGCCCCCGCGAAATCTCTCACGATAATCGGCGGAATATACCGACGATTTTCTTGCTGGTCTTGGTTGGATTTAGCCGTGGTTGGGCGAGCAGGTTAACCAGAGGGCACGCCCCCTGCAGCATGCCGTACTGCTCTCTTGGCTCTCTCATGAAAATCTCCGTCCCTCTCGCCGTCCGTAGAGAGATCCGAGGAGTTGAACTCCGGGTCGGTCTCGCAATAGCTGTAGGGAAACACTGGTGATCTCCCGTTCCTACCAGAAAGGTTCGTGCGCACACTCGCAAGCGGAGAACTTTTGGACTTCGCCGGTTATAACAATGAAGACTACAGATCGGCACTAGACATTTCTGCTTCAAATTGGCGTACGATTGTGAAGCAAAGAGTGATAGCTTCGTAGTTAAAGGGTGCTTTCAAATATGTGGTGAGGTTCCTTAATGAGCTTTAAAGCCACATTGGGCAGCGTGCTGTAAACCCCACTGTAGCACATGGGAATTTTGTTGACAGGGTCTGGTAGATGTGACAAATAGCTTAGTCATTCTCTTTCAATGCTATTGTTAGTGTTTTCCTAGAATATTCCGACATTCATTTCAATGATGAGAGCCAGTTAATCTGTAAAATAATACTGCCATGCTCATGTTCCACAGAGGTTTGCAAACTAAAAAGGTGTTTTCTTTTTTTCGTTCTATTAGACCCAAAATGAGTCCCTTTATTCTTCAAGAACGTAGTAAAAGCTGTATGTACAATGTTATTATCCGTGTATTTTAAAATATACAGAAAATTGTTAATCAAAAGCTGGCTTTCAGTTCGGGCGATGTTGAATAGTTATACACAGAGTTAGAAAGATCTTCCAATATTTTGTGCATTAAGATGGCTTTACTGAGCTTTCAGCGAAGTCACCAATATTACATGAGAAATAACGATGTTACTGTTGGGTAAACCCGCAAGGAAATGCGTAGAATCTTGAAGTAACAGAATATGTACCAGAAAAGTTGTTGTTACTGTTTCATAAACCTATAGTTTACCTGCTCCTTTAGCTTCGCTAAGCATCTGACTAAAATACTTTGCACGTTTACTAACTGTTAAAATATTTTCTCATATTCCTAGAAAGTGGAATAGTACATCACTCTATTGAGTGTTTGATCCTTCAGTTAATCGAAAGTGCCAGGAATGCTTCTGAAAAGCGTTCTACTTAAGAAATGAAATGCAAGCAAGTTATGGCATACATCTTCCAATGGATGAACATATCTGTTAGTCATATTTCGAAATCTTAAATCGTGTTAATGTGTCACACGGTATGTTACATTATGTAACTTATGCTTCGCGTCACAATTGAATTAGTATAGGCTGAAAAGATATAGTAGAATATTTCACATTCACAGGACGGAGTACCAGAAATTCCACTGCTAATTAATGCGATCTGGCTATAACATTTGAAATGTAACTAAGTCTCGTTGTAGCTGTTATTATTAAGTTGTTTCTCCCCAATATGCTAGGTAGATTTACTGCTAAACCACGATACGTTCCTTGTATTAGTTTAGAATCACTATATAGGACATTACATAGATTTATTGTGTTTCATATCATTCTAGCAAGAAACTCTCTGAACCAGTTATAATAATTCCGTCATCAGACTGCACATACGTTGTTCCATTTAAAATAGTCCTTGTATCGTGTCTTTTAGTGCCACAGTCAATAATTTTAATTTAAGTTGAAACACTTTGTGTGAATTATGAACAATCTTAGGTAACTGATGAAGTGTTAATAATAGTATAAATTAAATCGTGATAAAATATTTCATCCGTATATATTTAGAAATCTCTCCCTACATTCATTTTTCCCGGCGTTCATTATTTCTCAAAATTCTTTCTGTCTCTAGCATTAAAACCTTGCACTAGGATCAATAGTTCTAACTTAAGGGCAATTTTAGACACTGTTTTAGGTAATATGAAGAGCTCATTATTCGCTCATTTAAAATGAAGAAACCTCCACAAGCTATTCGCACACAATTCATTTATTGCATTTAATTTAGCGTGTTAATTTGTATAATATTTTGCATGGTAAGGAAAATCACTAGAGCTGTTATCCAAACTGCTTTTTGATGAAAGTGTTTGTATGAGCTTGGAGGGGGAGGGTTCATAAAAATGTTTGTGATGCTTGTTTGTGAGATGCTGAACTTCATCATCAAGTT
The DNA here is from genome assembly GCA_030765055.1 of Mantis religiosa. Lineage (NCBI taxonomy): Eukaryota > Metazoa > Arthropoda > Insecta > Mantodea > Mantidae > Mantis > Mantis religiosa. The sequence continues at coordinate 168,952,671 of CM060950.1, read as the reverse complement.
TTGTATTTAGACGATATTTCGTTTTTGAGCACTTCTCTTCACAAACACATACACATGTACCGCACACATACAGGATGCTCTTTTCCAAAATATAGCGTGTTACTTTAACATGACCTTATCTAATCAATATCATTCATTTTTACATAGCTTTCACAAAATATGTTGTAAAAGGTTATTATTAAAGTTCAGGTCAAGCAACAGGAATATCTTCATTTCAACTTTCTTCATACGGTCCAAAAAGCGGTAAGGATAGGATAGGATTTTACGAAAGCGATTCGGCACGTCCACACTGATCTGTTATTCGTATGTCCCAAGTGAGGCACTCAGGAAGGAAGGATGAGTCTAGAGGAGACAGAGGGCGACCGACCGAAAGGAATCATGACAGTGCCGAGGGCAGGTTCCCTACCATTTACCACCTTGAAACACCCTGGCACTCCAGTACAACCGGCATCCGAAGCAGTTCACTAGTGCAGTTCGGAGACCGGCATCCTGCCGACCAGGTTCCTGAAACGGTCCACTAGGCTGGCTCGAAAACCGGACGGAGACTGTCCCACGGAGGAGAAAGTGTTTAACAGGAGCATATCATCCTGCCATGCAACGCCGAGACACCCGACAATACTTCTACCCTGAAAGAGACCACCAGAGGAGAGATGATATGAAATGATAATGGAGGAGAAATGGAGCGACAAGAAATTCCGGATATGTAATTTACCTAACCAGCATTCGCCTGGTGACCCAGAAAACCCCCCGAAAAAATCCAAGAGTCATGTGCGTTGGCCATGAGAATCGAATCCGTACCTCCCGAATGCGGGCCATAGATGGAACCTCCTGAGCCATCCCTCTGGGTAGTCCAAAGCTTAGTCAAATATTTACAAACAGGTCCCTATATATTGCCCTTGAAATGCTGTGTTCTTTCTACGATATTGCTGGAAATAACTGTAGGTTACAAATATTTAAATACATTTAAGCTTTGAAAAGTTCAAATATCAGGAGACTCGAAGGTGGCTAATCTCACAAAACAGTTATTTAAAGTAAACTTCTTGCCCTAGGAAATATATTTATTGGCTATATAATGCGTTTTTGTATTGTCTGTTGCGGTTCATCAGTTACCCATACGTAAATAAAAAAGATCCTCTTGAATGAGGGGAGCTTCTTAAGATATTTCCAGAAAGTGCACCTTATTTTCATATTAATGTGACTTTGTGGGTTCGTGAAATGAAAAGTCCAATTACACAAACTCAACAATGTTCTTTATTTCTACCGACTTACAGTTTAACACTTGCCAATTACACAGAATTACGTGCTGCACACAATTACAATTCACCAGTTCGTCCGTCACAATTTCACTTGCACTAGTAATTACGGACAATACTCCGATGCACGTACACAGTCTTCTCGTTCCTTAACACGGCGCTCCTTCGCTAGCACGTCAAACACTGACTGACTGCTGACTGTCTCTCTGAAACCCTTTTTATAGGAATGTCACTGTTTTTCTAGAATTCTCTGGTTTCGTGCAAATCACCCGAACGTTCCAGAGGACAGGGGAAGGGGAGAGAAACGTCGAGGGACAGGTGACATTTCCCCAAATCACCCCTCAGTTAGCGACAGATTAATGGGCGGGGGGCGTGGCTCGGCCGCCTCGGACCCTTCCAGCCGTCCCCGGTCGTATCTTACGCTAGTAGGGTGACACTGCTCCCCCCTCAAAGCTGGTCGTCCCGAACAGCACCATTGTAGCGGGCTAGGCGATCCAGTTGTACCACCAACATCTTCCTTCGGGGAACCTTCTGGATGCGGTAGACTACGTCGTTAATCCCCTTCACCACCCGGTACGGTCCTTGCCATGGCTGCTGGAGCTTCGGGCAGCGTCCCTTGGTCCGGGTAGGACGGTACAACCAGACCAGGTCACCTTGCTGGAACCCTTGGCTGTTGGCTTGCCTGTCATACCTGGTCTTCATGCGGTCGCTCGCCTTCTGGATGTTCTGGCGAGCCATCTCGTGCATGTCGTGGAGATGGTCCACCAAGTTCTCCACATACTCGGTCGCTGGCTGTTTCGCTTCCGGAGGGCTTCCAAAAGCCAGGTCACAAGGGAGGCGTAACTCTCGGCCGAACATTAAGCTGGCTGGCGTCATCCCAGTTGTGTCGTGTGTAGACGAGCGGTAGGCCAGCAAGAACAGTGGCACCCTGACGTCCAAGTCTCGCTGATGGCTGGCCACGACCTTCCTCAGGTGTTCCACTAAGGTCTTGATGTACCTTTCGACCATGCCATCCGATTGGGGATGTAGAGGCGTAGTGCGAGTCTTGTTCACCCCAAGCCTTTGTAGTGCCTCCTTCATTAGGTTGGATTCAAAGTTGGTACCCTGGTCACTGTGTAGTTCTAACGGCACCCCAAATCGACAGAATACTTGCTCCACGAGGCAGTCTGTGACTGTCGTTGCCTCTTAGTTTGGAATGGCATACACCTCCGGCCATTTGGTGAAGTAGTCCACGACCACCATTAGGTACTTTTTGCCTCGGTCGGAAACTGGGAACGGTCCAGCAATGTCCACGGCGATCCGTTCGAATGGCGCTCCGAAGTTGTACTGCTGCATGCGACCCCGGCTCCTAGTGTGGGGGCCACGACTCGCCGCGCACACGTGACACTGACGGCACCATCTCTCAGCATCTGCTCGGAGTCTCAGCCAGTAGTAGCGCCGCCGAAGTTTGTCGATCGTTCCGTTCGCTCCCAGGTGTCCTCCCGAAGTACCGGCGTGCACTTCCTCCAAGACTTCCGGGACCTTACTCCGGGGAAGTACCAACTGTTCTCTCTGCGTCTTCCCATCGAGTGACTCCCATACCCGGAACAGCACGCCCTCTCTGGTCCTCGGCGAGTCCCATTGGGCCCAGTACGACTTGTAGGTGGCGCTCCTCGGTGCGATGTCCTCCCAGGTTGGTCTCGTCCCTGCCTCCACTTCCCTTAAGAGTGGCCCCAAGTCTGCGTCCGCCAGCTGCTCCCTCCTCAGGCCTGCGCTATCCCAGCCATTCGCAGGCACTGCCGTGACTACTCGGACTGCTGCGGCACGCTCCTTCTCCTCCACTCTTGTACACTGGCCGCACTCTTCCGGACAGGGTCTTCGGGACATGGCGTCAACGTTACCGTGGCTCTTCCCTCTACGATGTTCCGAGGTGAAGTCGTACTCCTGCAGCCTCTGGACCCAACGTGCTGTCTGGCCTTCCAGGTTCTTAAAGCTCAATAGCCAGGTTAGGGCGGAATGGTCAGTCCTCAGGTGGAATGGCTGACCGTACAGGTACTTGTGGAAGTGCTCCAATGTCTTTACTACCGCCAGTAATTCTCGTCGGGTGACGCAGTAGTTCTTCTCTGCCTTGGTTAGCGTCTTGCTGTAGTAGGCTATCACCCGCTCATGGCCGTCCTGGATCTGCGATAGGACACCTCCAATGCAATAGTCGCTAGCGTCGGTGTCCACAATGAAGGCGCTACCCGGTTGTGGGAAACCCAAAATTGGAGCACTGCACAGGGCCTCCTTTAGGTGATGGAAAGCGTTTTCTGCGTCCTCCGTCCACACATAAGGCCGGTGTTCCTCTGTCAGGCGGGTGAGGGGTTTTGCGATGTTGGAGAACCCCTTTATGAAGAGCCTGTAATAACTGCACAGCCCCAGGAAACTGCGCAATTCTTTCTTATCCTTTGGGCGAGGCCAATCTCTCACAGCCTGTGTCTTCTCCGGGTCTGTGGCCACTCCGGTTGCTGAGACTATGTGGCCTAAGTTTTTCACTTCCTTGCGGAAGAGCTGGCACTTCTTCGCGTTCAGCTTCAAGTTGGTCGCTTGCAGTCTCTGTAGCACCTTACTCAGATTCTCGAGGTGATCTTCAAAAGTCTTCCCGACGATGATGATGTCGTCCAGGTATAGCAGGCAGGCATCGTAAGTCAGCCCTCTCATCACTGACTCCATAAGGCGCTAGAAGGTAGCTGGTGCGTTGCAGAGGCCAAAGGGCATAACCGTGAACTGCCAGAGCCCTTGGCCCGTCGAGAATGCGGTCTTCTCCTTGTCTCTCGGGTCTAGAGCTACCTGCCAGTAGCCCGACTTCAGGTCCAGGGTCGAGAACCACTGTGCACCAGCTAGCGTGTCCAGGGTGTCGTCAATCCGGGGTAAGGGAAAACAGTCCTTCCGGGTGACGGCGTTTAACTTTCTGTAGTCTACTCAGAAGCGCAGCTCGTCGTTCTTCTTTGTCACCAAGACTACAGGGAAACACCAAGGGCTGTCAGACTCATCAATCACTCCCCTGGATCTCATGTCCTCCAGCATGTCTCGTACCGCCCCTTGCTTCGCCAGCGGAACGCGTCTATGTGGTTGCCGAATAGGCCGGGCGTCCCCGGTGTCGATGCGGTGAAGCACTTTGTCCGTGCGGCCGTAGTCACTATCACCTTGGCTGAAGACGCGCTGATACCGCCTTAGCAGTTGTCGAACCTGCTCCAGCTGTTCTGTGGTCAGGTGGTCGGCCGCCCTCTCCACCAAGCCTTCTAGCCGGGGCCCCAGGTGTTGCTTCAGCGCCGGCACCTGGGTCTCGTCGATAGCTGTTACGCTCACCACGGGCTCGCACATTCCCAACTCCGTCCCGGCCTGGACGTCGTGATCGGCGTCCGTAGGATTTAGCAGTCTCACAGGCACCTACTCTCGGCACGGCAGCAATGCCCTGGCTACACACAGTCCGTTTACAGGCGTCTTCTGGTCCAGCATCATGTTCCTGGTTCTCTGGCCCTCCAGTCGCGCCGTCACCACCACCTCGCTCCTCGCGGGGACAACCACGTCTTCGTCCAAGACGACCCTGCAAATTCCAAGGCGCTCTTCGGGTTGACGGAGTATAACCTCTTCTCCGTTAAGCCGCAGGACCTTCTTGCCGACGTCGACCGTCGCCTCATGGCTCCTGAGGGCATCCAGTCCCAGGATCACCTCCTCAGCCACCTTCGCGACGAACACCCACAGACGCAGGGCACTCCGTCCCAAGTTCAGCTCCAGCAGGGCCTCCTTCTCCACAGGCAAGGTGTCGCCCGATGCCGTGACAAGCTGGTATGGCCGGCTTGGCTTCCTTGTCGGCAAACCCTTCGCCACGTCAGGTCTGATGATGGTCACGGCCGCCCCGGTGTCCACCAGCACGCGGCACGGCTTCCCTCTTACCCAACCGTCCGCGATGAGACTGTCATCCATACGCCGGCTGACGGCGCGCAGTGTCACTCGAGGGGATGGTGGTGATGGCGCCGACGTGCCCCTCTCCACGACGGCCCTTACTCGTTTTCCGGCTGCTCTTCCTGGTGTGGGCAGTCTCTCTGCAGGTGTCCGGGCTGTCCACACCCCCAACACAGGCCACTAGGTGTTCGCCGGCGTCCCTCAGCTGGTCTTCTGTCTCCGGCGTAGCGAACACTTCTCGTTCTCGACGTCGGGATGGATGTTATTTTGGCCGCCTCCATCCTTTGTGCCGCTGTCAGCGCCTCGTGGGTGGTTTTATATTCCCCGAGCATTAGGCGCTGACGAATCTCCATGTCCCGTACCCCGTCGACAAATTTGTAGGCGGCTTCCCGGGATACGAACTCCAGTGGCAGGTCAACCAAGACCTTGCTAGTCAGCTGCTCGATCTCAATGGCGAACTCCTGCAGCGTCTCCCCCGGCTGCTGTGACCTTGCCTTTAGCTGGCTGCGGTATGCTGCGGCTAAGCGGTGGTTCCCGAAGCGATTCTCCAGGGCTTCCCAGTTGTCCTTGGGCGCCGCCGTCGTCTGCACCGCGTTTAGGACTTCCGCGGCCCGTCCCTGGAGGCTGGCTATTAACTGTGTGGCCTCCTCCTCCAGTGACCATCCGTTGTGCCTGGCCACTGTGTCGAACTGGCGGCGGAAGATCTAAAACGTTGACGCGCCGTCATACTTGGGAGGTTTGACGCGCGCAGATGTTGTGTCGCGTCCTGGCGCGTCGGCCTTCAAATCCTTCAGCTTCCTGACGACGACGTCCTCCATCATGTCGTTCAGGGACTTCACGCTGCTGTCGGCTTTTCCTTCCAGCTCATTAACGCGGCTCGCCAGGTCTTCGACGCGCTCGCCTAACTCTGTGACGTCCTCTTTTACGCCGGCCAACTGTTCTTCAAACTTTGCGGCGAGAGCCTCGTTCGCCGCCTTCATTTCCGTGGCCAGACTGCCGTTCGCTGCTCTCATTTCTGTGGTTAACTCGGCCTTCATTTCTTCCATCTTCTCGGTGATGTTGTCGTTGGCCGTCTTCATTTGTTTCAACTCGGCGGTGAGGTTGTTGTTTGCCGCTTCTGTCTTTGCAGCGAGGTTTTCATTTGCCGTCTTCATTTCTTTCAGTTCCGCTAAAATCTTTTCTAATGCTGCCTCCATTGTGTTATGTCGCACTCCTGACACCAATTGTGACTTTGTGGGTTCGTGAAATGAAAAGTCCAATTACACAAACTCAACAATGTTCTTTATTTCTACCGACTTACAGTTTAACACTTGCCAATTACACAGAATTACGTGCTGCACACAATTACAATTCACCAGTTCGTCCGTTACAGTTTCACTTGCACTAGTAATTACGGACAATACTCCGATGCACGTACACAGTCTTCTCGTTCCTTAACACGGCGCTCCTTCGCTAGCACATCAAACACTGACTGACTGTTGACTGTCTCTCTGAAACCCTTTTTATAGGAATGTCACTGTTTTTCTAGAAGTCTCTGGTTTCCCGCAAATCACCCGAACGTTCCATAGGACAGGGGAAGGGGAGAGAAACGTCGAGGGACAGGTGACATTTCCCCAAATCACCCCTCAGTTAGTGACAGTTTAATGGGCGGGGGGCGTGGCTCGGCCGCCTCGGACCCTTCCAGCCGTCCCCGGTCGTATCTTACGCTAGTAGGGTGACATTAATATCTTAAATGTGTATTATTTTAATCAAAATCACTCTGGTCATTAATGAAAACATCAATAATTTCGTAAGATTTTTCTTGTTAAGTATAGTATGGGATAGGAAGTTGTCTTCAAAGATCATGCCATTTATTATTCAGTAGGCCTTAAAACATGTATTTGCGGTAAAATAGAGGAATTTAGTTTTGGGGTGGAATCTTCCTCTGTACCTATTCGAGTACTAGATTTAATGGACACTCTAATCGTATGGTATGGTTTACATGTCGATTATGGTGGCGTAGATGGTACCGTGTCTACCTTCCGTTCAAGAGGTCCCGAGTTCGAATCTCGGTCAGGGTTAGTTACCTGGATAAGGTTTTTCGCGGGGTTTTCCCTTATCCTGAAAGACGAATGTTGGGTAACTCTAAGCTCCATGCATCCTGGGCTCATTTGAGCATCATTTCACCTTTCATCGTTCGATATGACTACGTTGGAGAACGTATATTGAAAAAGAAAACACTTATTGATCACAGAATCAATTTCTTACCCACGTTTTTATCTTTGAGCTGATATATTTGCAGAAGATGAGGCTAAATACAAATATTTATTACTTACATTCGTTTCAACAAATTTAATTGTCTAGATTAAGTTTGAAACAAATAACTACTATCTCATTATCTACTACATTATTACGCATAATATTACGGAAAGGAAATCATTTAAACGTTGTTTCCAGACGCTTATTCAGAATGTTCATAAGCATATACGTTAAAATTTAAATCAGCATATTTTAGAGGCTAGATTCTAAATGTAGTCAACGATCCCAACCTCTCAGAAAAAATTTCTTCCTCTTCTGTTATTGAATTATAGAGTTAACAGAACAGAACGTAGTTTAGGAAAAGAGTTTAGCGCAAATACCATATTCTGTTATGTATCAGCTCCAGAATAGGCTCTTAAATGAAATCGTATTTTCTTAGCATCATTTAAAATCTTAAAACAGGAAGCTAGTGTGCATACTTATTTACTTTATTTACTAAGTGATCACCATGGTAGTATCAGATGTATGAGCCTAGGGATTAATAAGTGTTCAGAAGTTTTGAATAATAGAGTTTATGAATACTTAACTTGTGGAAACGTAGAGTCAGACTGAAAAATTCAATGCCATAGCCGGGATTTGAACCACGGATCTTCTGGTTTCCGTCCAGCCGCACTACCATTGTGCTACTATGGCCAACGTGCCGATATGACATTAAATTCTCCAACTGACTCGTATTTTCCCGGTAAACCACTTAGGAGTTCTCATAAACACATGAGACAACTATCTTAATGGCGACTTACTACATGTAAGTACTTTAAGGCCCGGGCTTTATAGTTAACCACTATTAGGTTAATGTCATATCGGCACGTTGGCCATAGTAGCACAATGGTAGTGCGGCTGGACGGAAACCAGAAAATCCGTGGTTTAAATCCCGGCTATGGCATTGAATTTTTCAGTCTGACTCTACGTTTCCACAATTTAGCCTACACACGGCCAGTGTGAAAGAATAATTAATTTCCAATACTTAACTTGTTTAGTAATCCATTGCTTTACTATTCCTACCTTTCTTTATTCATAGAAATCATAAGGGTCGAAAGCACGCAAATTGTAATGGTAGAATGCACTCTTGCTGTGTGAAAATTCTTTTCTTTAAGCCTTTCAGAGAAGTTTTCAAGTTATATCTGGCTGTTGGGGTGAGATGCTTGTTTGCTCACATTGTTTCGCTCTGACAAGGGTATGCAGCACTCGTCGGTCTGCAGGTTCCTTGAGTCAGTGTCTTGAGTGGGAAGCATTGGATGCAATCGTAACAGTTATGTTTCACAATTGTCAGCTTAAAGGAACTATCTAAAATCAATGTTCAGGTTTGCGCTGTAAAATTATTGTAAATGTATATTAAAGCAACAATGGTGATTAACAATAGTAATCCACCAGTATTTGGTATATCTGTGAAATTATCATTTAGTGTGTATTTTAAAATATGTTTTGTGTGTACTTACAGACATCTTGCTGTCATTTTGAATTAGATATTTCAACCAGTACCTTACTCCAAACGCTGGGGACTTCTTTTTTGTTGTAATTTACGTCCTCCAACGTTAAGTCATATCGGAGGATGAGTGGAATGGGTGATATGATGCTCAAATGAACCCAGAGTCTATAGAGCTTAGAGTTACCCGACATTTGTCTTTCAGAATAAGGGAAAGACCTTATCCAGGTAACTCATCCTGACCGAGATTCGAACTCAGGACCTCTTGAACGTGAGGCAGACACGCTACCATCTACGCTACCGAGGCTAGCAAACGCTGGGGAAGATTCCATATTTTATTCGGAGTAAGGCGGTCATTCTCATGAAATGTTATATATATATATATATATATATATATATATATATATATATATATATATATATATATATATATATATATATTATAGTTTATACCTATACCTTATGAAACAAAGACAAATAGGGAACAGTGGAGTGATGAAAGCCTAAAGACAGCAATGGAACATACGAAAACTAGCGCCATGAGTCACTTTCGAGTTTCTAATTAGTATGGCATGGCATGGTCGGGTGGTATTAGCTACAGTCCTTCTTGAGACGTTTTTCTGGTCTTGCGAAGAGGATGGTGCAGGGACTTTCCATCGACAGAGTAATTGCTTTCAGCAGGAGGATATCGGAAATTATTTGAAACTGCTAGATAATGTTCTCTTACAAAATAATTTAATTGACAAACCAGACCATATATTCAATAAGGAAGAATTCCAATTCTAGATGGATCCAGAGTTCAATCAGTCATTGCTGAAAAATATTCTGGAATGATCAGTCAAATGACTTGAGGAGTAAAAAGGGAAACAATTTCTGTAATGGCATGTTGTAATGCTGAAGAGCATTTCTTGTCTCCAGCTTGTATTTTGATAGGCAAAAACAAGAACATGGAATAGGGAGATTCTCTTCCAAATGGTTTGAGAGTTTTTGTGAATGAAATCTCAGGGTATGTCAATTCGGCAACATCCATGTTGTGGCTAAATGAACATTCCATCCCGAGGAAAACATAAGCACAGGTTTTGTTATTCCTTGATGGCCGTACACCTCATAGTTCTGGTACTGAGGTATTGGAAATTGCAAACAATAATGATGTTTTCTTGGCAAGCTTGCTTCTCATTTAACACATTTCGTACAACCATTATACCGATTATTTTTCAAATCGCTGAAGCACTCCTTTTGCAAATACATCATTCATCTTGGGAGAATTTGTAAGTACGAAACAAAGTCGAGTATTTTCTACTTTCGAAATTCTCAAACGCATTTAATACATATGTATTGTATACTTTTTTACGGCAGTGAATAATGGAAATATTTCACAGAGAGAAATAAAATTATAGTTAAACGGTTAACAAAATAAAGTTGGAGGCGTGACTTAGATAAACTGAAGCCCTCTAGTTTTCCTCCTCTGCTGTCATTTTAGGTTACCTCTCCATCGCGCCGGATGATTCCGAGCTCAGCCGTCACATCGACAACATAGGAGCAAAGAAGAAGAGGCAGCAACGTCGACCACATCACCGCCTGCAAAAGCAGCAGTAAACGCCGGCACAGTTCGTCCCATGGAATCTGTGGGAGAGCAGCCTGCACCGCCGCCACCGAGTTCGCCCGAGCCTAGCACTGCCGCCGTTAATGCTCGCCCACCGCAACAGACAGCCGACACACCAGAGCAGCAGTCCACAGCAGAAGAAGCCTTGCCGCCGGCCGAACGCGTGCAACCACCACCTCTCAGCTCTACAACGCCGCCGAGCTTTAGCTGCCTGAAGCACTGATTTTCAGCACCGCCAGACTCCACTGGCCCTTTTTTTCAGTAAACTTTTATTAGTTAAATTGTAAATTTTTAGGTTGGTAGTTTTGGTATTTGTTTTAATTTTTTTAATTTATTGCTTTTCTTTTGTTATCTGAAAAAGTATTGTTTATTTTGTGTTTTATTTATTTATGTGGTAGTTAATGAATTAGAATTTGGAAATCATGTCCCAGTATAAGAAATTAGGTACCGGGACTAGATTTTCAGATTTTATTTATTTATTATTGTGACTTTGTGGGTTCGTGAAATGAAAAGTCCAATTACACAAACTCAACAATGTTCTTTATTTCCACCGACTTACAGTTTAACACTTGCCAATTACACAGAATTACGTCCTGCACACAATTACAATTCACCAGTTCGTCCGTTAAAGTTACACTTGCACACGCGATTACGTAAACTCCGATGCACATACACAGTCTTCTCGTCCTTACACTAGCACTGCACTCTTACGCTGATTGCCAAGAACTCTGACTGACTGACTGACTCCTCTTGCACGACGTGTTGCTTATATAGGATCCGCTTGCCGATCTGGAAGGCTCTCAATTAGAGGAAATATCCCGTAAGTTCGAGAACACAGGTGGAACAGAAAGAGACGGAGCAGTGATGTTTTTTCCTCCCGACCACCCCTTGTCACCACTATAAGACAAACGAGGGGGGCGTGGCTAACTCCAACCTCCCCTGCTTGGCCGCTCTCAGCTGGTTCTATAGGGTGTTCCAATGATCGGGTGACACTGCTCCCTCCTCAAAGCTGGTCGTCTCGAACAGCACCATCGTAGCGTGCCAGGCGATCCAGGTGAACCACCAACATCTTCCCTCGGGGAACCTTCTGGATGCCGTAGACCACGTCGTTAATCCTCTTCACCACCCGGTACGGTCCTTGCCATTGCTGCTGGAGATTCGGGCAGCGTCCCTTGGTCCGGGTAGGACGGTACAACCAGATCAGGTCACCTTGCTGGAACCCTTGGCTGTTGGCTTGCCTGTCATACCTGATCTTCATGCGGTCGCTCGCCTTCTGGATGTTTTGGCGAGCCATCTCATGCATGTCGTGGAGATGGTTCACCAAGTTCTCCACACACTCGGTCGCTGGCTGTTTCGCTTCGGGGGCAATGTCAACGGCGAGACGCTCGAATTGCGCTCCGAAGTTGTACTGCTGCATGCGACCCCGGCTCTTAGTCTGGGGGCCGCGACTCGCCGGCAACTCGTGAAACTGATGGCACCATCTCTAGCATCTGCTCGGAGCCTCAGCAGTAGTAGCGCTGCCGTAGTTTGTGAATCGTTCGGTTCGCTCCCAGGTGTCCTCCTGAAGTTCCGGCGTGCACTTCCTCCAAGACTTCCGGGACCTTACTCCGGGGAAGTACCAACTGTTCTCTCTGCGCCTTCCCATCGGGTGACTCCCATACCCGGAACAGCACGCCCTCTCTGGTCTTCAGCGAGTCCCATTGGGCCCAGTACGACTTGTAGGTGGCGCTCCTCGGTACGATGTCCTCCCAGGTTGGTTTCGTCCCTGCCTCCACTTCCCTTAAGAGTGGCCCCAAGTCTGCGTCCGCCAGCTGCTCCCTCCTCAGGCCTGCGCTATCCTAGCCATCCGCAGGCACTGCCGTGACTACTCGGACTGCTGCGGCACGCTCCTTCTCTTCCACTCTTGTACACTGGCCGCACTATTCTGGACAGGGTGCTCGGGACATGGCGTCAGCGTTACCGTGGCTCTTCGCTCTACGATGTTCCGAGGTGAAGTCGTACTCCTGCAGCCTCTGGACCCAACGTGCTGTCTGGCCTTCCACGTTCTTAAAGCTCAATAGCCAGGTTAGGGCGGAATGGTCAGTCCTCAGGTGGAATGGCTGACCGTACAGGTACTTGTGGAAGTGCTCCAATGTCTTTACTACCGCCAGTAATTCTCGTCGGGTGACGCAGTAGTTCTTCTCTGCCTTGGATAACGCCTTGCTGTAGTAGGCTATCACCCACTCATGGCCGTCCTGGAACTGCGATAGGGCACCTCCAATGCAATGGTCGCTAGCGTCGGTGTCCACAATGAAGGCGCTACCCGGTTGTGGGAAACCCAAAATTGGAGCACTGCACAGGGTCTCCTTTAGGTGCTGGAAAGCGTTTTCTGCGTCCTCCGTCCACACATAAGGCCGGTGTTCCTCTGTCAGGTAGGTGAGGGGTTTTGCGATGTTGGAGAACCCCTTTATGAAGCGCCTGTAATAACTGCACAGCCCCAGGAAACTGCGCAATTCTTTCTTATCCTTTGGGCGAGGCCAATCTCTCACAGCCTGTGTCTTCTCCGGGTCTGTGGCCACTCCGGTTGCTGAGACTATGTGGCCTAAGTTTTTCACTTCCTTGCGGAAGAGCTGGCACTTCTTCGCGTTCAGCTTCAAGTTGGTCGCTTGCAGTCTCTGTAGCACCTTACTCAGATTCTGGAGGTGACCTTTAAAGTCTTCCTGACGATGATGATGTCGTCCAGGTATAGCAGGCAGGCAACGTAAGTCAGCCCTCTCATCACTGACTCCATAAGGCGCTGGAAGGTAGCTGGTGCGTTGCAGAGGCCAAAGGGCATAACCGTGAACTGCCAGAGCCCTTGGCCCGTCGAGAATGCGGTCTTCTCCTTGTCTCTAGGGTCTAGAGCTACCTGCCAGTAGCCGACTTCAGGTCCAGGGTCGAGAACCACTGTGCACCAGCTAGCGTGTCCAGGGTGTCGTCAATCCGGGGTAAGGGAAAACAGTCCTTCCGGGTGACGGCGTTCAACTTTCGGTAGTCAACGCAGAAGCGCAGCTCGCCGTTCTTCTTTGTCACCAAGACTAATGGGGATCATCAAGGGCTGTCAGACTCTTCAATCACTCCCCTGGATCTCATGTCCACCAGCATGTCTCGTACCGCCCCTTGCTTCGCCAGCGGAACGCGTCTATGTGGTTGCCGAATAGGCCGGGCGTCCCCGGTGTCGATGCGGTGAAGCACTTTGTCCGTGCGGCCGTAGTCACTATCACCTTGGCTGAAGACGCGCTGATACCGCCTTAGCAGTTGTCGAACCTGCTCCAGCTGTTCTGTGGTCAGGTGGTCGGCCGCCCTCTCCACCAAGCCTTCTAGCCGGGGCCCCAGGTGTTGCTTCAGCGCCGGCACCTGGGTCTCGTCGATAGCTGTTACGCTCACCACGGGCTCGCACATTCCCAACTCCGTCCCGGCCTGGACGTCGTGATTGGCGTCCGTAGGATTTAGCAGTCTCACGAGCACCTCCTCTCAGCACGGCAGCAATGTCCTGGCTACACACAGTCCGTTTACAGGCGTCTCCTGGTCCAGCATCATGTTCCTGGTTCTCTGGACCTCCAGTCGCGCCGTCACCACCACCTCGCTCCTCGCGGGGACAACCACGTCTTCGTCCAAGACGACCCTGCAAATTCCAAGGCGCTCTTCGGGTTGACGGAGTATAACCTCTTCTCCGTTAAGCTGCAGGACCTTCTTGCCGACGTCGACCGTAGCCTCATGGCTCCTGAGGGCATCCAGTCCCAGGATCACCTCCTCAGCCACCTTCGCGTCGAACACCCACAGACGCACGGCACTCCGTCCCAAGTTCAGCTCCAGCAGGGCTTCCTTCTCCACAGGCAAGGTAACCCCCGATGCCATGACAAGCTGGTATGGCTGGCTTGGCTTCCTTGTCGGCAAACCCTTCGCCACGTCAGATCTGATGATGGTCACGGCCGCCCCGGTGTCCACCAGCACGCGGTACGGCTTCCCTCTCACCAAACCGTCCGCGATGAGGCCGTCATCCATACGCCGGCTGACGGCGCGCAGTGTTACTCGAGGGGATGGTGGCAATGGCGCCGACGTGCCCCTCTCCACGCCGGGCCTTACTCGTCCTACCACCTGCTCTTCCTGGTGTGGGCAGTCTCTCTGCAGGTGTCCCGGCTGTCCACACCCCCAACACAGGCCACTAGGTGTTCGCCGGCGTCCCTCAGCTGGTCTTCTGTCTCCGGCGTAGCGGACACTCCTCGTTCTCGACGTTGGGATAGATGTTACTTTGGCCGCCTCCATTATTAATGCCGCTGTCAGCGCCTCGTGGATGGTTTTATATTCGCCAAGCATTAGGCGCTGACGAATCTCCGTGTCCCGTACCCCGTCGACAAAATTGTAGGCGGCTTCCCGGGATACGAACTCCAGTGGCAAGTCAACCAAGGCCTTGCTAGCCAGCTGCTCGATCGCTATGGCGAACTCCTGCAGCGTCTCCCTCGGCTGCTGTGACCTTGCCTTTAGCTGGCTGCGGTATGCTGCGGCTAAGCGGTGGTTCCCGAAGCGATCCTCCAGGGCCTCCCAGATGTCCTTGGGCGCCGCCGTTGTCTGCACCGCGTTTAGGACTTCCGCGGCCCGTCCCTGGAGGCTGGCTATTAACTGTGTGGCCTCCTCCTCCAGTGACCATCCGTTGTGCCTGGCCACTGTGTCGAACTGACGGCGGAAGACCTCAAACTTTGACGCGCCGTCATACTTGGGAGATTTGACGCGCGCAGATGTTGTGTCGGGTCCCGGCGCGTCGGCCTTCAAATCCTTCAGCTTCCTGCCGACGACGCCCTCCACCATGGCGTTCAGGGACTTCACGCTGCTGTCAGCTTGCCCTTCCAGGTCGTTAACTCGGCTCGCCAGGTCCTCGACGCGCTCGTCCACTTGGCCCATCCGCTTGCCCAGCTCCGTCACGTCATCCCTCACGCCGGCCAACTGTTCTTCAAATTTGGCGGCGAGAGCCTCGTTCGCCACCTTCATTTCCGTGGTCAGTTCGGCCATCTTTGAGGTCATTGTCGTGGCCAAGTTGTTGTTAGCCGTTTCCGTCTTCGCTGTTAATTCGGCCTTTATTTCTTCCATCTTCCGGGTGATGTTGTCGTTGGCCGTCTTGATTTGTTTCAACTCGGCGATGAGGTTGTTGTTTGCCGCTTCTGTTTTTGCAGCGAGGTTTTCATTTGCCGTCTTCATTTCCGAGGTCAGTTCGGCCTTCATTTCCATCATGTTCTCCAAAATCTTTTCCAATGCCGCGTCCATGGTTGTAATGTTCGGTGATGTTGTTTTCCCGCTTCCTGACACCAGTGGGACTTTGTGGGTTCGTGAAATGAAAAGTCCAATTACACAAACTCAACAATGTTCTTTATTTCCACCGACTTACAGTTTAACAGTTGCCAATTACACAGAATTACGTACTGCACACAATTACAATTCACCAGTTCGTCCATTAAAGTTACACTTGCACTCGCGATTACGTAAACTCCGATGCACATACACAGTCTTCTCGTCCTTACACTAGCACTGCACTCTTACGCTGATTGCCAAGAACTCTGACTGACTGACTGACTCCTCTTGCACGACATGTTGCTTATATAGGATCCGCCTGCCGATCTGGAAGGTTCTCAATTAGAGGAAATATTCCGTAAGTTCGAGAACACAGGTGGAACAGAAAGAGACGGCGCAGTGATGCTTTTTTCCTCCCGACCACCCCTTGTCACCACTATAAGACAAACGAGGGGGGCGTGGCTAACTTCCACCTCCCCTGCTTGGCCGCTCTCTGCTGGTTCTATAGGATGTTCCAACGATCGGGTGACATTATTTATTATTTTTCCGCTGGCCCTCACTACAGAGGGTGTCTCGCATCACAACACACAAGGGACATTCACCTCTTGTGAGGCTGGAGTTCCTCAGCGAAACGGACTACCACGCTGCGCTGAGAGACTGGCTCCCTGCCTTCGGGCAGGTGCTCCCTATCGAGGCCAGCCTGGGGGGACGTCCCACTCCATGCCGCCACTGCTACCAATACGGATACACCACCGCCACCTGCAGCGAGGATCCGCGTTGCCACTACTGTGGGGCTACGTGCCTTACTGCAGTCTGCAATGGACACGAACTGTCGCGCCGCCCCCTCTACTGTGCCACCTGCTACATCGCAGGCCACTTCACGGGACAAGCTTCGTGCCCCCTGATCCCAAGCTACGCCGAACCTCCAACCACCAAAACTTGCCTCACCAACAGCTTCATCAACACCAACCTCACCCTCATACTTCACGCCATATCCCGGAGCAGACAACACAACGCCGCACATACGCCCAAGTCACCTTGCAGCACCAGGAGATGCAAACCAGCCCAGTTGAGCACACAGAACTTCTGCACACCGTCAGCACCGCACTCACCAACCTGCAGGCATCCATAGAGAAGCTGACGGCGCGGGTAGCTACATGGGAGGAAGCCCTACTTCAAACGTTGGATGATGTCAGCGAAGCCGCCCAAGCACCACAAAACGCTCCTCAGGAAGAGGCCAGCGCCACCTCTGAGGCCTTAGGCTACTGCAAGGCCAAGCTCGAGAAGATCGTCGGTTATATCAACGATACCCGAGCGCCGAGCAGGAAGCTTGAGGAGGCCCTCCGCACACACCAGGGCTTCATCATACAGAGTATTGATGACCTCAGAAGATCCCTGGCTCCAGATAACGGAGCACCGCCAACACACGCCCAGCCTGATCACGCCAGGGCTGACTTCTCCCGCGCCCGTTGGACGCCGCCGGCACAGGACCTGCTTCGCCGCAGCCCTCCTCGAGCCCGAGCCCTTGAGGGCCTCGGCCACACACCTGATGACTGCATTTATGGCAGTCGCACACTGCCAGAATTAAAGCTGAATAGTCACCAAAGTTCACAGGTTATAGTCAGGGTCCCCTGGATCATGGCCGCTACCTTATCACCACAAGCGGTTTTACAGCAACTCAAGTTTTTACTCACAAACAGCCGCGTTGCTTCGGTGGTACCGGCCACCACCTTCACATCAACAGCCCAAATCAAATTAGCACCACAGGCCCCAATAAATAGCATCACCCCAGAACAACATCCCTCCCATGTCCCATCCTTCTTCCTACCCAGATACCCAATATACCCTGTTGTTGTTTTTCCTATTACCTTTATTCCCGTTTCTCCCCCAAATAAATAAATAACTAAATAACTAAATAAATGAATGAATGAATGAATAAAAGCCGGCTCTATTGGTCAATTGTGGTACTCGCTCACGCTTTCACTGTTAGATCCACTCTGCATTTTCTTCCAAAATACTGCACAACATTATATAGTACTTCACGAGCCTGACGCCTTTGTACCCTATCGGAAACGCAAGAACGGTTTGAAGGTTAGCAGTTCATTTTTGGACTCTTTAATACGGAATGAAAATGAAACAGCATTGAAATAACACACGTGCTTCGTTATGGTGGTTTACCCTCTGTCGCATGCAGGAAGAGAGGAGAGCGAGGCAGTAATGCTTGGGCGAGGGATGGAGTTGCATTAACATCAGTTGTTCGCGGTCTACTTATAATAATTTACCATCATTATTACAAATTACGGTTCATAGAGTAACATTGACCAATAATAATATTGTGATTAGTATTTATGTATTATTCACTCGCGGTTCTTGACCTCTGAAAGCTCATTTGATTGAAATTTGCTTAATTTTTCCATGAATTTAATGTTAAACATTTAACAATTAAACGGGAGTAAAAACTCGAGTAATATTTAAATGTTAGAATTCAACCATCAAAAGTTATTAAATTCCATGTCTGTAACAATAACAGTGAGTCTGTGAGAAAGTAAGCTATTCCACGGTGGTATGAAATGCGAAAAGAATAAACAGGATGATACAAAAGTCTAAATGCGTCTCATTAATAGAGTTATTTTGTTCTTTCCTATAGGTAAATTGACACTATGTTCACCAAAGAAGAATGAACAATTGCTCTGTCTGCTCGGTTCGCGATATGACGCATGAACAGTGGCGGGCTGATTTCTCCCGTAAATTTAGAAAAACAGCACCCACTATGCTGGCTATAAAGAACCAAATCAATAAATTACGGCATACCGGTAGTGTTGCATATGAAGAGCCCCCATAGAGAGCGCCTGTATCACCAGCAAGCCTACAAACTGTACAGGTTGTGATCACTCGTAGTAGCCCCTCCGCATCTGGCAGGGGATTTAGTATGGGGCTCGGTATTCCTCAAAACACTGCGTTGAGCACTCTCTTCTACACATTGAACAAACGTTTATCATATCGAGGCCGTACATATGCATAAAGCTGAGTACTGTTCAGCCAGAGAAGGCCTACGTCATGATCTACTAGAAGGCGTGAAAAATGACAATTTGATGCAACATGACTTATTTAATAATGAAGAAACATTCCACAACTGTGGACATGGAAATTAACACAACTAGAGCACGTAGGGAGATTAGCAACCAAATGTGATGCAGCAGTGGGAATGGGGCGCACTCAAGGTATATGTGTGGTCAGGGTTAACTAGAGCAGTTTATGGGCCCTTCATGTATGCAGCAAAATCTGTTACTGGAAACACACACCTCAATATTTCAGAACAGTGTTGGAACCCCAATTGGTATTTGATGGAACTGTGGATACTGTTGATTTTCAAAATGAGAGACAGAGAGAGAGAGAGAGAGAGAGAGAGAGAGAGAGAGAGAGAGAGAGCATGTTGGCAGGCTGAGAAACAGCCCGAAGGGGGTCAAGTCGTATACCTGCTCTGGAAAGAGCATAGCCACGTAGTGACGGGATGTGGATGTTACAGGATGTCGGGTGAAAATTATGTAGATGGAAGGAAAGCAGGTAGCGTGTTGCTCCTCGACGACTGAAGAATCGGGTGCTACGGCCATCGTGCACCGCTGGTGGATAAGCTAATCAACTAAAGGGAGGATAAGCAGAATTCAAGTATCCAGACAAGAATCTTGGGTGATTGAAATTCTGTTTAGGCAGGAATGGGGTTCTTATGGTTACCGGTAGTGTCCGCAAGCCATGCAGGGTAGCCGGTATCGCTTTAAGCGACGCTCACGTGGTACAAAATCCCCAAGGGATCTGACTAGGGTGCTCTGGTGTTGAGGTAAACTCTCGTAAAATTTGGAGCCCGGCGCCTAATGTCATCCTCCACATAACAGAGGGATGAAGCCTCGTGAAGTAATCTCACGGGGAACCTTCTACTTACAAAATAAATAATCCGAAGACATTTATTCTGCGCACGCTGGAGCAGTATCAGATTCGTGCCTGCGGCTATGCCCCAGACTTCACACGCGTAGAGCATGACAGGGAGGACCAGAGCCAAAAAGAGGTGCAACTTCAGGGAAACAGACATCGCGGACCACCACACAGGGTATAGCGATGCCGAGGCACCACACGACCGCTGCGCTAGCTCCCGGATGTACTGCCGAAAAGTTAGGTCCTTATGCAGCATCACTCCGAAGTATTTGATCGAATTCTCCAACCAAATCCTTTGCCCGAAATAGGCGAATGTGGGGAAGTTGGCGGGAAAGTGGCGCTTGCTGAACAGGATCGCTTGGCTTTTCTCCGTGTTGATGGATAATCACCAAAGCGTGCATCATTCTTGGAGAAGGTTGAGGTGTCGTTGTATGGGGTTGAAGGCTCTGCGTGGATATCTGTCTGTAGAATATAACAGAACGTCGTCAGCATACTGTGCTATATTGACGCGCTGTTCAGTGAGGAGGTCAGCCACATAGACGCTATAGAGCGTCGGGGATAACACAGAACCTTCGGGGACTCCGCCGCAGATAGACCTTCGTGTAGATGTTTTTCCCGCAACTGAGACTGTGAAGAACCTGTGTTTCGGAAATGAGCGAAAAAGGTGTGTAATGTGAGTGGGTAGCTCCAGATGGATGAGCGTGTAAAGGAGACCCGCATGCCAGGTCGTTGAGAAGGCCTTTTCCACGTCCAGAGAGACCGCTGCGGTGTATGCCTTGTCCTGGAAACCCAGGGCTGCAGCCTCCACCACACACAGCAACTGCTGTGACGTAAAATGCCCAGGACGAAAACCAACCGGTGAGGAGGGCTGACTTGAATGTCCCCCTGTAGGGGAGACAAGCGGGCTAAGACTAGTCTCTCGAAAACTTTCGAGAGAACAGAAAGGGGGCTCATGGAGTGGTAGCTGGCAGGATCGGGCGGGCCTTTGCCTAGCTTCAAAATGCTTATCACCCGAGGGTCTTTCCAAGTACGCGGAAAGTGACACAGAGCGGGACACATATTGAAGACTCGTGTGAGAAATAACACGACCCTGAAGGGATGGTGACGGAGCATGTTTGGCGTTATGCCATCAGGTCCCACCGCCTTTTTTGAGTTGAGACGCCGGAATACGCCCTGGAGCTCACTAGGTCTGATAACTGGAAGTCTGTCCGCCTCAGCTGGGGGACGCCGAAAGTACCGACTAACCTCCTGCCTAACGCGGTCAGAGAAGGCAGGATCCTAGGGGTCTTCTCTAGGCCTCATGGTCCTCTCGAGGTAGTCTGCAAACACGATTGCTTTGGCTTGTGGTTCGTAGGCTAGGCCTTAGGTACCTTGGAGAGGGGAATTTGGTGGTCCATGGCGAATCCGAAGACGTTTGATGACCTTCCACGTGTCTCCATCCTCGAGGTCCATACGAGACATCGTGTCCTCTCACGCGCGCAACCTGTGCTCGCGTAGGCGGACACGAACCTGTCGGCGCAAACGCCACTGAAGCTCCCGATTATGTGGCATGCGGTGTCTCTGGTAGAGTCGCCTTGCCGCCCATGACCGGCGGATGAGAAGTAGGATATCCAGAGGAAGAACATCAGGATGGAGATGGGCTGGAGTGAGAACAGTAAGGTTGCGGACAGTTCGCTTCACGACAGAGAAGAAGGATGAGACCGCGGCCTCGAGGGTGGGTATGTCTGTTATGTTGGGGTTGGGGGAATGTAGTCATTCAGGCAGACTTTGACGCAATCCCAGTCCACGTCCTGGTGTTGAACCGGGACGTCATGATTGGCAATCGGGGGGTTAACCTCAGCAAATAGTGGGTTGTGGTCAGAATAGAGTGCATTTAGCGAAGTAAATGAAGGATGAAATGGAAAGTGTTTGATGATTGCGAAGTCAGTGTGAGTCGGGCGACCCAGACCTCGCGGGTAATAAGTGGGTTGCCATGGGCCCTCAACTCAAAGGTGAGGATCCGCATCCACCATGCGTATAACGTCACTGCCTCTCCTATCCGCTAGAGGGCCATCATGCCAACGCTGATGTTTAGCACTGAAGTCCCCAGCCAAAAATGATATTTGAATGTAAGGAAAGATTTTATAGGTAGTCATTGGCTACGAACTGTGTGCGGGATGGGTGGTAGGCAGAGACTACCAGGACTTAAAAACCACCAAGATTCACACAGGCTGCCGTGACTTCAAGGGTCTGGAGCGGTGGAAGCTGGACAGCTCTATGGGCCACAGTTCTCCTTACCAGGATCGCCGTGCCGCCTTCTCGGGGCCTCCCAAGATCTGTTCGGAGACAGTGGTAGTCCGTGAAATGGAAGGGTATATCGGGGCGGAGATGTGTTTCCGATACCAAGATCAGGTCCAGAACATAGGAACTCGTAAAATGTAGGAGCTTCTCCCGTTAACCTGCCAATACCGCCGCGTTCCAGAACGCAAACCTGAACAAGGTACTATAC
Organism: Mantis religiosa; assembly: GCA_030765055.1. Taxonomy (NCBI): domain Eukaryota; kingdom Metazoa; phylum Arthropoda; class Insecta; order Mantodea; family Mantidae; genus Mantis; species Mantis religiosa. The sequence continues at coordinate 168,930,454 of CM060950.1, read as the reverse complement.
CTAGTTCGTACCGCCATTTTGAACCTGCTGGATGAAGGAGGTCAGGAGAGCGAGACCCTCCATGGCAGTCACCATGCGGGCTGCATGTGAACCTCACAAGTAGTTCACAGAGACGCTCAGCGTGGGACTGTAACAGTTGGTACAGCCACGTCAGCAACTCCGACTGTGATGAGGTGGAGGGTGTTGCATGAGAACTTGGATTCGGAGTGGGGTCCTTGGGCTTGGATGGTGAGGAGCGGCGGGGGCTGGCCTACTATTGGCCCTCTCGTCCCTCAGCCGACGAGCAGGCTTGGGATCACCAGACCCGCTCTCGGCTTCGGAATCCGAGACCGCCCTTCTGACAGCCCTACGTTTCTGCTCCCTTCGGGAAGTGGTGCTGGGTGGAGCTGGAGCTGTGCTTAATTTTATGTCATTTGGTTTGCGTGTTTTACCCCGCGAAGAAGTGGAGCCACTGGCTGGTTTGCGCGCCACCGCAGCAAAGGATGGAGTACGGCCGGAGTTGGACGCTTGATGCCCTGGTGCTATGGAGGAGGTTTCCCTCTCCACTTGAGGCTCAGAACGTATGTTCTGTGTCATTGGCTCTGGAGCTGGTTTCCTAAGGGCAATAACGGCCTTCCTGGAAGGGCAGCCTCCATAGCACGTTATGTGCTCCCCTTTGCATTTGGCGCAGGTCGCAGCTTCCGTGATGGCACGGGGGCAGTTCTCTCTATTGTGGGTACCTCATGCAGCGAGGATTACGGTGGCAGAAGAGGCTGGAATGATTAAACCCCAGATATCTGTAGCATTGGGTAGGCCCTCCAGAGCCTTTGGCTGGTTTCATCGTAACCCGGAGGTAGCAGATGGTGCGAACATAATTTAATCTAGCCTCGGGGTCGTTTAGCCGCTTCACCACTACTATGAACAGGGATAGGGGGGCTTTAGTTCCCTGGCGATCAGGAGCAGGCCGGGTGAGCTATTTCACCACCCTAGGGGTGATGCCCTGGCTGGTGAGATATGCCCTTATATCATCCACGGAAGTGTCCGCAGGTAACCCTCGGATGACTCGTCGCACCTCGCGGGTTTTATTCAGGCCAAAGTTGAAGTGGGGCATTTTCCTCTGCTTGAGCTGCAGGAGTATTTTTGTGTAGTCCCCCTGGATCTTAGTGTGGAAGACAAACCGGCTCTTGCTCCTCCGCACCGTGCACTTATTCTCGAGGGTTGGCATGACCTCCTTAAGGAAGCCGACCGCCCCCTAGAAATTGTCCACGATGATCGGCGGAATGTGCCATCTCTGTCTACCAGTCTGGCTTTGACCGCAGGTGGAAACTGGTCGGTAAGAAGACTGGCCAAAGAGCACGCCCTCTGCAGCCAGTCCTGTTGCACTCTTGGTTCTCCGTGACTTTACGTCACGGAACTCCTCAACCTCCTCGCCACCCGATGAGAGGCCCGAGGAGCTGGATCCCTGGCCACCCTCGGCCGCCGAGGAGTAAGAGTAGTTGTAGGAGTACACGGGTGTCCTCCCACACCTACTTGAATTGCAGTTGCGTATGCTTGCCCGCTCATCTTTGGAGTCAGACTCCTGAATTTCGCCTACTCGAGAAATGGCTTCCCGTGGGACGTCCTAGTCAGACGGATTTTTCTCTCTCCGCCGTGGCGTTGTTGGCGAGGCTTCCTCTTCCTTTTACCCTCGGTGGAGGTGCCTGGAATGGCCGTAGTAGCCGGTTCCTCAGACCCGTTTTGGGCCGTTGTCAGTACTGGTAGACTTGTTTAGAGCAGGTACACTAAAAGCCCTGCACTCGGAGTTGCAGTGCAAATCAACCCGCCTACGGGTGTCCTTACCTGTAGGCAGCACGTATTGAGCAGCTCGCAACTCAGAGTACCGGACACCTGAATGCGCCTTACCTAGTCACTTGGGACTGGATGCTTTGGTCCGGAGAAGTGCCCGCTACCTATAATGGCTTCTGCTCTCTCACAGGAGGGTCGGCTGGAATCTGTCCCTCAGATGAAGACCTACATTAGTGGTGTTTTCTTTGCGGTCCGTCTTCTTCTCTCGCGAAGAATCAAGCGCAATTGCCGGGAGCTGGCCTGAGGTCGCTCCCGATGATGGCAATTCACTGTTGCTCTCGAAGTTCTCGAAGAGACGTCCTCTCAGGTCGACCCCTATAAGCCGAATGCAAAGGAAACCTTTCAAAACAATAACTCACCACCTCCCTTTTATCATTACTTTTTGGGACTACCTAATTCAAGCTTTTCCCGGATTCGTCGGGCCTCACCAATGATGTTAGCCTACCTACCTACCAGAACTGACAAACTTAGACCTTTTTTTATCAAGTCTAGGGTATACAGATGAAGACCACTAGTATTCAACAGGTAACACCGCGGATTAATGCTGAAGCTGCTCAGTTTACATCCGTTATGCCCGAGAAAGTGTTTCGGAGCATTGTGAATAGGTGGCCGTTTTGTCTAGACGTGCATGGTGGTGAACTCGAAATGCATTGAAATTATCTTTATCATTATCTTTATTATTATTATTATTATTATTATTATTATTATTATTATTATTATTATTATTATTATTATTATTATTATTATTATTATTATTATTATTATTATTATTATTATTATTATTATTATTATTATTATTATTATTATTATTATTATTATTATTATTATTATTATTATTATTATTATTATTATTATTATTATTATTATTATTATTATTATTATTATTATTATTATTATTATTATTATTATTATTATTATTATTATTATTATTATTATTATTATTATTATTATTATTATTATTATTATTATTATTATTATTATTATTATTATTATTATTATTATTATTATTATTATTATTATTATTATTATTATTATTATTATTATTATTATTATTATTATTATTATTATTATTATTATTATTATTATTATTATTATTATTATTATTATTATTATTATTATTATTATTATTATTATTATTATTATTATTATTATTATTATTATTATTATTATTATTATTATTATTATTATTATTATTATTATTATTATTATTATTATTATTATTATTATTATTATTATTATTATTATTATTATTATTATTATTATTATTATTATTATTATTATTATTATTATTATTATTATTATTATTATTATTATTATTATTATTATTATTATTATTATTATTATTATTATTATTATTATTATTATTATTATTATTATTATTATTATTATTATTATTATTATTATTATTATTATTATTATTATTATTATTATTATTATTATTATTATTATTATTATTATTATTATTATTATTATTATTATTATTATTATTATTATTATTATTATTATTATTATTATTATTATTATTATTATTATTACTATTATTATTATTGTTGTTGTTGTTATTAACAAAAAGAACAAAGTGACAAGGTACGGACATAACGTCTACGGTGAATAACTTAATCTACTGTAGATATTACATTTTGTTATAGTATCTGGAAAAAGGTGAGTTATGTAAGTTTAAAAACAGGACGATGTACTTCTGGTTTCTATGCCAACGATGAATGTGGACTATTTCTTACGTACTGCTACATATGGAAAAGTCATTCATAATGCAGAGGACTTCAGAAGCTATTCCCAGGATATTCAAGATAGGTAGGTATACATTTCCTTAATCATGGAAATATCTTGTATTTTAATCGAAATTGTGTTTTTCTTTTGAGAAAATCAAACGTAGTTTGGTGGGGAGATATTTTCTTGAAAATCTTCGTGTCACATCTTTAGAAGATTTTCAAGTTATATACCTGGCTTATGTTTAAGGATTGGATTGTTCGGAGGATATTCGGCACCTTGACCAGACTGGTCTTTTGTACCTATGTCCCACACACCTCTGAGAGGGAGGATGAGGTGAGACGAGACATAGGACGGCCGCCTCAAGGAGTCACTACAGTACAGAGGGCGGGGTCCCTATACTTCACCAGATAGAAGCTCCCCGGCGATTCAGGACAATCTTCATCCCACCAACTGTCGCCCCGAAACAGCCACGAGGTCCGTTCGGAGACCAGAGTCCGTCGCGCCAGAGGTTTAAGTGCTTACTCAGAGCATATCATCCTGCCATACAACCCCAAGATCCCGCCGACACTTCTAACCTGAAAGAAACCACCAGATGATAGATGATATGACATGATAATGGATGTGAAATGGGTGGACAGAAAATTGGGGGATGTAACTAACCTACTCAGCCTAGAGACCTGGGAAAAAAACCCGAAAAAAACATGGGTCAGGTAGGTCGGCCACGGGAATCGAACTACCGAATGTGGGCCACAGAAGAAAGTGCCTGAGTCACCTCGCTCGGTGTGAAAGAAGGAACTTTTTTGTTTTGAGATATGCTATTCACAGATAGGGAGGCACATTCACTCACATAGATGCTTCTCTTTAACTTTTTTTTTTTTTCATCAAGAGTCTGAAAACATGTATTTCCGGTGAAACCTTGGTATTGGTACTCTAGGTGCGTGGTAGAGGAAGCAAAATGCCATAAGATGCATGTAGTATAACGCGATCAAGACTAGATTTGAGCAACAAAGTTTTAACCACACTTTTAATTCCATTTCCTTTCAATTATGCTTTAGACAATTAGTCCATGGAATTAATTGCAGGACGGTACTTAATTGTATCTATGAAGTGTGTCCATACTTGATTATACTGCACGTTTTTCTTTTCTTCGCGGACAGTGATTTGCTAACGCTGACGACATGCTGCTGTTTTGCAAAGACAGGCATATTCACAGAGCCTTCAACCCGATAAAAATACACCTACGTCTCACACAGCAGTAGTGCCGGCGTTGGTGGATGTCCATAAATCCGGACAAAGCCACGCCATATTGTCCAATAAGCGCCACACCCCCGCAGATGCCCCAACTTTAACTTCAGAGGTCGAAGGATAGAGTGGGTACTTTCCATCAAATACCTGGGAGTCGAGCTAGACGCCCGACTTTTCGCCGACACCTCTTTCGAACACTCATAGTCCCGTATGTGCTATACGCCCGCGATATCTGGGGCATGGTCGCAGACAGCTGGCTGTAATGACTTCAACGCGTACAGAATAGAGAACTTAGGTCCATCTATTCAGTAGACCAATATTTTCCAGTAAGGCTGCTTCACGAACCCTCATCACTTCCATGAAATTAGGTGCCGGGCAACAAAATTGTATGCTACTTTACCTTTACATAGAAGCGTCCTGGTTAGGTCTCTTGGCGGTTACGATCCATCTAGACGTCGGCTTCGACTTTTCTGGGTCACCCGCATGGCTTGGGGGCACTCGAGATAACCACAGAGCTAATCCACCAGCAGTAAAAGTCGAGCTCCTACATAATCAAACCAAGAAGTGTTTGGCCTAAAAAGTACCTAAATTGATCATTTTAAGCCTACTTTATCACCAGGGTGCATTAGGTATAGCATCCTGTCTTCCTTCGGGAGAGTAATCTAACTACCTCACAGATTCTACCATCCAAATACAATATACCCCATCCTTAACCTATCATAAAAATAATAACCTTCTTGCAGTAAAACCCATACCTGTTTGGGCACGCAGCAAATTTTTTCGGGATGAACACAGCCTGCCAGTACCTCGTCGTCGTGGTCATTTACCATTAACTAAATTCGCTAATACTAATTGAAGGCCGCCGAGCGAACAGTTAATTGAGTCTGACGAAAGCACATGGTGAGTAAACGTAGCTTTTAAAAAGCTTTGACATAAAAATTTAATGTCATTTACTGCTTCTGTTTCTAGACATTTCAACTATAATTTCTCTCAAGCTAGAACGATTCTGTTATAAACATGGGAAGGGAGAAGGGAGAGACGGAGATATGTAACAGAGTGCTGTTAGGCCTCTGAGGTTCTGGAGGTTTCCCACGTCTATAAACATCTTTGATTTTCCAATACAGTATTTCTGGCTTCACTTTCATATGTGTACAATAGGATTGTTCTAGTTTAATACAAATTATAGTGAACAACTTTGCAGTTTAGAATACTTAAACTAAATAATATTACAGTATCATACTTCGAATAAAATTGTATTTATAGTTGATAAAGAACCTAAAATCAAAAGGTCCTGCAGAAAATACGGTTACAAAGCGAAGAAGAAAAATATGAAAACTGTAAAAGATGTATATACTTGCATTGCTTTCAAACCATTTTGTGCCACAATGGACCATTAGCTCGCGTTTTTTGGTCAGGGCTTGGTGCCAGAAAGTATAGTCAACTTTATAATTACATTGACATCGCAACTAAAGCGGAACCAAAGCGAATCGACCGCACCCTTCATTGGTGTAGAACTCGTTACCCCGCTTCGATCGAGTAGGAATCGATTAATATCTAAATTCAGCCAATCCGAGACATCAGAATATCTCCCCCCCCCCCTGAAGTAAATCACGTGATAGGATCTAGTTTTCTTTTACTGTGAACGTCTTGGAGAATTTCTGCACTGAAGCACACATGAAGGCTTATTGTACCTTTGAAACCTCCGAAGGAGGGGTAAAGTGTACGTCACTGCGGACGATCAGATCCGAGGCAGCAGGCTGGGATGCAGGCGGGGTCCCTAACTTTTACAAACATTACATCCTAATGCCCAGAGAAGGCCTCCATCTCCCCACTCCCACGGCGAACCTCACTAGGAGCCCCGTCGAGACATTTACATACGTTCCTGACATCTCTTCCTTGGTAATGTGACCGTCGGTCTGTCACGCGATAAGTCAATCGTGTATTGTTGGTGGTTTTTAAAGGTCGCAGCCTTGGTCTGCAAACCATTATAGAGATTCCCGAAGTTGCAGTGTAACATGAAATAAGCTGAGTCACCACCTCACAGTGAATCACAATGCCTTCCATTAACAAACTCCATTAGCAGCCCTTACAGCTTTTTACACCTTCATAAAATGTCATTTACATACTTCGGCGAGCCAGTTCTGTTATAAGCGGCATTCACTACCTTAAGTGGACCTCCAATGGCAAATATTGCCGCATTTTGGAATACACTCAATAAACAACGTTTCGGAATAACAATACTGCTAACAACATGTCTGCATAAAACATTTGTAACTTCTACTAAACTTTTATATTAAATATATATGAGATGCCTTGTGAAAGATTAACTCAAGAAAATCAAATAATTACAAGTGTATAGACGCGCTGCTCGAAAGGTTACCCTGGCTTCTCAGCTAACGCACTGATTATTCTTGTAAGAGTGAAAAGGGGGTACTGACGCGCCTCCCGGTCGTGTGCTAAGTACCAATGAGCGCATCACTTCAGCCAATGGGATTCGCAAGAATCACAAATGACAGATATATGTTCACTCCACGTGGTGTAATCAGTGCGTTATCTGAGACGTATCTATTACCAAAGATAAATCCATGGTAACCGTTCGAGCAGCACGACAATAACAATAAATGATATTCTATTTGAACCGTTAAAACAATCATTCGACGATGTGCATCTTAAGCTGAGAGACTGTTGCTACAAAAGTAAAATATTTGCAGGACATATTTTTCAAAAACTGCTTAATATTCACTTTTTTCACACAAGTTCAAATAGTGGCACCTCTCTTCTAACTGAGGAAGATCTAGTTTATTGGTATACATAAATAATAAAGAATAATGAACGGCTAAAACTTAACAATTACCAAAGTCTAAACTTTCAAGTTGTGAAAATTTTCCTACAAGATGTGTAGTACGAACACATGACTCTACCGAATTTAGCAGTATGCTTCCCAATTGATAAAAAGACATGCAAATCGTGTAAAATGGAGGGAAATATTGGTTCCAATTAATGCAGCGACCGATGAGAATCATGAGAATTGTCATTTTGAAATGTTTGAGAATATCTCATAAACTGTGTCTTAAACCATACTTTTTGTGACCATTTTAATCCTCCCGGTTTTCTCTATTAAATGTGTTCAAAAACTCATATTTCAAAACTGCCACCTGAGTGAGAACCTGATTTGTTCAGAAAAATGTGACGTGAGTGTTGTCTGTAGCTCTCCTAGTGCGGTAACTAAGTACATCAATAGCGTTAATCTCAGAATGTTATTGATTTAGGTAAATAAATTAGTTAATATGTTCTAGAAGTTCTTGCGCTTCAAACTAGGTGAGTTGCAGAGACGAGCTTCACACATAACTTTGATGTAGGTTCCATTCCCGTAGTCTTCAAGCTACACGGACGTTTAGAAGTTTCCAAATGCAAATTGCATATCCAGCCTGCCTAGTGTTCATTAAGAGGAGTAGCAATAGCTTTTCACTTTCCCTACTTTAACACCTTGGACTGATAATATTTTCAGCCATGTATAATTTTAATTAAACTCTCCTATATATCTTGGAAGTTTGCGAAATGTTTCATTCACAGTAAGGCCAATAGGAAAAATTTTCTTTCGGAGACACAAATAGCAATGATAATTACACTAGATATGACAATAAATAAAAATAATTTTATGTGTTACTTATGGCTTAGAGAACAATCAGCAGAGTTCCAGAATTTATCTTTACAGAAACTGAGATCTAGTTGTACTAAATTCAACTATTTGACAATAACTTCAATTTAAATATTTAACAACTATAAATATAAAAATAATCATATTCGTATGAATTTGCTAGTTTTAATTTCTATGGTATCGTTCATTATGTAAGTATAAACTGACTCAGAGAACGATACCTTCAGCAGGGAAGTATTGTTGCATTACTTCCTCTATCGCCTATCTATGGTTAGGTAATTAGCCATTAAAACTGGAAATAGTACATTTTGAAGTCTCCACTTCTTCGTGTGTGGTGTATGTGAGTAAATAAAATATTTTACCTATCGGTTAATGACGTCAATTGTCAGGATCATAACAGCACCGCTGGTGTACCGGAATTTCATACCGCAGGAGTCCTTTCACATGCCACTAAACCTACTGACATGGGGTTTTCACATTTAAACACTTAACAACCATGGGTTTGGCCCGGATTTGAATCCGCGATCCCCCCTAGGAGAACCGTGGCTAGCATCGAACCAAATGTGTATGAGGGAGGGAGAGAGAGATAGAGAGAGAGGACATATGCTGGGTTCGTATTTGACTCAAACACGTTTTAGGTATACGTGAATATTTTCAAGAAACTTATCCTGCCCGTAACGATTATGATTTGACATTTCATATACTTAAGATATGAAACTAAGATATGACTAATAAAATACATATGTATTTTGAATTTCTGTTAATATCCTGTGTCGTCCTCTTTATTCTGAATTAATTTGCTATAATTATGGATAACTGGTAAGCTATAAGAGACAGAAAATAAACTTATGACACGAGAAATGTAGTCATTGAAATTCACACCTTGTGCTTCAGTGCATCGACATGACGGCAAATCATAACAGATAACCAGAAACAGCCACATGAAAATGCAGAGCACATTCAAATAACTACTGCAGCATCAGCAGTTTTTTAAATATTTGTTGCTACATGTTTTAAGTTTCCCAGTTTGTACTATCATGTGGCAGCTATAAAACTTCCGCACTACTTATGTAGTTTCCCGCCCAGCCCGCAATTATTCATTCATAGTAAAACCTGGCAGAATTTATAAACCGTTATATTTTGTGCATACATTGCTTAGTATTAACCTATTTCTTGAGAGCAACGTATTGTTTTCTTTCACGGTCCTCCAACGTTAAGTCATATCGGACGACGATGAAAGAGTTACAGATACTCAAATGAACCCAGCATCCATTGAGCTTAGTTACCTGACATTCACCTTTCAGGAAGGGGAAAATCTCGTAAAAGCCTTATCCTATTATATCCTAACCGAAATTTAAACCTGAGTGATCCAATTTAACATGTTATCATGAATGCCCAGCTTTGAAAGTTTCTCAAGAAATTTATGCCTCCATACTGAATCGTATGCTTTTTCAAAATCAATGAAAACTGACAGCGTATCTTGATTTTTGTTGAAAGATTCTTTGACATCTTGGGATAGTTGAATTGTATTTTCTTTAGTAGATAAGTGTTGTCTGAATCCTGTTTGAGCAGTTGTTAATATGTTATTACTTTCTAAGAACCAATTTAGCCTTGCTGAAATCATACGTTCTGCTGTTTTTGCAATGACACTTGTTAAGGAAATTGGTCTGTAATTATTTATTTTGTCGGGTGCTTTGTCTTTTTTATAATAGGAATAATTATTGCTTTTTTCCTCTCTGTAGATACAGTAGAGGTCCATGATATATTAAATAATTTCAATAGTACCTTTCTTCCCTTTAGTCCTAGGTGTTTCAGAAATGCAGCATGTATTTTATCTGGTCCAGGAGACTTTTTATCTTTCAACTCATGGATGGCATGATTTAGTTCCTTTATGGTGAATTCTTTGCTGAATATATCGTTTGTTTGTTCTGGGCACTTTTTAAATTTTTGAGAACTTTTTAATCTGCCTTTGTTTTCATTTTGCTTCAGAGGAAAGTTTATGCTGAGAGCTGTTATACTTATTAAAGGCTTCAGAAATAGAGTAATTTAAAGTAAGTGTTTTCCCATTTAGTTTTAGTGGTTCTTTCCTTGTTTCTTTCTCACAATTAATTTTACTTATATATCTGTATACTTTTTTGCATCTTTTCTATAATCAGCTTTTTCAATAAATCCACTGAAAGCCTTTTTTTTTTGCAATATGAATTTCTTTTCTACATTTTGCTGCCTTTCTTCGCCATTTCTGTGTATCTGTTGGGTCATTGGACAATTCTGCTTTTTTCCTTGCTATGTCCCTTTCTTCTTTTAACTTTGATAGTTCTGTATTCCAAAAGGGTTTGGAATTTTTAGTTTTCCCTCTTGCGATCCATTTTTTTGCTGCTTCAAGAATTATATTTGTTATTGTTTTATTGAGTTTATCTACAGATGCTTCATGTTGAGCGGAGTAAAGATTTTGTTCAGTTTCCTCAGTAAATTTTGTCCAATTTGCTTTTCTAAAATTCCAAGAGTATTTCAACTTTGGCCTGCTAATATTTTGTTTGTCATGAAGTATTATGGCTGCAATAACTGCTCTATGATCAGATCCTATGTCTTCAAAGATTTCAGGTGTTGTCTTATCTTTTAAATCTGAAGATACTAATAATAGGTCTGGATTAGTGCACTGGCCATTGTAGTGCAGGTATGTGGGGCAATCCCCATTCTTGTAGATAAGATCTAAAGGGTTAGAATTTAATAAATCTTCAATAGTTTTGCAAAATAGTAAATGTAGTAAATAACAGTAAATACGTTTTTAAGTAAATGTCAAATTAACTTGTTATGTTAATGAGCCAGAATAATAAAAGGAAGCAGTAACTGTCAAAACACTGTTATTATTCAATTTACCTGTCAAATACCACATCGCATTGTTAATTCCTTGAAAGTTCATACAAAATTTTGAGGTAATTGAAGTAGAAAATAAAGTACAGGTGCAATGCACAAAATTCACTGCAAGACTCAGCTGATTATATTGTGACTTTGTGGGTTCGTGAAATTAAAAGTCCAATTGCACCCACCACTCAAAAATGTTCTTTATTTCCACCGAATTACCATCGGAACACTTACCGATTACAAGAATTACGTAATGCACATAATTACAATTCACCAGTTCGTCGGTCACAGGTCCACTGCACGCAGTTACGTACACTCCTCCGATGCAAACACACACAGTCCGTTCGCTCACTGGACGCTCCTCACCGCTGCTCGACAAGAACTGAACTGACTCGCCGACTACAGGCCTTACATAGGGAAGATCGCCGTTTCCGGAAGGTTCGCGGCGCGCACAATTATCCAGAGGTTTCGAGACGTCTGGTGGGAGGGGAAAGACACGGTACAGGGCTCGCGCCGCTCCCCTAATTATCCCTTCAGTTAGTGACACGAGACAAATGGGTAAGCGTAGGCTGAATGCTTCCCCTCTGGCCCTACTGCCGGCCGGTTCTAAAGGGTGTTCCGACGTTCGGGTGACACTGCTTCCTCCTCAAAGCTGGTCGTCCCGAAAAGCATCATCGTAGCGTGCAGGCGATCCAGGTGTACCACCAACATCTTCCCTCGGGGAACCTTCTGGATGCGGTAGACCACGTCGTTAATCCTCTTCACCACCCGGTACGGTCCTTGCCATGGCTGCTGGAGCTTCGGACAGCGTCCCTTGGTCCGAGTAGTGCGGTACACCCAGACCAGGTCACCTTGCTGGAACCCTTGGCTGTAGGCGTGCCTGTCATACCGGGTCTTCATGCGGTCGCTCGCCTTCTGGATGCTCTGGCGAGCCATCTCGTGCATGTCGTGGAGATGGTCCACCAGGTTCTCCACATACTCGGTCGCTGGCTGTTTCGCTTCCGGAGGGCTTCCAAAAGCCAGGCCACAAGGGAGGTGTAACTCTCTGACGAACATTAAGCTGGCTGGCGTCATCCCCGTGGTGTCGTGTGTTGACGAGCGGTAGGCCAGCAAGAACAGTGGCACCTTGACGTCCCAGTCTCGCTGATGGCTGGCCACGACCTTCCTCAAATGTTCCTCTAAGGTCTTGATGTACCTTTCGACCATGCCATCCGACTGGGGATGCAGAGGTGTTGTACGGGTCTTGTTAACCCCAAGTCTTTCTAGTGCCCCCTTCATCAGGTTGGACTCAAAATTGGTACCCTGGTCCCTGTGGAGCTCCAACGGCACCCCAAATCGGCAGAACGCTTGCTCCACGAGGCAGTCTTTGATTGTCTTTGGCTCTTGGTTCGGGATGGCATACACCTCTGGCCACTTAGTGAAGTAGTCCACGACCACCATCAGGTACTTAATGCCTCGGTCAGATATTGGGAACGGTCCAGCAATGTCAACAGCGATCCGTTCTAATGGCGCTCCGACGTTGTACTGCTGCATGCGACCCCGTCTCCTAGTCTGGGGGCCGCGACTGGCCGCGCACATGTGACACTGACGGCACCATCTCTCAGCGTCTGCTCGGAGCCTCAGCCAGTAGTAGCGCTGCCGTAGTTTGTCAATCGTTCGGTTCGCTCCCAGGTGTCCTGAAGTACCGGCGTGCACTTCCTCCAAGACTTCCGGGACCTTACACCGGTGAAGTACCAACTGTTCTCTCTGCGTCTTCCCATTGAGTGACTCCCATACCCGGAACAGCACGCCCTCTCTGGTCTTCAACGAGTCCCATTGGGCCCAGTACGACTTGTAGGTGGCGCTCCTCGGTGCGATGTCCTCCCAGGTTGGTCTCGTCTCTGCCTCCACTTCCCTCAGTGGCCCCAAGTCTGCGTCCGCCAGCTGCTCCCTCCTCAGGCCTGCGCTATCCCAGCCATCCGCAGGCACTGCCGTGACTACTCGGACTGCTGCGGCACGCTCCTTCTCTTCCACTCTAGTCCATTGGCCGCACTCTTCTGGACAGGGTCTTCGAGACATGCCGTCAGCATTACCGTGGCTCTTCCCTCTACGATGTTCCGAGGTGAAGTCGTACTCCTGCAGCCTCTGGACCCAACGTACTCTCTGGCCTTCGAAGTTTCTAAAGCTCAATAGCCAGGTTAGGGCAGAATGGTCAGTCCTCAGGTGGAATGGCTGACCGTACAGGTACTTGTGGAAGTGCTCCAAGGTCTTTACTACCGCCAGTAACTCTCGCCAGGTGACGCAGTAGTTCATCTCTGCCTTGGATAGCGTCTTGCTGTAGTAGGCTATCACCCGCTCATGGCCGTCCTGGATCTGCGATAGCACGCTTCCATTGCAATGATCGCTGGCGTCGGTGTCCACAATGAAGGCGCCACCCGGTTGTGGAAATCCCAAAATTGGAGCACTGCACAGGGTCTTCTTCAGGTGCTGGAAAGCGTCTTCGGCGTCCTCCATCCACACATAAGGCCGGTGTTCCTCTGTCAGGCGGGTGAGGGGTTTGGCGATGTTAGAGAACCGCTTTATGAAGCGTCTGTAGTAACTGCACAGCCCCAGGAAACTGTGCAACTCTTTCTTATCCTTTGGGCGAGGCCAATCTCTCACAGCCTGCGTCTTCCCCGGGTCTGTGGCCCCTCCGGCTGCTGAGAATATGTGCCTCAAGTAGGTCACTTCCTTGCAGAAGAGCTGGCAATTCTTCGCGTTCAGCTTCAAGTCGGTCGCCTGCAATCTCTGTAGTACCTTACTCAGATTCTCCAGATGATTAACAAAAGTCTTACCGACGATGATGTCGTCCAGGTATAGCAGGCAGGCGTCGTAAGTCAGTCCTCTCATCACTGACTCCATGAGGCGTTGGAGGGTAGCTGGTGCGTTGCAGAGGCCAAAGGGCATAACTGTGAACTGCCAGAGCCCTTGGCCTGTCGAGAATGCGGTCTTCTCCTTATCTCTCGGATCTAGAATTACCTGCCAGTAGCTCGACTTCAGGTCCAGGGTCGAGAACCACTGTGCACCAGCTAGCGTGCCCATGGTGTCGTCAATCCGGGGTAAGGGGAAACAGTCCTTCCGGGTGGCAGCGTTCAACTTCCTGTAGTCTAAGCAGAAGCGTAGCTCACCGTTCTTCTTTATCACCAAGACTACAGGGGAACACCAAGTGCTGTCAGACTCTTCAATCACTCCCCTGGATCTCATGTCCTCCAGCGTGTCTCGTACCGCCCCTTTCTTCGCCAGCGGAACGCGTCTAGGTGGTTGCCGAATAGGCCGGGCGTCCCCGGTGTCGATGCGGTGAAGCACTTTGTCCGTGAGGCCGTAGTCACTGTCGCCTTGGCTGAAGTTGCGATGGTATCGCGTCAGCAGTTGTCGAACTTTCTCCAGTTGTTCTGCGGTCAAGTGGTCCGCCGCCCTGTCCAGTAAGCCTTCCAGCCGGGGAAGGTCTATCATGAATAACCTGTTTTATTATTTTCTCAATTCAAAAAATTGCCCCCTTATATTAAATTACATATTTATTGTCCAATAATTTATTCATTCAACTAATAACTATCTCCTCAGCAATTTTTGGTGCAATTGGAGGTATTAATCAAATTTCCCTGCGCAAAATTTTATCATTTTCAGGTGTTGCGTCGACACCGGCTCCTGTGTCTTGTCGATTGCTGTTACGCCCACCACGGGCTCGCACGGTCCCAACTCCGTCCTGGCCTGGACGTCGTGATTGGTGTCCTTTGGATTTAGCAGTCTCACTGGCACCTCCTCTCGGCACGGCAGCAATGCCCTGGCTACACATAGTCTGTGTACAGGTGTCTTCTGGTCCAGCATCATGTTCCTGGTTCTCTGGCCTTCCAGTCGCGCCGTCACCACCACCTCGCTCCTCGCGGGGACAACCACCTCTTCGTTCAAGATGACCCTGCAGATTCCAAGGCACTCTTCTGGTTGACGGAGTATAACCTCTTCTCCGTTGAGCCGCAGGACCTTCTTGCCGACGTCGACCGTCACCTCGTGGCTCCTGAGGGCATCCAATCCCAGTCTCAGCTCCTCAGCCACTTTCGCGACGAACACCCACAGACGCACGGCACTCCGTCACAAGGTCAGCTTCAGCTTCAGCAGGGCCTCCTTCTCCACAGGCAAGTTGTCGCCCGATGCCGTCACAAGCTGCTTTGGTCAGCTCGGCTTCCTCGTCGGCAAACCCTTCGCCACATCAGGTCTGATGATGGTCACGGCCGCCTCGGTGTCCACCAGCACGCAGCAGGGCTTTCCTCTTACCCAGCCGTCCGCGATGAGGCTGTCATCCATCCGCCGG
Source organism: Mantis religiosa (assembly GCA_030765055.1). Taxonomy (NCBI): domain Eukaryota; kingdom Metazoa; phylum Arthropoda; class Insecta; order Mantodea; family Mantidae; genus Mantis; species Mantis religiosa. The sequence continues at coordinate 168,914,810 of CM060950.1, read as the reverse complement.
CTGACGGCGCGCAGTGTCACTCGAGGAGATGGTGTAGACGGCGCCGACGAGCTCCTTGCCACGCCGGGCGTTACTCATTCTTCCGGCTGCCCTTCCTGGTGTCGGTAGCCTCTCTCTAGGTGTCCCGGCTGTCCACACCCCCAACACTCGCCACTAGGTCTTCGCCGGCGTCCCTCGGCTGGTATTCTGTCTCCGGTGTAGCGGACACTCCTCGTTCTCGACGTCGCGATAGCTGTTACCTTGGCCGCCTCCATCCTTAATGCTGCCGTTAGCGCCTCGTGGATGGTTTTATAATCGCCGAGCATTAGGCGCTGACGAATCTCCGTGTCTCGTACCCCGTCAGCGAATGTGTAGGCAGCTTCCCAGGATATGAACTCTGGTGGTAGGTCGACTAGAGCCTTGCTAGCCAGTTTTTCAACGGCCAGGGTGAACTCCTGCAGCGTCTCCCCTGGCTGATGTGACCTTGTCTTTAGCTGGCTGCGGTAGGCTGCGGCTAAGCGGTGGTTTCCAAAACGATTCTCCAGGGCCTCCCAGATGTCCTTGGGCGTCGCCGTTGTCTGCACCGCGTTCAGGACTTCCGCGGCCCGTCCCTGGAGACTGCCTATTAACTGTGTGGCCTCCTCCTCTGTTGACCATTTGTTGTGCTTAGCCACTCCATCAAATTGGCGGTGGAAGACCTCAAAAGTTAACGCGCCGTCATATTTCGGAGGTTTGACGCGCGCCGATGTTGTGTCGCATCCCGGCGCGTTGACCTTTAAATCCTTCAACCTCCTGCCAACAACGTCCTCCACCATGGCGCTCAGGGACTGGACGCTGTTGTCGGCCTTTCCTTCCAGCTCATTAACGCGGCTCGCCAGGTCTTCGACGCGCTCACCGAGCTCCGTAACGTCCTCCTTTATGTCGGCCAACTGCTCCTCAAATTTTGCGGCGAGGACCTCGTTTGGCGCTTTAATTTCCGCGGTCAATTCGGTTTTCATTTCCTTCAGTTCCGCTGCCAAGTTTTTGTTTTTAGTCTCCAGCTTCGCGGCCAGGCTGTTATTTGCCGCCTCCGTCTTCACTGTTAATTCGTTCATCTTCTCCAAAATCTTTTCCAATGCCGATTCCATGGCCGTAATCCCACTTTCTGATGCCAGTTGTGTCTTTGTGTGTTCGTGAAATTAAAAGTCCAATTGCACCACTCAAAAATGTTCTTTATTTCCACCGAATTACCATCGGAACACTTGCCGATTACCCAGAATTACGTAATACACACAATTAGAATTCACCAGTTCGGCGGTCACAGGTCCACTGCACGCAGTTACGTACACTCCTCCGATGCACGTACACAGCCCGTTCCCTCATTGGGCGCTCCTCACCGCTGCTCGACAAGAACTGAACTGACTCGCCAACTACAGGCCTTATATAGGGAAGATCGCCGTTCCCGGAAGGTTAGCGGCGCTCACAATTATCCAGAGGTTTTGAGACGTCTGGTGGGAGGGGAAAGACACGGTACAGGGCTCGCGCCGCTCCCCTAATTATCCCTTCGGTTAGTGACACGAGACAAATGGGTAGGCGTAGGCTGAATGCTTCCCCTCTGGCCCTACTGTTGGCCGGTTCTATACGAACTTCCAACGTTCGGGTGACAATATGTTCTAATACTGTATTGCTACAGATTATAGAAGATAATTATGTGAAGTTTTAGAAAATGCAAGAACTTTGAAACTGCAGTCACAACTCTCAAAGCTCACGTAATTATCTTTGTGCATCATCTGTAGCAATGCGGTATTGGAACATAATCACCAGCTGACAGCTAAGCAGCTATGAAAAACACAGCTATAGTATTCCGGCGACGTAAAATATTTTGGCGCGCGATTTTTCATAATTTAGTTTGCCACCCGAAAATAGGGGCGCTGCGATGACCTCGTGTTGCCAACGATTAACATGGGAGGTTCACTTCTAATAAGTATATGTTCTGTGAACACCATCTAAAATTAAATAATTTGGCTACAATTAAAGATTATAGAAAATTGTATTTATTTTAGAGAATGATTCATCAAATATGAAATAAGTAAGTATGTTAGATATTGAAAGTTAGCAATAGCTTATGGAAATTAGTTGTAGAAAGCCTTCTGATTCTAGAAATAGCAACCAGCACTAAATCGAATTAGATTAACATCTTAAGAGAAGGATTTGATTCGAGTAAGTAACAGAATATGTTACAAGTGTGGTTACTCACTATAATAAATGTGCATCATTTATTAAAGTACTTAATGCATTTATAGCCTTTCATGAAAATGTAAAATTTTCCTAGGATGAAGAGAACGCATCATACAGTTGGGACGTGCCCTCTAAGGACATCGCCGACTGAGTTGCGTGCAAATCGAATTGTGGAACCATCAATATCCTTTCCTCCACCACTACGAAGTGCACTGCAGTCAAGACCATGTGTGATTCAAAATTCAGAAAATACCTTTCTGGAACAAATTAAAATTGGTAAGTATTTCATTTCTCTCTATCTTTATTAACTCAATAATTAGAATTTTCAGTAAAACTACTATACCCGAAATTAACAAAAATGTTCACTTCCTAAACAGTTATTAAAAATACCTATAGGAGTAGCTAGGCTAAAGCTAAGGTTACTAGACGTGTGACTGGTTCTATAGCGAGAAGTAATGCCAATAGCCAGTTAAAGTGATGTGATTCGTTCAGGACAACCTGTCATGTGGTGAAGTATACGAAATAATGGTAGAAGTAATACATTCCAATCTTTCAATAGCTTAGCATATCTATTTCATAGTATAGGAAATATAACTACAAACTAAAATTATAAAATAATTTATTAAGGTGTTTTGCCCAGTATGCGACACTTCTCATGCTGTATTCTAAATGTTCTCGGGCTTCAAGTCAGGTGTAGTGATGAAGAAATATCGACATTTCGGGAGTGTGCATCTCTCCCATCATCAGGATGATGAATGATCATCGATTCATGGCTCTTCATCACTACACTTGGCTTGAAGCCCAAGAACATCTCGAATATATACGACGTCAGGAAAGCTTCAGATCCTATTTCACTTCTCATGCTGTTATCTCCGTCTTTGATGAATCTGTTGCCAGCTGCTACAGTGAACTATGGTTTCGGTGGGTGGTAGGAGATACAAGTTCGCTAATATATTTTAGTGGAAGCTAATACATGAGCTATTTGAAACAAGCTGCCTACTATATCTCCGCCCAAGGAAGTATACTGCCTGCCCCTGCCCCGTAGCTCAATGAATCTGCCTTCGTTGCGAGAGACCCTTGTTTCGATTACCGACTGGAGAGTAGAAGCCTTTCTCCGTTTAAGATTTTTACCTGTCCTTCCCAGAGTCTGGAACTATGAATAAGAGTATGAATAATGTGCCAATACCCACTACACCAGTGCCTATAGATAATGCGTTTCAAAAGAGAGTTTGCAGATATGACTATCGAAGTTAAAGGCGTGGTATAAATGGAACATAGAAAAAAAAACGAATTACTCATGTACTATATTTCCTCATTTTAATTTTTTTTCTCATAATAATCAGGAGAAGCGTAAATAGCCATGAGTCGCTGAAACGCCCGCCACGGTAGCATGTCTGCCTCACTTCAAGAGGTCCTGAGTTCGAATCTCGGTCAGGATGAATTATCTGGCTAAGGTTTTTCGGGTTTTTCCCTTCCCGAAAGATGAATGTCTGGTAACTCTGAGCTCTATGGACCCTGGGCTCATTTGAGCACCATTTCACCATTTCATTCATCGTCGGACATGACTTAACGTAAAAAGAAAAAAGTTGCTGAAATGTTGAATAGAAAAGCTCCTTGCGAATTCTACAAAGTTATTTTTATTTTTATTTTTTAATTTTACTGTACTCAGTGATACCAAATGTATCTGGGGGCTATACGCAGAGCTGTTAACGTACTTTATTCACCTTTTGAACGGAAGTGAGGGAGAGGGGGTGCAATGGACATCAAATGCAAACGTAAGTACAACTTCCCTACGTTGGTTATGGTGTAACGGCTTGGCATTGAAATAGTCGAGAGTTCAACCTGCATTTTTTCAGCTTAATAAGCCGTCGCAGTGAATTTCAAGCTCGTTTTATTGTAAATACGTTGACACATCAATGTACTGTATTATGGGAAAGACATTATGTTTATATTAATTATAATACGTTAATAAACATAAAAATGTCATTTTGATATGAAAAAGGCAACCTAACGTCCACATTTTACTTGGCTGATGGTGGGCGTGAGAGGCATAACGCCAAAATTCTTTGTAAAACTCTACAAGTATTTCAAGTGAAATCCTGATTCCAATTATATCATTTCAGTTGCTGTTATCAACGGCTTCAATTGTCGTTTGCAACTATTTGTGTACAGCTACATAATAATTGTATCAGTTATTTCAGAAAGGTCCTATGTCCATCTGGAATAGTTTTCTGAAAACTGGAAAAAAAAAAAATTTATTGCCTTTGAAGGAGTTTTTTATTTCATTTTTCGATTGCCATTTTAGACTTATCGATAATAACTAGCATTCTGACAGGTTCTATTTATAAATCTTGTGTCTATTTTCTGATAAAAGCTAAATATTTGCAATGGGCATAGCGCCATTCTGAGAAATAAATTTAAAGCTTTCAAAATATCCAATAAATCTGTTTAATCAACACAGAGCTTAGTCAGGGCAACGTCTAAGGCACAGATCTCATGTAAACACATATTTTTTTGGATAAATATATAACAAGTACTTTGTAATTTTCTGTATCCTGTGCTCACAAAACAGTTGCCCATGTAGAATAGTATTCCAGAACTCTAAAACAACTTCTTTTTGCACTATGTAAACTGCTTTGTCTGCCATCTTATTTGCAGTATTGCACTACTTATAGTTTCCTAGAGAAATGGCTACTTTTAAATCAACAAAAATTTATCAGCTCTACTTTATGGTTATTTGATTGAATATGAAGGCCTTGTCTGCACTCAACGATGGGTCAACTTCAAAGGCACATAGGTATAAATCCATCTAACTCAAAAATTAAAAGAAGTGGACTTAGGGCCTTTATGAAATAAGTGATTTTCAATTAAAGTTGCAATATTTTTATGTATTACTTCGATTTTACACTCTTCATTTTATTTCTGCCACTTTTACTTTACTGTTTTATGACGACTGTGTTTTCTCGTTTACATTGTTAGACTTAAAACGAGTTTCTTTATTATTCTTTGTCACATTTGACAGTTCCTCATCCAAAATGTAATTTTGACACACACAAGGGTTAGAAGTAGAATCATATATAATGGTTTTGGCTTGCCACGTGACCATGATAGCTCAATGGCAAAGCATGGACTTGGAACATGAAAGCATTGCGGCTCGAATCCCGGCGTTGACCTCGAGTTTTTCGCAGCAGTATAATAAATGTATTATTAATATTGTTTTATAAATATAAATTAAACATTAAACTCTTTCTGTTGATAACTCTTTCTATTTCTATTTGATCTACACTTGTTTAAAGCGTCAGTAAACTATGGAATACAAAGAAGACACCGTGCATATCACTTTCATAGCATTAGTAGCATCAAAATAAAATTGCACACAGCTATTTACAGAAATTAAACATATTTTCCTTAAGAAAAATCTAACAAATCCAAAATACAATAGCAGTGAGTTTAGAATAAATGCAATAATGGTACATTTATATTATTGTGGAAAAGCAGGAGATGAATGTCGGGATTCGAACCACAGATCTTTGGTTTTCCATGCATTTGGAAATCCCAAATATTCGATTCGTGGATCCCGTATCTTTCTTAATAGACGGATTTAGTTCTGGAAATGAGGCACTCGAATGTTCCTATAATCTAGCTATTTGCTGTTAGGATAAAGTAAAGTGCTCCTCCACGTTCCGCACTATAGGCTAGTGCGTGCGCATGTAAACAGCAATGCCTTTATCTGAGTTTAACTGCTACCTTCGACCATTGCATTGTTGAACATGTGAGTCATTGTTTCTGCAGTAAACGCATGTATCACATTGTAAGAAATACTTAGTATTTCTATAATTAAGTGATTAAAGTTACGAAACACATAAAACCCTGCATCAGCTATGTACACAAAAAACAAATAAAGGCTACTTACAGATATTAATTTAAATCGGAAAACGGCTCAATTCCTTCCAAGTCAAAGGTCTTTGATTCACCGTTGTCGTCTCTTTTTGCTCCCACATTGATGATTAGACCATCCACTACATAATCAGCCATTTCCTCCAGATCCCACATGTACTGCTCTACACGAGTTACATGTTGAACACATTCACGCCATATTTCTTCAGTAATTTGTTTAAACACTTAATACATTGATTCTCGCAGCCCAGCTAGCTTAAACGTAGTCTGTTTCGCGCTACATAACCTTTAACTTGACTCCAAATTAATTTTATTGGGTTAAACGTACGGTGATACGGAGGCAGTCCTGCGTATGCAGTATGGCCGGCTTTACAAGTGCATCAATTACATATTTTTCATACATATTTTTACACCCTTAACCAGCCCTCACATATCAATTTTTGCCATTGATTCGTCACAGATAAATGTTCTTTAGACCTCAGCCAACAGCTTTTTCCCATGCATTGTTCTTACTGAACGCTCAGTCATCACGCCTGCATACTCGAGTTTGGGAAACACATTTACAAAACAGTTCCTAACACATGCCCGGTCATTTTCATCATGATAATCACGTGAGTTTTTAGATTCAAACACAAGTTCACTCGTTAAGAAGGCCGATGTGCCATCAATATCGCCTACGCTATTCTGCTACATCCGCCCTATCAGTAATTACACGTTTTATTGCGGTTTATTAAAAGCCTATCTCTTTAAGAATAAAGTACAAGCTAGATCTCTTAAAGTTAGGTAAATCTCTTTAACTAATCACTGCATGTAACACTATTTCTGGTAGAGAATTCGTTTAAAAAAATCACGCACTTAACGCCGCACAGCTGCCTTCAGAAGCTATTCCATTGTCCTGACACTGACCGCACATGCTTCCATTTTTTCCCTGGCGTTGTTATTATCACTGAAGAAGCTTGCTCTAAACTTCTGATCTCGACACCACATTAAATTCTGATGTTAGCTTTACCAGACCTTAAACCCATCGTAGAATATTTTGCAGAGTGCTTATTAAATACACTAAATACAAAACTTTGTCACCGCCCCTTTAAGCCTTTCCTCGTACAAAACCACCCGATGTTGCTTCCATTTCACTCGCTAAGATGGCGCTAAGGCAACTGATAAACGCTACGGTTGACCACCTGGTGTTCAAAATAACAAAACTGAGTTTTCTGCGACTAGCAATAATGTATAAAGTGCATTATTGCATTATAATGTTAATTCTGCATCGTAACGACTTGAATGATTTATTTAAAGTAGACAAAGCAAGAAGGTTGACAAACCGTGGAATATTGAGAATATTAAAACTCACCAGGCATTGCGGTTCATTTCCATCACATGTTTCTATTGGCATTTACTTTATTTTTACAGAAAATAGATAATAGTGCAAGAATTTCTCACTTTAGATAACCTAAACGCATTAAAGTGAACATTGAAAATCCTCAGTAATGTAGTAGCTCTTTGGTAGAGCGCTGGCTTCTCATTCAAGCACACGTGCTCAAATACCGAGAGACGTTCCTCCGTTCTTGTTTTCTTTCTTTCCTTCGTTTCAGATTTTATCTTCGTTTAGATTTTATCTAAAACGAAGAAGCTTGTTCCAGATCTTTAACTGTTTATGTAACTGTAGCTCTTGCATTTTAAGGCATAAATCAAATATTCATTCGGAATTGAATACGCCCGCCTCGGTAGCGTGGTGGTAGCATGTCTGCCTCACGTTCAAGAGGTCTCGAGTTTGAATCTCGGTCAGAGTGAGTTACTCGGATAAGGTTTTCCGGGGTTTTCCCTTATCCTGAAAGACGAATGTCGGGTAACTCTAAGCTCCATGGACCCGGGCTCATTTGAACTTCATTTCACCCATTCCATTCATCGTCCGATATGACTTAACGTTGGAGGACGTAAATTACAGAAAAAAAAGTGCGGCAATGGAAGTTTTTTCCGAAAAAAGTAGTGGCAGTTTAATTATTGGATTATAAAATAACACCAACCAGTTTTGATCTTGTATTTTTCATTTATTTATTTTTAGCCTCCGACAAGGCATATTCTTGGAACGATTTGGCATATCACTATTTAACGTCAGAAATGCAGTACAGTAGAAGCCCGAAATAGCGCGGTCGAAATAGGCGGACTCGGATTTAACGCGTGGAAAAGTGCGTCCCCGTTAAAAATATTATAGTTATTATTGTATTTGTTTTTTGTTTTTATTCGGAAACTTGAGATAGAAATATTCCGCAAACAGAGGTTCTGCAGTATAATTTTCACAACCAGCCTTGTTCGTTGACACTGGTCACTGTACTCCAGGAAAGTAATGAATGATGCCGAAGTTCTTGGCTTTGTCTTTTTCATCAGCTCAGGTAATTCTGCTGAATGAAATCACGCACTGCACATGGGGAGTGGGCACAGTCCTTGCTGATTCACAATTACTCTTTTTTTTTTTTTTTTTTTTTTTTTTTTTTGCAGCATGCTGTTGGAAACATGATAATATCGACTATAAATAAACTACTTAATCAAAAAACATGTATCTAAATGAATCGTTTCAAAAAATAATATAGTCTCGTGTGCCAAATAACACTTTTCTAGGAAGAAAAACTTTGGGAAGTGTATGGTTCTGTGTTAACCTTCAACAAAGTTAATATGGGCAAGATTAGTGTAGTAGTATAAGAGTGAAAGTGGGTAGAAACACAGCTACCATACGCACAGAACTCGACCACCCGAGGATGACAAAAGCAGAATTGGCCATGCAAAATATGACTAAAGAGGCCAGATGTGCCAGAAGAAGAGCTAGGCATAGACAGGGGGACGCTGAGATGGACCAGGATTACAAACCAGGTGGAATCTAGGAGGATTCTGTATGTTTCTTCAAATGTATTTGGATTTGATTCAAAATTTTTACTTCAAACTAAGCATTCTCTAATGAACATTTATCAGTATAAATGACTCATTTTCTCAGAAACTATATCAGCTTGCCCAACAAAATGTTAAAAGGAAAATAGCAACACATTGATGCTGCTATGGAACTAGGATTATATTAATAAGATGGTTAGTTAAGTTTTAAAAAAATAAATTACTGAAAATTTTGAACTTTTTAATCAAGAAAAATAGTATATCTTCCTTAAGAAATAAAATTAAAGAATAATCCTAGCTCATTAAACTTATATGTATCTATGCCCTATAAAAACTCATTATCATAGCTCAAATAGTTTCTGAGATAATGATCCATTAAAATAGCAAATTTAACATTGGTGAGATAGGGATTTTAGTTTCCCCTTTTTTATTTAAATAAAATAACCACACATTATATTTGCACTGTTGTTGTAGGTGTCTTGCAAAAAAAAAATTATAGATTGCACAACACCTACAAACAGCTGCTCATAGAAATGCTAGTCTTCAAGATCCAAACAACCTTACCAGCAGCTTTTACTGCAAGTAGAAGTGGAAACGATGGCAACAGTACTTTTCTTTAAAGAATTCTGCAAAGCATTAGTTTCAGCCAGCATCCCTTGAATAAGCTAAAGAGTGTAGAATTTCTATATTTTCTGGGGAAAAATTCCAGACAAACAGTTTTTGATGAATCAACAGTAGAGGAAAACTACCTTGGCAAAGTTAACGAAGCAATTTAATGAAATTGGACTGGAGTGGATTGGATTGAACTATACGGAGATGATCGGCAACTCAACCAGACTGGTCTTTTGTACCTATGTCTCAAGTGGGTCACGCCGGGAGGGAGGATGAGACGAGAGGAGACAAAGGGTGGCTGACTCCAAGGAATCACTGCGGTATAGAGGGCGGGGTCTCTAAACTTTACCAGATAGAAACTACCCGGTGGTCCAGGACAACCCGTCATCCCTCTACCGTGGCCCCGAAACATTCACTGGGCCAGTTCGGAGTCTGGAGGCCGCGCCCCCAGAGCAGGGGAAATTCCAGGCAGGCTGGTACAACCGTCATCTCGCCAGCCGCGATCCTGAATAGTCCCATTAGGCCGGCCCGGAGATCGGAGTCCGTCTCACCGGAGGAAGTGGTTCACTTAGAGCGTATCATCCCGCCATGCACCGCCGAGACTCCCGCCGACACTTCTACTCTGAAAGAAACTACCAGACGAGAAATTATTTGAAATGTTAATGGAGGAAATTCGGAGGATCTGATTAACCTACATTTGCCTAGCGACCCGAGAAAACCCCCAAAAATTACCCATGGTTCAGTTAAGTCGGCCACGGGAATCGAACCCGGGCCTCCCGAATGCGGGCCACAGAAGAAATCACCTGAGTCATCCCACTCGGTTTAATGAAATTAGTTTTTTTTTATCAAAGCTCCAACACCTCTCCTATGTCTTGAGATTTTTAAAAACTTGTCAATTAAAAACAAATCAATGTACAAAAATGTTTTCAAATGGAAGCCAAATTTGTATGGCCTGTAGTGCAACGGAGCTCGATATATTTAGCTTTTGATCAACAAACGTTTTTTACACTTGTTTCCCATCTAAAATGAGATGGGTCGCCAGGTGAATGCTGGGTAGGTTAATTACATCTCCCGAATTTCCTGTTCCTACATTTCATCTCTATCATCATTTCACATCATATCTCATCTGGTGGTCCCTTTCTGGGAGGAAAGTGTCGGCAGGTGTCTCGGTGGTGCATGGCAGGATGATATGCTCTGAGTAAAGATGGGGCTGTTCCCGAACCACAGCAGGGTAGGATGTCCGTTGTCTTGGTCTGCCGGGGAGTTTCCATAAAGTAAAAATGTAGGGAACCTGTCCTCTGCACTTTCGTGACTCCTTGGAGCGGCCACCCCCTGTCTCCTCTCGCCTCATTCTTCCTTCCGGGGAAGCCCCCACTTGTGGGCATAGATGAATAAGCCAAGTCTGCTTGCCATGCCGGATCCCCTCTGATAAAATCCAGTTACAGTTACAGGTGCCAAAAGAGTGAAATTATGTACTGATGCAAATTACTGGTCTATCCCTAAAGAAAATCCTTGTAAGATAGCGAACAAGTAAAGCAATTGAATATTACAATGGAAAGGGTGCTTGATGTGATGGTCAAAAATGAAGCAGCAAGTATCTGTGCTGTAATAACAGAGTTAATTGGTTTTTATTAACACCTACTTTAGTAAAATTCCAGCTGAAATCACATGCTTAGAAGTAAAAGGGATGCCTTTATCTTCCGGCCTAAGGTATACGAAACAGCTGTAGCCAACACCTAACAGGAGAAACAGGAAACTGTCTTCATAAAAAAACTGAGAAAATTGAAGCAAAGAATCTAGGTTTAATATTTCATCAGGATGTGAATAAGATGGTACAAGGTGGTTCTGAAGCAGAACTTAATGCTTCTTCTATAAGTAATAAAAGTCTATTTCGATACTTTACCGTGACTTTGTATGAAGCAGGGATATCTTTCACTTCATATAAAAACATTTTCAGCAACAGAAGAAAACCATTTCTTCCAAAAATCAGTGAAAAATATTTAACTGTTTATCTCAATAAAAAGGGCTCATGTTAAATAGACTGAAAAAGAGATTAACAAATGTTAACTTTGTCAAAGCCTGAATTTAAGAATAATTTTATAAATCTGATTAATTCATCAAAATTAATAAACTGAGAAATATGAAACAGGTACTTTATTTTAAATGTGTATTAGTTTTTAGAGAGAATATTTACCAGATTTTTATTGCATATATGTATAATTTATAGTGCATATAAATCTGAGTTCTACTCATCACATTTGAGTGCTCCATGAACCTGATTAAGGCTTCAGGACAACATTACACATTTATTGACAGTTTATAGTCATTAAGAGGATCTGGATCATGATATACCTGTATAGAAACTGCTATATGTTACTGATTATTGTGATTAACCCAATTTGGACCAATTCATTTCGATTGTCACTACAGTGTTATTGCTATAGCCTATATTGATTAAGACCCATATGGAGCAAACTACTCATTGATTGAATCTACAGAGAAGAAATATAGGTACAGATTACTTCAAACTACAGTGATAGTGCTCAGGATTGTAACATCTAAAACAGATCAGAATAGAAGTAAAATTTTATTAAAACTACAGTGTGAATGCTGTAATTTATAGTGATTAAGACCAATTGGGAGCAAAATATATTTTACAGTGTTAATGCTACAGTATTTGGTACTTAATGACAATCTAAACCAAAATACACATTTATTGAACCTAGTGTCAATGCTACTGTTTGTACTGATAAAGGCTATCAGAACAAAAATATACATAGGTATATAAACACCAGAGGTTTAATGCTGAATTAATTATATTAAGGCCATTCAAGACTAAATACACATTTATGTAAATTACAGTGTTACCACTATGTTTATAGTGATTTAGATCAATTAGTTCCAAATTAAACTTTTATTGAAACAACTGTGTTAGCCCTAGAGTAAATTGTGATCAATGCCAATCAGGTCCAAAATACATGTTTATTGAAGCTACAGAATTCATTCTTCAGTTTGTAAAATTGTACAGATTAAGACAGATATAAAAATGTATTAAAACTACACTATGAATGCTGAAATTTGTAGTGATTACGGCCAAATAGGACCAACATATATTTAATGATATAACAGTGTTAATGCTAGTTTTTTTGAAGACCAATTTGGACCAAAACATTCCTTTATTGATGCTATAGTGTGAATACTACAGTTTATATTGATGAAGTAGAATGAAGACAAATATATATATATATATATACATCCTACAGTATTAATGATACAATACTGTGACTTTGTGGGTTCGGAAAATTAAAAGTCCAATTGCACAAACTCAAAATGTTCTTTATTTCCACCGAATTACAGTTGGAACACTTGCCAATTACACAGAATTATGTAATACACACAATTACAATTCGTCAGTTTGTATGTCACAGGTCCACTGCACGCTCACAATCTCGTACAACTCCTCTGATACACTAACACCGTCTTCCAGTCCATTTGCTCACTTGGCGCTCCTCACAGCTGCTCAACAAGAACTGAACTGACCCACCAACTGCAGGCCTTATATAGGGAAGATCGCCATTTCTGGAAGTCTAGCGGTTCAATGAATCATCCCGAAGGTTCTAGGCCTCAGGAGAGGGGAAAGAGACGGTACAGGGCCCATGCCGCTCTTCTAATCATCCCCCTCAGTTAGTGACACGATAAAAATGGGTAGGCGTGGCCTGAATGCTTCCCGTCTGGCCTTACCCTGCTGCTAGCTGGCCGTGCCTTCCGATAATTAGGTGACAATACTGATTAAAATTAATTAGGACCAACATAAACATTTTTTTGAAACCACAGTGTTCATTCTATAGTTTCTAGTGATTCAGACCAATAAGGTCAAAAGGTCATAAGATCATAAGTCATAAGGTATTTAATCTACAATGCCAGTGCCACAGTTCATATATAGTAAGACCAATCTGGACCAAAATACATTAGGTACTCCTGAATCTGCAGTGAAAATGTTACAATTTATGGTGATGTCATGACCTGTCATGACTAATATATAAATTTATTAAAAGTACAGTATAATACTAGAGGTTATGGTGCCTAAGGCCATCAGGAATAAGATATTTATGTAAGGAACAGTGTTAAAGCTATTCTTTATATTAAGTAGGACTACCACATTTTTTGAGGCTATACTACAATGCTACAGCTTATGTTGATTAAGGCACATGAACACCAAATTTATACATTAATATAAGCACCTGTATTAATTTCTACAGTTTATAGAACAGGTCAGTCAGGAATAATATATATGCTTAGTGAAACTATTGTATGTTAATATTACAGTTTTAAGTGAGTAAGACCAATTAAGACCAAAAATTTATTGAACTAGAATATTAATGTTATAGTTTTGGAATTAAGATCAATCTTGACCACAAATGCTTATTTATGGGTACTACTGCAGCTTTTACTGATTAAGACAGTCTGGATCATAAACACATTTATTGAAACTATGGTGTTAATGTAACATTTTTAGTCCAAACAAAACCTTAAAATATTTATTGTTAACTATGTGTAATGCTACAGTCTATATCAGACATGTCCAAAGGCCAAGCCAGTCTTTGATACTTGTTGCATGACATTTAGTTTATTGTAAGGAGGGAGAGCTGTAAATCGACCTTCACACTGTCCATTGGAGTCAAGTTATGCCTAAACATTGCAGATCAGGAAAGGCTCCTGGGCATTCACAAACTAAAGAAATTTGACATTTTGTGTAATTAACTATAATCTTCAATAAATAGTAAATTAGGCATCAGATAGCTTTCAGCACCAGTACCTAGAACACTTCATTTGTATGCTATTGCTATGTCAGTTACACTTGTATAATAATAATCTGGTACAATATCTATTGTACAAATATTCACTTGTGCCAACAGATGCATATCTGACAATCTAATTCTATTTTTACATTTTATTTGGTTCATTCAAGAAAAAGACTGCTTGCAGATGTATGTTAGGCAAACATTGCCAATATATGAGCGCTAAATTCCTTTAGAAGGGATATTTAGGTCTAGGAGTTAGTTGTTATAGGTACTTACATTTTTAAATGTTCTTTGCTCACACTCCCCCCAGGGGCCTACTTCGGTAGGTACGGGTTTGGCGAACCCGGGGTCCCGAGCCAACAGTCTCCCTCGTGTGGGCTCCTCTTCGTGGTTGAGGGAGACGGTCAACACGCCCACCCACGTGTAGGCCGTGCGTGGAGACCCGTGTCGGTGGAAAGGTTAGTCCTGGTGGTTGAGGGATGCGTATCTGAGCTCGTAACAGTATTTTTCTGAATTCGGGGAGGGTACGCATTACTAATACACTACTTTGGCTTCTGCTTCGCCTAAACGGGAGGTTAGGGACTAACCCACCCCTAATCAATCGGCCAGGACTAGGTATTGTACCGACCTCCAGGGTGAGTGGGACGGCGAGCTCGCTGTATCCCCTGTGTAGCCCTGTCATCCCAGTGGGATGACCCCTTGTTGGGCTCCGTGGTGGGTGGGGAGCACTGGGGGATGAATTTTTTCGCCAACCTTCATGTCAAACTTAAACACAAAAAACAATCAAAAAACTTGCAGCAATGGAAAAGAAGTAGCCGAGTCTTGTGGTCCTCGGTACTTGGTAATCAGTCGCACTGAAGAAGGCCAAAAGTTTACTACCGTTAACCCCTTTACCATCCAGAGGGGATTAGACAAAATTGCAGGTCCGGTCAAATCTTGTATACGATCGAGAAATGGCACGCTCCTGGTTGAGGCGCAATCTAACGCCCAGGCGGCATCGTTACTTAAGGCAAGCATGCTAGGGAGTTACCCAATATCCGTTACGGTACATAAGATCCTGAACTCCTCGCGCGGGGTGGTAACCACCCGTGCGTTGGACGGTATGTCCAACGAGGAGATTCAGGAGAACCTAAAAGACCAGGGTGTAACTTGTGTGTACCGAGTACAGCGCAGAGAACGTGGGGAATTGTTGCCTACTCGTACCCTGTTCCTTACTTTTGATAGGGTAGATCTTCCTCAAAAGATTAAGGCAGGATACGAGAGTATTGAGGTCAGGCCGTATATACCGAACCCCCTGCGGTGTTACAAATGTCAGCGTTATGGTCACACTAGTCAACTGTGTAACGGATCTCCAGCATGCGTCAACTGTGGTTTGGCTTTACACGAGGGTGAGTGCTCCTCGCCCATTAAATGCATAAACTGTGCCGGGGAGCATCCATCTAGCTCCGAAGACTGCCCACGTTTTGTGGAAGAAAAGGCAATACAGGAGATCCGGGTTAAGGAGAAGGTTTCCTTCTCGGACGCCCGGAAGCTGCTGCGTACTCGCTTGCCCTCCGTTCCTAGGTCCGGTACTTATAGCTCTGTATTGGCTAAACCCGTTCCTAGGAAAGAAATTGCAACGCAAACCTGCGGTGCAGGGGAGCCTACCATTTCCGATAGAGTTCTTGTCCCGACACAAGTACGGCAGTCCACTACTCCATCACCAGCGTCGGCAAATACATCGCCTAAACGGACGCAGGAAACTAAAACCTCAGCCCCGTCCCAAGCCAAACCTTCGACTTCTACAAGGAAATATGACAAGCCTGTAATATACGATCCGCCGCCTAAAGAATTTAAGACCAGTTACCAGAGGACAGATTTCCTGAAAGATTCGACCCGTACCCCCAGGAAGAAGAAAACCTCTAGAGCATCCCGAAGCTCTTCTTCTGAAGAGCTTTCTGGTGATGAATCGGATCGACGACTGTCATCTTCGTCGATCCCTGTGTCCAATAAGTTTGAAGCTCTCGAACCTAAGTTCTCTTTAGGGAAAGGGGCTTCCTCCGCCGAAGAGATGGACCTAGAGGATACCGACCCCAGAACGGCAACAAAAAAGCGCCAGGATAAACCGGCAGAAAAAGGTGTTAGCCCTACGCCTAAGAAAAAGGGTAAGCTGATTCGGCCACCGTTAAAGTCGGTTTAATGTAGACCACCTTTTACAACCTATCTACATAGTTCCAATGGCTATCCTCCAATGGAACTTGCGGGGTTTAAGAGCACATCGACCAGAATTGGAGCTTTTGCTCAGTAAGCATAACCCCTTGGTGGTATGCTTACAAGAGACTAAGCTACGACCGCAAGACATGTTTAAAATCCGATGCTACACACCACTGCGGTGTGATATTGACACAGAAGAGGGCATTCCTGCTCACGGGGGCACTATGATGCTCCTCAGGGATGACATATTTGTAGACCCGATACAGCTGCAATCTGAAATACAATCTGTAGCTGTAAGGATTAAGCTGCGAACCATCGAATTTTGCATTTGCAATGTATATCTCCCGCCATCAGAAGACCTCTCGTTAATTGACCTTGAAGATCTGGTTTCCCAACTTTCAACACCATTTCTAATAGTTGGAGACTTTAATGCCCATCACCCACTATGGGGTTCAACTCGGGCATGTTCGAGAGGCCACCTCATTGCAAAATTCTTGGAGAGCAATAAGTTGGTTCTCCTGAATTCCGGAGAACCAACGTTCCTCTCAGACGCTTATAACACCTATTCGCACATAGATTTGGCAGTATGTTCATCCCAATTAGCAGTTTCATTGCAGTGGAATGTCATCTCTGATCTACATTCCAGCGACCACTTCCCATGTCTTCTTAGTCTCTTAGCACACGATGTGTCTACCTCACGTAACCCTAGATGGCGCTTTGATCGTGCCAACTGGAACCTTTAACCCCAGTTGGCTGTCTTTGATTACAATGAGCACGATTCTGTGAATGATCTAGTCGATCATCTCACAGAGACAATTCTTTCCGCTGCAGAAGAGTCTATTCCACGTTCGGCCACCCAACCTGGTCGACTTCCTGTCCCGTGGTGGAACAACGACTGCCGGAATGCTATTCGTGCTCGTAGACGTGCTCTACGGGTATTTCAACGACACCCTACCCAAAGTAATCTAATTGAGTACAAGAAAGCGCGTGCACAGTCTAGGCAAATAATTAAGGATAGCAAAAAGATCTCATGGAACAACTTTGTCTCATCTTTTAACAGATGGACACCATCATCTGTTGTATGGGATAGGTTAAGGCGCGTGGCCGGAAAATCAACCCACTTGCCAATCGCTGGTCTGAAAACACCTGCAGGAGTTGTTGTTGATCCGTTTGTCGTGGCTAACACCTTCGGCTGTGCTTTCGCTCAGGTGTCTAGCTCAAGTAATTATGCTCCTGAGTTTGTCTCAATTAAGACTCAGGTAGAATCTCAAGGTTTCGTGTTTAGTTCCAGAAACCTTGAAGATTATAACCGCCTCTTCACCTTGGCGGAGTTAGAACACGCTCTTTCATCATCGCGACTGACAGCACCAGGACCGGACGGAATCCACGTTCAAATGTTACAACATCTCTCACCTGAAGGTAAGGCATACCTGCTCGAGGTCTATAACCGTGTTTGGGTTGATGCTACGTTTCCGGACAAGTGGCGAGAAGCCACCATTATACCTATCTTGAAAGCTGGCAAGGACCGTCACCTCCCTTCTAGCTACCGTCCTATTTCCCTCACCAGTTGCGTCTGCAAGGTGATGGAACGCATGATAAATGGGCGGTTGGTATGGTGGCTGGAAACGCACAACCTACTGAATAACATCCAGTGCGGTTTTCGACGACGCCGTTCAACAGTGGATCATCTTGTGTCCATGTCGACACAGATTATGAACGGCTTTCTTAAAAACTGTCAAACAGTCGGAATATTTTTTGACCTCGAAAAGGCTTATGATACGTGTTGGCGTGCAGGGTTGCTACGTACTCTGCACATCTGGAATATACGTGGACGCCTACCACTCTTCCTTCAGGAATTCTTGAAAGACCGCGTATTCCGAGTAAGGGTTGGCTCGGTTTTTTCGAACCTTTTCGTTCAAGAGAACGGTGTACCACAGGGATCGGTGCTAAGTGTTACGCTGTTTGCTATTGCGATTAATTCTATCTCGAAATGTGTACCTCCGGGGGTCTCGTCATGCCTATTTGTAGACGACTTTGCCGTCTACTGTACATCTCAGCGCACTTCGTTTATAGAGCGCCGTCTCCAGACCACCTTGGACAACCTTAAGGTTTGGAGTTTAAAGAACGGCTTCCGATTCTCTGCTGAGAAAACCATCTGTGTTAATTTCTGGCGTCAGCGGAGTCGACTACCTCCAAGGCTCCGGCTAGGCGCTGATCTACTACCTTTTGCAGATGAGACGAGGTTCCTTGGATTGATATTTGACAGAAAACTTAGTTGGTCGTCGCATATAGCACAACTGAAAGCACGATGTGACCGATCTTTAAATATCTTGCGGGTACTAAGTGGAAAATCGTGGGGAGCGGATCGTACAGTGTTATTGCGACTGTATCGCACCCTCATCCGTTCCAAATTAGATTATGGTAGTATCGTTTATGGCTCAGCACGACCATATGTGCTGAAGAGATTAGACACAGTCCATAATTGTGGCATACGTATAGCAGTTGGGGCATTTCCAACGAGCCGAGTTATAAGCCTGTATGCTGAGTCCGCAGAACCTCCTCTGCAGTACAGGCGCAACATGCTATTAGCAAATTATGGCTGTGGACTTAATTGCATGCCCACACATCCAACGTTTACGCCGTTCTTTAACACCTTCATGGACGTGCGTTATAGGAACACTTCTATAAAACCAAAGCCACCTGGTTTTCGTTTCCGGGAGCTCCTTAGACGTCTTAATAGCGAACTGCCTAAGATGTATCCTAGGGGGGAGAGGACATACCCTCCTTGGTTGTGCAGAGCGCCCCACGTTGATCTGGGCATGACCACACACGATAAATCTACCATGTCTATGTCTAGTATCCGCACTTGCTTTTTAGAGTTTTTATCGCGATATCAGGACCATATTAAAATTTACACCGACGGGTCCAAGAATTCAGATGGTGTTGGTTGTGCTTACGTGTGTGGAACCGAACCCTATACATTCGGATTCCACACTAGCACTTCCATTTTTACCGCAGAGCTCTATGCAATATACCGGGCCATTTTACACGTACGTCGACGAAAGTTGGGGAACTGCTTAATCCTGAGTGATTCCCTCAGTGCACTTCAAAGCCTACGGCAGCTGTACAACTACCACCCTATTGTGCAGCGGATACAGGATGCCCTCCACGTTTTACACGCTTCTGGCGTGAGCGTGGTGTGTGCATGGATTCCTGGTCACGTAGGCTTGCGGGGGAATGAAATGGCGGATTCGGCAGCCAAGACGGCTACCATGAAGCCCAGGGTTCGACTACCATGTGTGACATCGGAAGATTTTAGGGCGGTATTACGGAGAGCTGTGCTAACCTGCTGGCAGGAAGAGTGGTCCGCTCTCCGCAATAATAAACTGAGATCTATTAAGGAACTTCCGATTCCCTGGGTTACCTCCTGTCGGTCATCTCGTCGCGAGGAGGTGACTTTGGCTCGGTTGCGCATTGGGCATTGTTATTTTAGCCACAGCTTTTTATTGAATAGAACCCCAGTTCCCGTTTGCCCACTGTGCAGTGGTGACCTGACTGTCCGTCACTTGCTTTTAGATTGTTATAGCTTGGCACGTCTCCGCAGGTCTCTCCAGCTGCCGGCCAGCTTGGCGGATATCCTCGCGGATGACGAAACGGCAGTGGGCAAAGTTTTAGCATTTGTTTCAGCTGTGGATTTTAGAATTTAACCTCAAGTATCTTTTTTTGTTGTTTTTTTAGTATATGTATGTGTGCAGTTTTAACAGGTTTATAGATAATAATATATATTTTTAGAAATCTTTATATCTAACTTTTGCCATGACTTGTTTTTTAAAGGGCGCTGATGACCGCCGTAGTTGAGCGCCCCTATACACATCATCATCATCATCATTTGCTCACACTTTTAACAACTGCCATTTTGCGGTGTTATTAAATCCCTCTGCAATTGCAGTGTTACTGCTTTTGTTTCCATTGCCAAGGGATTGGCAAAATGAAGAAAAGTATTTTCAATGGTTTTAAAACCTTTGAATCTGTAAATTGTAAATTCATTTTTCAAATTTTCTATTACTTCAACATAATTTTTCAAACTATATTCTCTGGTACCTTCAATGGAATGTAAACATGGGTAATGATACAGTTCCCCTTGCAACAAATTTTCCTTAAATAATTCTAAATTTTCTGTAAATCTCACCACTGAATTAAACATAGTCACAACAGTAAGGTTTTGCTTTGAAGTCTGGTCATTTAAGTACTTAGAAGACCTGTCATATCTGTAAGAGAGGCTGAATGACTGACCCATTCTAGCTGTTCTATTTCTGGAATTGCTTTGTCCTGAAAATACCTACAAACAATTTTTATTAGGCTAGTTATAGTATGAGAAAGTCATTAATAATCTATCCATAGAACTGTTTGGTAAAACTAAATAGTAGCAATTACTAACCAAAAGTTATTAGTTTATTAGAGATTAACTGACCTGTTTCATAAAAACTCACAAATTTCACGACATCTCAAAGAAGCACCCAACCACAACTTAACCATCTCACCTCAGTGTTGTAAGTGTGATCTTCAAAGTTGGAGCCCATATTTTTGCAGGAATGCTTTGAACTGACAGTGCTGAAGCAATTTTGATTTAATTTTTTTAATCATTTGATAAAATCCATAAGCTGCTTCATTTGGCAAACATCTGCAAGTGCTTGCCACTTAGTAAGCCTGGGACTTACGATAGTAAGTCACCACAAACGGTGTATCTCGGATGCGAGAGCCCTTAGTGATTTACCGGGGAAATATACGAGTCAAATGGAGAATTTAATGTCAGGACGGCACGTTGGCCATGGTAGGTCAATGGGTTAGAGTGACTGAACGGAAACCAGGAGATCTGTGGTTCAAATCCCGTCCATGGCATTGAATTTTTCATGTTGACTCTATCCATCAAAAATCTTAGCCTATAAATGGCTAGTGTGGAGAAATGATTAATTTCCATCAATTAACTAATATAGTGGTTAATGCTTCAGTTTATTAAGACCAGTCAGGACCAAAATATAAACTTCTGTTGAAACTATTGTATGAATGCCACAGCTATGGTATATAAGGTCAGTCTGGACCAAAATGCATATTTATTGAAACTTCAATATTGATGCTACAGTTTGCACTGACTAAGACCATTAAAATCATAATGGGCATTCATTGAAGCTACAGGATTCATACTACTATAGTTTATA
This sequence comes from Mantis religiosa, assembly GCA_030765055.1. Classification (NCBI taxonomy): domain Eukaryota; kingdom Metazoa; phylum Arthropoda; class Insecta; order Mantodea; family Mantidae; genus Mantis; species Mantis religiosa. Next base: position 168,893,014 of record CM060950.1, on the reverse strand, counting down.
GGAATTAGTATCAATCGGAACCAAATATGCATTAATTTATACTACAGTGTTATCGCTGTAGTTTAAATGGTTCAAGCCAATTAGGTCCAAATTAAACAGTTGTTGAAATTACTGCTTTTCTGCTAGAGTTGACCAGGTCCAAAATACACATTTATGGAAGCTACAGAGCTAATGCTGCAGCTTATGCTCATTTAGATGAATCAGGACAAATAATACATATTTATTGAAACATTTACTGGGATTAAGGCCAATCAAACTAAAATGCACATTTTCAGTAGTACAGTATTAATTCTACTCTTCAATTGATGAAGGCCATCCTAAGCAAAATTCAAATATATTTAATTTAGAGATTTAATACTAGAGTCAGGACCAAATACACATTTTTCGACACTACAGTGTTAAAGCTACAGTTTATACTGATTAAGGCTCTCAGGATATTAAGTACAGATCATTAAAAGAGTAGTTTTAGTTTTACAGTTTATTCAAAAACCAATCAGAAAAAAAATGTAAATTTATTAAAAGTGCAGTGTAAATACCACAGTCTGTGGTGATAAGGCCAAACATGAACAAATTAAATGTTTATTGTAATCAGAGTATTAATGCTACAGTTTAAATAGATTAACATCAATTAGGACAAAAATATAATGTTTTGGAAGCTACAGTTCATATTGAACAGACCATCAGGCCAAAATACATATATTTATTGAAACTACAGCTTTAGTGCCAGAACCTATGGTGATAAAGGCCAATCTAGAGTGAGACATATATTTATCGAAACTACAGTATTAATGCTGCACTTTACATCCATTTAGAATCTAAATACATACACATTGTTAAGTTTATAATTTACTGACTAAGATCAATCACAACCTAAAACTTTTTGTATTGAAACTAGTGTGAGTGATACGCTTTATAGTAATAAAATTAATTATGAAAAAATATACATTTATTGAAACTTTGATGTTAATTTGCCAGTTTATGGTGTAAATATACAATCACAACTAAAAATAAATATTTTTATAGTACTGTTTTAATGCCACTAGTCTCTAAAATCAAATAGGACGAAAATACCCACTAATTGAAACTGAAGTATTAGTGCTATGATTTAAGGTAATTAAGACCAATTAAGACTAAAATAAACCTTTATGGAAATTACAGTGTTATTGCTCCAATTTATAGTCATTTAGCCTAATCAGAACCAAATTACATATATTTTAAAACTATACTGTTAATGGAAATTAATTGTTTTTTCACACTAGCCGTGTGTAGGATGCATTATGAAAGGGTAGAGCCAGAATGATAAATTCAATGCCATAGCCGGGATTTGAACCACGGATCTTCTGGTTTCCGTCCAGCCGCTCTAACCATTTGAGCTACTATGGCCAACGTGCCAACCTGACATTAAATTCTCCAACTGACTCATGTTTCTCCAAGTAAACCACTAGGAGTTCTCATAAACACATGAGACAACTACCTTAATGGCGACTTACTATGCTGTAAGTACTTTAAGGCCCAGACTTTGTAGTTTGGACCACTATTAGGTACAATTAATGGAAATTAATTGTTCTTTCGCACTAGCCGTGTGTAGGACGCACTATGACGCACCCCCCTTTTATACTGTTAATGTTACAGTTTATAGTGACTATGGCCATCAGGACCAAAATGCACATTTATTGAAACTATAGAACTAACTGCGGCAGACTGCTACTAAGGGCCAAAGTGCTGGGTCCCACCAGTTACGCTATTGAGCATTTTGAAAACTTTTTTTTGTGGCAAGGGATGTAACATGTGATATAAACTAATTTTGGGTCAGTGAACACATATCTGTTATTTATTTGTACATATCACGTCAAGTTTTCTTGTAATAATTACTCCAAAATAAGAGATATAGGAATAAAAATTACTGAACATATTAAGGTAAGTTTGGAAATATCATAGGGAAAATTTAGTGATATTTTGTAAACAGTCCATGACATGTCTATTCCACTACTTTTTGAGAGAGGGGGCCAAATAAACACAGTTTTTATCTATGTAAGTACCAATACCTAAGGTTAAACCAGAATCTCTTGCTTTATGTATTGATGAAACCCATAATTTTGTGATTTCTGTGTTCTAGCAATTAAATGTGTCCAAAGAATTCACGAAGAAGGCAATGTATACATGTAACAACACCAGAATACCTACACTGGTATTTTCTTTTGGCCTCCTTGATGTCTTGATGAAACCTCTCTCCCATTTCTTCACTAACAGCTGCAAGGTTTTCAGGAAAATTATCCAGATGAGAATGAAGGAACAGCAATTTCAGGCTTGTTCTACACTCCAACTCCCTAATGTGATCCAACATCATTTTAACTATTGTTTCATACTGTTTACTCTTTACATTTCCTAGGAAATTTGTCATGACGTCTCTCATTGAAATCCATGCAGCAAGTTCCATGGCATTCATCATCAGTTCAACGTTTGGGTCTTTTAGCAACTTTCTAATTTGTGGTTCATTAAAAAAGCTTTCCTTGACTTTTGCATCTGATAAATGTTAAAACTTTCTGGCAATACACTGAAAAGAGGGGCTGCTTCTGTCCAAAATCTTAACAAACTGCTTCATGATACCCAGTTTAATGTGTAGCAGTGGCAAAATAACTTTTTGTGGGTCCATCAAGGCAGCCGCTTTTACCCTCGGTGTCAACACTTGTCCCTTGAGCCAGGTAGGTGTAGACCAGTTCTAGTCCCTAGCTCTGCTATCCCGTTTACATAAGCTTAGTCTCCTTGTGGTACTAATAGAATTCTACACACCTACAGTCCCTACTACACACATCCCACTTGTGCTCATTATTATTTGATTTTCTCCAAAATAATTTGCATTATGTGATAATTTTCCTTCAGTGAAATGGAATGTCCCACAGGTACCAAAGCTAAAATATTTCCATTATGAAGTATTATAGCCTTCAAGCTCCTTTTTAGAGGAATCCACAAATAGTCTCCAATCTTTCAATTGGTAATCACTCTCCAGCTGTTCTATCAGTCCTGGAATGTCACAACAGTAGGTCAGATTAACTTCCTTTTTTAAATACTTCCCAAACTTCTTATCTCTATGCACAAAAAAAAAAAGTAGTTCCAGGGGCAAGAAGATTTTTTGTTTCTATTGTGAACCTAGCAACTGACCCTTTTCCTTTGTGAGACCAAGATTTCATATCAGATTACTCAACTCCAACTAATTAAATAATTCTGAAATTGCTAATTTTGTTGCTGGTGAAAAATCCATATCAACTTGCTCATCAGCAGAATTTGAGGAAGCTTCTGAGTCAGGTAAACTGCTAGGAAGTGAACAGGCACGTATTTAGAAGTTAATTTTCGGGGGGGGGGGGGGGGGGGGGTTAAAATTCTATGTTGAACTATTTACTTTTAATAGTTAATTAGGGATGTGTTTTTATCATGTTAATAAAAATTAAAAACAAATGTATTATGCTATATTTACATGACTTTCGCTCCTGCCCGCACTGCTAGCTTAGATGGTAGCATGTCTGCCTGAAGTTCAAGAGGTCCCAGATTTGAATCTTGCTCAGGATGAGTTGCCTGGATAAGGTTCTTTTCAGGGTTTTCTCTTAACCTTAAAGACAAATGTCGGGTAGCTCTATGCTCCATGGACCCTGGACACAGTTGAGCATCATTTCACCCATTTCAGTCAACGTCCGATATGACTTAACGTTGGAGGACATAAAATTACAAAAAACGAAAAAAAAAAAAAAAAAATTGACTTTCTCCACCCAAGCTTCTACAAATTCCTCTTATAAAAATTTGTTTTCTTGATTCCTTGAATAAAATCTGTAGAAAGGCCTTTAGTTGCACAGTTTTTGTTCTTATAGCTGGGATAAACTGGTATAAGCAATAATCAGATATTTAAAAAGCGAAATCACTGATTGATGCATTTAAAGTATTAGTTCTCCTTGAATGAAAATGGGAATAGGAACTTAGAAGTTAAAAATTAAATACCTTTAAGTAAGTATCTGAAAATTCTAATCACCAAACAAATAATATATCGGAATTGGTTAACCTTGCAATACATTATTGTAATTGACATTATTTGTATATTTTAATGAGTTCTACAGCTGCTGTGCAGTAACTTTTCGTTAATTTCTTAAGTTTAGAATAGTTATACAAACTTCACTTCCAGTAAAGTGGACCCAGAGTTTATCCTCAGAAAATTCACAATAGGCTATCTTAAATATGCGGTGTTTTAATTAAAGTTATTGAAGCCAGTTTTGGACGATGTTCTTGAAAATCTTCGTTTCGCATCCTTGAAAGATAACAAAATTAAAACCTACATTTCGTATTCCTCCAATATTTGGGTTCTGTAATATGCTGTTAGCAAACACAAAAAAAAAAAAAAAAAAAAAAAAAAAAAAAAAAAAAAAAAAAAAAAAAAAAAAAAAAAAAAAAAAAAAACATACACACTGGAGTGTGCGTGCGGACATGCTTTTTTCTTTTTTTTTTTTTCTTTGTTTTGGTTTCCTCGAAACTTGCATTCCTGGTGACATCTCGATATCAAATTTTTTAAATGGAATATAACATGTTTGCGCTTAATAAGCACGTGGTAGAGTTACTAAACATTGATGCTGTACACTGATATGAGTCTCTTTGGTTCACACAGTTTCACTACTCATATAAAGCACGATTGCTCTATTCCGTATCGTCATCAGATAAACTGTTTGGTTATAAATGATTCAACTGTAGCCCGCCTCCATAATGTGGTGGTAGTGTGTCTGACTCCCAGTGAAGAGGTAGTGGCCAACCTTGCCGCATGAGGGGAAGGAGGGCTTACCTCCACCCACTGTCTGCAAAGATAAGACACAACGTTCCATTATACAAAGCAAGCGAATGAAGGGGAAATGCTTTCATGAGGAAGAGGGGTAAAGTGACAAAGTCCAACCTCCGCTCATATGAGCAAAAGTTGAGCACCGCTAAAGCGAGTTCTAATCGAGATCAAGATAAGTTTCCTGAATAGGACTTTTTACAGGGCTTTCCCTTATCTTAAGAAGACAGATGTCGGATAAAACTTACGTTCTAGTGACCCTGAACTGATTTGAGGGTATCACCCGTTTCATTTACTGCTCAATATGATAATCCGGTTAAAGGATGTTAAAGTATTTAAAAATAAATAAATAAAAAACTAGGCTTCTTATGAAATTATGCAGCTGAAAAATAAAACAACTTGCAATTTTGAGACTGTCAAATGTACATAAAACTTGTTACATAGCATGAGATGTTTCGAAAACAGCTGGTACAAGGAAACTAGAAAATGTCGGAGTTGTGTATTTTATGAGCTCCACGTTCTCTTGTAACCTAATACTTTTATCTATGATGCCATGGTTTCTTAGTTGAATAATCAGTGAAACTGAAGTGGTATTTGTCACCTATTCACAGAATTTTCAGATTGTCGTGTCTCAAATGTGAAGCATTTTAATCGGAATCGTAAGACATGTTTTTGAGAACACAAAACAATTTATGAAAGTTCTTCCATCTAAAGGATGGCTTGGTGTAGGGAAAATTTTTCAAAACCTTCGTGTCACATCTTCGAAACATCCTAAATGTAAATATATCTGCAATTTTTCGTTTTTTAAATACGCTGTTACATTAATGCAATGATACTTCTGTACGTGTATCTAGGGTCAAAAGTCAGTGCAGTATACCGATGTAGGTACAATACAATACCTCCTTACTATATAGAGGATAATAAACCTATTGACAGGTTAAAAAATTATAAAAGTAGCGAATATGACTCCAGCCAAAATATAGACATGAAATACTGCAGTAATTACTAGAAGTTTCCTAGACATGCAAGATGAATAATATATTAGTAACATTAAAAGGGTCTAGCTTGAAAACTCATCACAAAGAGCTGAGAAACTGTTGAAGAGAAGCCTTGTCCATGATGATCTCCATTACAGTCCTTCAGTTTATATGGAAAATATTTTCACACTATTTACACTATGTACACGAAGCTTACGTATTTCTACAGTACTAAGTTGAAGCGCCTGCTTCTCCTGCTCATTATATTTAACACTTCCTAAGGATGGATATTCTGATCCCAGTGTACAGACAAGGCAAGATTAGTTAAATGCTCATCACTAGTTCTATTTCTGAAGTAAGTTTTGAGCCGTTTCATTGTTGAAAACGATCTCTTAACACTAGCAGCTGAGATGGGTAGGGTGACTAAAATTTTAAGCAGACGGTGAATTGTGGGATATAATGCTGCAGAATATGTTACCAAAGAACTTATGGCATCATCTGATCTATTTTGTTTCTCTGTGAATTTCCATTTTTGACACCCCAACCGATATTTTGCCTGTGTTTCACTGTCACTAATATTTCCGCCTAAATATAAAGAAAGCTTGTTTAACCTATCAGCTTTAGTTTTTCCTACATTTCTGGGCAATAAAATATCGAAAGCAGACAATACATCTTTGTTCTGTTAAAATCGTTCCTTAAGACTTGAAATCAGTTCGTCAGTGCATGGAATAAAGAGACATCTTCTGAAGTACTCCTCTGCTGTATTTTCTGGGTGATTGTTCAAAACAAACAGTTTTTTGAAACTACATTTTAATGCTACCAGCCTTTAAGGATAATTATGACCAAAAATAAATTAATAAAGATAAAAATGTTAATACTACAGCTTTTTGTGATTAGCGAAACCAGAATACACATTCATTGTCATTACACTATTTATGTTGCAGCTTATTAAGGCCATCAGAACAAATTACACATTTATTGAAGCTACAGCATTATTGCTACAGTTAAAGTGGTTAATTCTATAAGGGTCAATGTTCAGATATATTTGAACTACTGTGAATGCTACACTTTATGGTGATTCAGAGCAATCAGGACCAAAATACAAATTTATTGAAAACTAGAGTATTAATGTCATAGATTATGGTGATTAAGTTCAATCTGGAACAAAATACATAATTACGAATACTACCTGTTAATGCTACAGTTCATAGCGTTTAAGTTAATCAGCATTAAAATAAGCATATACTTTAGGACCAGTGATAATGCTATAGCTTTTTGTGATTAAGGCCAATCTAAAGGAAAATACATTTTTACTGAATCTGCAGTGTTAATACTAACTTATATTGATTAAGAACAATCAGCACCAAAACATTCATTGAAACTACAGTGTTAATGCTGGAGCATATGGTAATTAATGCCTTCAGAGACAAAATACAGTTCCTTTCTTGGAAGTGTTGAAAACAGTGTTGTTATAATCAATTAACTTTAAAGGGAGTCGACTACCTTTAAATTTAATTTAATTGACAAAATACAGATTCATTGAAATTATAATGCTTATCCTAAAGATTAAAGTGGCCAGAAAAGGTATAAAGGAACAGAAATCTTTTAACACAACAGTGTCAATGCTACATTTTAAAGTGATTAAGGCCAATTAGGACCAAAATTTGTTTTTTAAAACAGTGATAATTCTGCAGTTCATAGTGATTAAAACTAATCAGGGCCAAAGCTTAAAGTTATTTTAACTGCAGTTTTACAGTTTATGGTGATTAAGGCCAGTCAAACCAATAAACATATTTAATGTAGCTACAGCATTAATTTTACAGTTCATTGTGATAAAAACCAATAGAAACCAAAATATTTTTATTGTACCTATAGTGTAAATGCCACAGTCTAAGATGATTAAGAATAATTGAGGACAAAATATACATTTATGGAAGCTACAGAGCTGCTTCTTTATTTTATAGTTATTAATACCATCAGGATCAAAATATAGACATTGAAACTTTAGTGTTAATTCTGTGTTTGTATTATTTAGACCATTAGGACAAAGATACACAACAATTGAAACTACAGGTTTAATACTACTATAGTTTATGGTGATTAAGACCAAATTGAAATAAACATAAATTCATTGGAGCTACAGTGCTACCACTGGGGCTTATAGTGACGTAGGCCAATTAGGTCCAAATTAAACAATTTTGAATCTACAGTGTTAATGCTATACTTTATGGTAGTTTAGACCATTCTGGATTAAAATATACATCTATTGAAAATAAAGATTTAATGCTAAAATGTATTTAGATTAAGGCCAATTGAATACAAAATATTTATTGAGAGTGCCATGTTAATTCCAATGTTTATATTGATCAAGGCCATCGCAATCAAATACACAGTTATTAAAACTACAGCTTTAATATGGAGTTTAAGACCAATCAGGATCACATACACTTTTGAATTTTTGAAACAACAGTGTTAATGCCATCATGACATAAAATTCTCTAATTGACTCGTATGTTTTCCCAGTAAACTGCTTGGGGTCCTCATATTCGAGATACACTCCATTTGTGGCAACTTTTTATCGATCAAAAACCTTAGACTATACATGGCTAGTATGAAGAAATGATTATTTTCCATCAATTAACATAATAATAATAATTGTTTAATGATGAAGCCCAGGAATCAAGTAGTTGCAATAGTAAGTCACTGCAAACGGTGTGCCTCTCGAATACATTCTAGTGGTTTACCAGGAAAACATATGAGTCAATTGGAGAATTTAATGTCATGACAGCATGTTGGCCATGATAGCTCAAAGGTTAACAGTGACTGGATGGAAATGGGGAGATCTGCAGTTCAAATCCCGCCATTGCATTGAATTTTTTAGGTTAACTCTATCGATCCAAAACCTTAGCCTATACACGGCTAGTATCACAGGCTAGTATGGAGAAATTATGGGTTTCCATCAATTAACATAATAATTACAGCTTTGGTGCTATAATTTATAGTGTTTAAGGCTGATGAGGACCAGCATATATTTATTAGAACTACAGTTTTAGTGCCACATGTTTTGGTGATTATGGCCAAATCAAACCAAAATATGTATTTATATAATTTATACTTTTAATGTGTTATTAGTGATTTAGCCAAACAGAACCATAAAACACATTTTTTGAGACTACAATGCTAATATTACAGTGAACTGTGTTTAAACCAATTAAACCCAAAATACATATTAATTGAAGCTCTAGTGCTAATGCTACAGTTTACTGTATTTAAGGCCAATCAGTGTTGAGGCTACGGTCTATGCTGATAAAGACTAATCTGGGCCAAGAGCAACCTTGTTCTTCTTGTGGGTATGCCTGTAAGCCATGGATATCAGCAGCAGTGTAAATTTTTTGCGTTAGATGAAGAGAAAGCCTTGGAATATATATTTGTTTCATCAAGTGTAGTTTCACCTGCATCTTGCTGAGTTCCCTAAGAAATTTCCTTCTAGGAATGAAGTCACTGGTGTTGCCCTTATAAACTCCCTGTGCATTCACTCCTCCATTGTTTAGAAGGCTTAAAAACATTGTCAGAGTCCAAAACTTACTTATTCTTAAACCAAATATTCTTAATATTTTAGTTAATTGACGGAAATTAATCATTTCTTCAGACTAGCCATGGCCGGGATTTGAACCACGGATCTCCTGGTTTCCATCCAGTTGCTCTAACCCATTGAGCTACCATGGCCAACGTGCCATCCTGACATTAAATTCACCATTTGACTCATATAGTTTCCCGGTAGACCACTAGGAGCTCTCGCATCTGAGATACACTGTTTGTGGCGACTTACTATCGCAAGTACTTGAATCCCAGGCATCATCATTTAACTCTTAATATTTTAGTTAATTGACGGAAATTAATCATTTCTTCACACTAGCCGTATATAGGCTAAGGTCTTTGATAGATAGAGTCAACATGAAAAATTCAATGCCCTGGCTGGGATTTGAACCGCGGATCTCCCGGTTTCCGTCCAGTCGCTCTAACACATTGAGCTACCATGACCAACGTGTCATCCTGACATTAAATTCACCATTTCACTCATATAGTTTGACTCATATAGTTTTATATATATATATATATATAAATATAAATTGAAGCCTGGGACTCAAGTACTTACGATAGTAAGTCGCCACAAATGGTGTATCTCAGATGCGAGAGTTCCTAGTGGTCTAACAGGAAACTATATGAGTCAAATGGAGAATTTAATGTCAGGACAGCATGTTGGCCATGGTAGCTCAATGGGTTAGAGCGACTGGACGGAAACCAGGAGATCCATGGTTCAAATCATGGCCATGGCATTGAATTTTACATGTTGACTTTATCTACCAAATATTCTTATTTCAGATGATCTAAAACATCTGCACCTCCCATTGTTAGGCTGTGGAATATTATCATTCCAGATTTATTTGTCCCATTATTGTTGGAATTGATGCTGTCCTCCTTGTACATGGTAGATATCAGCAACACATTCTTCTTTTGCTTTTCCTTGGACAAATAAGAAGTAAGAAGGCAGTTGGTTTTACATTTTTGCCCAAATACAAACATGCTGCTAGTTCACTGAAAGAAGCTGAGGAGGAATTTCTATCTTGTTCTTTCTTAGGACACCTAATATTTCCAGTCGGTGATTGACATTATTATCTTTAGCAATTTGAACAGAGTTAAAGTAGTTGTCCATTGTCATGTTTCTTTTACTATCAGAAACTGGATAAATTGTTTACTAAATCACATCTGCATCACTTGGGATTTCGTATGGTCCAGAGGCTACTTTCCTGTACACATTTCCATGTTGAGAGTGCAAAATGTTCTTGCATTGCACATTGCATATACTTTAATACCACACTTTGTAGGATTTTGTGTGACATACCTATTGCCAGAATTTGCAGTGCTGCCTGAATGCATAAAACATTTTATCAATTGTGTACCCATCAGCACTATAGCCAACCATGGAGGTACTCTGAAATCAATGAAAGTTTCCCTAATCAGAGGCAGTTTATCTTCTTTCTTTATTCTCTAGTAGCATTCTAATTGAATCTTAGTGCTTGCAGTAGAGTATTTAACCTTCATTTAAATATGGATTGAATAAAAAGAATCTGATTCAGTCATATCCATGACCCTAAGGTCACTGATAATTATGTGTTGTGATTTTTTTCTCTCCAGCAAGACAGAGCACTCCAAGAAAGGCTGATATTTGTTCAAAAGTTCTTTGAGAACAGACTTGCATAGTGCATGAATATAATTAAGCCATTCTCCCTAATTGATGATTTGACAATTTGACTACAAGAGAAGCACTTTCAATATCCGGAAATGATTTCCAAAAATCAAGAATTATCTTTGCACTCTTTATTGCACACTTTATAACTAAAAGCTGACTTATAATATTCTGGCAAGCAATTTTTGTTGGAGGAGCTTTGTTCTAGAAACATTTTGTTCTTTCGTCTTTATCAAGTTGCTTGTGTTTAGATTGAGCATCAGTTTCAGAGTCTAGACCATCATGTGCATATCATCCAGTTCTTTCTCAGACAAGTTTCAAACTGTTATTCTGAAACCATGACAATAACTGGTGGGGAGGAAAAAGAAAAAGAAACAGGTATTATGAAGGCAATTACCAAAAGTTAGAAGAAATTACAAAAGAATACAGAATATTACAAAAGTAATAATCTATAGTGCTGCAGTTTATGTTTTTCATAGGCAGGACAGCAGATGTTGAAAATATTCACAAACAAACATAACTGTGCTTTAGTATAAACTCCTATATGTTGATAAAAATTAGTTTCAAAAAGTAAGTATATTTGCTTATTTTATTACACATGACAGACCGGATTAGTTTGCTTTCTCTTTTTAACCCTAGTAAACGATAGGATGCACTGAGTGTCAGATTAACCATGGGAATTGGCATTGGACTAGATTGGACTATGCTACGGAGAGGATACAGCATGGAGGTCCAAACTTGGTGTATTGTACCTATGCCCCCAAGTGGGCACCCCAAGGAGTTTTGACAGGGCCATCCCAAGGAGTCACTACAGTGCAGGGTCCCTACAGTTTACCAGTTGGAAACTCCCTGGAAGGCCAGTACAACTGGTATCCCACCCTACTCTTGTCTAAAATGGCCCCAGCAGATTGAGTTCAAAGACCATCCTACCAGAGGAGGAAGTTTCATTAAGAGCATATCATCCTGCCATTCAACACCGAGACATCCATCGACACTTCTACCCTGAAAGAGATCATCAGATGAGCAGTGATGTGAAATGACAATGGAGATGAAATGGAGGGACAGGAAATTCAGGGAATGCAATTAACCTACCCAGCATTCACCTGGCAACCCCAGGAAACCCCCGAAAATACCTATGGGTCAGGTAAGTCGTCATCGGGAATCGAACCCGACCTCCCAAATGTGGGCCACAGATGCAACTACTTGAGCCATTCCGCTTGGTAAATCATATTGTTAATTTCATATAACTTTGATTTCTTCTTATTATACAAATAAAAATATTTGCTAATTAATTTGGTTTCTTCTTTTTATACTTTTGGTTTATTACATTTAAATTAATGTATTATGTGATAATAAGATTTAATACAATCTACCATTGAATTTAATATGTCATTCTCACATAGAACAGTAATATCATTAGTATAACTGATTATGCTAAAATTATTGGTTTTGTTATATAATTTGTATGTATATCAATTAAATAGAACTGTGTCTAAGACAGACCCTGTAGAAATTAATGCTGTACCTTCACCAATACTGATTTTATTTTCTGTATTAGGATTAGGATTACTACGAAGGCAATTCGACACCAAAACCTGCAGTTTATTGTACCTAAGCCCTAAGTGGGGCATCCCTGGGAGGAAGGTTGAGGTGAGAGGAGACAGAGGGTGGATGACCCAAGGAGTCATGACAGCTTTGAGACACCCGCCGACACTTCTACTTTGAAAGAGACCACCAGATGAGAGATGATGTGAAATGATAATGGAGATGAAATGGAGTAACAGGAAATTCAAAGGATATAATTAACCTACCCAGCATTCGCCTGATGACCGGGAAAAACCGCTCAAAAGACTATGGGTCAGGTAGGTCAGCCACGGGAATTGAACCTGGGCCTCCCAAATGCAGACCACAGATGAAACCGCCTGAGCCATCCCGCTCAGTTATTTTGTGTATACTTTTGTTTGAAGATAATTGATGTCAGAGCATTGTTGTGTTCTAGTAAGATACAGTGTGATTAATTTATTAGTTTTACCTCTAAATCTGTAGAGATTAAATTTATATCATAAAATATTATAATTTATTTATTCAAAAGCTTTTGAGGTCTTGAACATTAGGCAGGCCACATTTTTATTGAGATTAATTTCTATCATAATATTATTCACAAATGAGATTGACGCTACAGTGATTGTACAGGATTTTTGAAAACTATGTTGTTTTTGCCTATAAATTTTATTTTTTTGTAGAAAGTCTTCTAGTATTTGCAATAAAATTTTCTCAAATATTTTACCTATTCTATGTGTTATAATGATGGGTCTAGAGTTGGTAACATTGTTTTTATTGCTCTTTATATAAATTGGGCTTAATGACACCTATTTAATGATATCAAGAAAGACATCTGCTTTGACCCTGGCACTTACTAAATGCATTAGTGGTTGAACAGTATTCTTTCGTACTCTATTAAAAATTTAGAAGAAATACAATCCTATCCAGGGGAAGTGAGGGTTTAGCAGGTGTTTAACTCAGGATTTTTATAATTTCTTCCTCAGAGCTAGAATGCAGGAAAAGAGTGTTATCATTAGCTATAGTATTATATATAGAGAGCTATCTCATACTTTTAACCAACTCATTAGCACAATTGCAGTGGACACATTCATTAGGTTACTAACCCCAACAAGATTTGAAATAACACTTTCATTCACATTCAGGTTAACATTTTCTTGCTTTTTACCCTGCATTTTATATTCATTGATCACATCCAGGCAGTTTTTGCTATATTGACATAATTACGTAGTTTAGCACTGCAATAATGTGACTGTAATTTCTATAGCTGCTGGTAACATTTTCTTGCTTTTTACCCTGCATTTTATATTCATTGATCATATCCAGGCAGTTTTTGCTATATTGACATAATTACGTAGTTTAGCACTGCAATAATGTGACTGTAATTTCTATAGCTGCTGGTAACATTTTCTTGCTTTTTACCCTGCATTTTATATTCATTGATCATATCCAGGCAGTTTTTGCTATATTGACATAATTACATAGTTTAGCACTGCAATAATGTGACTGTAATTTCTATAGCTGCTGGAGACACTTAACTGAATATCTTTTAAAATTATCATCATCGTCATTGTCGTCGTCATCATCATCGTCATCATCATCATCGTCGTTGTCATCATCGTCGTTATTGTCATCATCATCATCGTCATCATCATTATCATTATTATCAAGTTCAGTTCACTTATGGAATATATAATATCCTTCATGTTAATATAAAGACTTCAGTATCAATGAATGTGTATTTTGTTCTTGATGGCCTTAATCACTATACATTGTGGCATTAAACCTCTAATTCCAATAAATGAGTATTTTGATTCTCATTAGGCTAAACCACTATAAACTGTAACATTAACACTGTATATCGAGATTTAACTGTATTGGAACACCACAGTGAAGCGAAAAATTATTAATTTTTAGATGAGTCGTATTTATTACACATCTGCTTCACTTTCGTACCTATTTTAAGGACATGTTTCGCAAATCATCGTTTGCATCTACGGCTCTTATGCGACAGTCGCATAAGAGCCGTAGATGCAAACGATGATTTGCGAAACATGTCCTTAAAATAGGTACGAAAGTGAAGCAGATGTGTAATAAATACGACTCATCTAAAAATTAATAATTAACACTGTAGTTTCAACAAATATTTATTCTGGTCCAAGATTGGTCTTAATGACTATACATTGTGGCATTAAACCTCTAATTCCAATAAATGTGTATTTTGATTCTGATCAGGCTAAACCACTATAAACTGTAGCATTAACACTGTAGTTTCAACAAATATTTATTCTGGTCCAAGGTTGGTCTTAATCACTATAGACTGTATCATTAACCCTGTAGTATCAATAAATTTATATATTAGGTCTTGATTGGTCTTAAGCACTATAGACTGTTGCATTAATTATTAATTTCTGGTAACTCTCAGCTCCATGGACCCTGGGCTCATTTGAGCATCATTTCACCCTTCCATTCATTGTTTGATATGACAACGTTGGAGGACGTAAATTACAGAAAAAAAAGTAATATTAGGACCTTCTTGTGGCAATCCAGAAAGAGACCATTGTGTGGCTGTGAATAAACAACTGATCATGTGAAAGAGAGGTTTCTTATTTCTGACCTGCTTCCTAGTGCATAAAGATAACATTGTCAAATATAAATATGATTTTAAGTGTTGAAAATTATTTATAGGTAACCACATGTGGTATTTGTGGTGGACAACATGGTACTGGGGCAGGTTTTATACCTGATCTCTGGTTTCCCCTGCCAAATTGCTCCATTATCATTTTGCCTTTCATTCATTTTGCCCTCATTTCCGTCATCTAATTCTCTCACTCTCATTCAAGACATTGGGCTAATCGCCCATCCTGAATGTCTCTTTCTGCTCCAGAGTTATAGTTCCTCAACCTGACATAAGGAGTAAAGAACCAAGAATCCCCTAACACCATGAGAATGGTATAACAGGGAAGTTAAAGAAGAAGAAGAAAATTATTTACTGTATATAAATGTAAAATATGGATGATGACATTGCTTTTGTTTAAATGTTGTATGAAGTATTTGTGGGTTTCCTATCAATTCTTTTATTTTGTTTGTTTCAGACAAATATGAGGGGGAGGGTGGAGAAGAGGATACTGAAGATGCTGGAGAGCTTGAAATTAGCAGTTGACGAAATTTAAGGAGAGGGTAAACTAAGCATTACAGAAGCAAGTGAGTAATTCTGTGTCACTAAAGGCATATTAGGAGACTGAAACTAATTCCTGCTGGAAATAAAACAAAAACACAACCTGTCATGGGTATATTTAAAAGCACTTTTACGGAAGATGAAGGTGCATTGTACAAACAAAACTTAGTCATCTTATGCCACTGAATAAAAGAATTAATTTTTTAAATTAGCACCAAGGTATGCAGAATACTGCTTCTTAAGTCAGCATTTTCTTGTTGTGGCATCTGCCCATTGAACTGCAACATTTTTAGCGACTTAGATTTCTTTTTGTCCTTTACAGTATTGTTACGTACTCTGCACACCTGGAATATACGTGGACGCCTACCACTCTTCCTTCAGGAATTCTTGAAAGACCGCGTATTCCGAGTAAGAGTTGGCTGGGTTCTTTGGAACTTTTTGTTCAAGAGAACGGTGTACCACAGGGATCGGTGCTAAGTGTTACGTTATTTGCTATTGCGATTAATTCTATCTCGAAATGTGTACCTCCAGGGGTCTCGTCATGCCTATTTGTAGATGACTTTGCCGTCTACTGCACATCTCAGCACACTCCGTTTTTAGTGCGCCATCTTCAGACCACCTTGGACAACCTTAAGGGTTGGAGTTTAAAAAACAGCTTCCGATTCTCCGCTGAGAAAACCACCTGTGTTAGCTTCTGGCGTCAGCAGAGTCGACTACCTCCAAGGCTCCGGCTAGGCGCTGATCTACTACCTTTTGCAGATGAGACGAGGTTCCTTGGATTGATATTTGATAGAAAACTTAGTTGGTCGTCGCATATAGCACAACTGAAAGCACGATGTGACCGATCTTTAAATATCTTGTGGGTACTAAGTGGAAAATCGTGGGGAGCAGATCCTACAGTGTTATTGCGACTTTATTGCGCACTCATCCGTTCCAAATTAGATTATGGTAGTATCATTTATGGCTCAGCACGACTATCTGTGCTGAAGAGATCAGACACAGTGCATAATTGTGGCATACGTATAGCAGTTGTGGCATTTCCAACGAGCCGAGTTATAAGCCTGTATGCTGAGTCTGCAGAACCTCCTCTGCAGTACAGGCGCAACATGTTATTAGCCAATTATGGCTGTGGACTTAATTGCATGCCCACACATCAATCGTTTACGCCGTTCTTTAATACCTTCATGGACATGCATTTTAGGAACACTTCTATTAAACCAAAGCCACCTGGTTTTCGTTTCCAGGAGCTCCTTAGACATCTTGATACTGAAATGCCCAAGATGTATCCTAGGGGGGAGAGGACATACCCTCCTTGGTTGTGCAGAGTGTCCCCGGCTGATCTGGGCATGACTAAATATGATAAATCTACCATGTCTATGTCTAGTATCCGCACATGTTTTTTTAGAATTTTTATCGCGATATGAGGACCATTTTGTAATTTATACTGATGGCTCCAAGAACTCAAATGGTGTTGGTTGTGCTTACGTGTGTGGAACCGAACCATATACATTCAGATTCCACACTAGCACTTCCATTTTTACTGCAGAGCTTTATGCAATATACCGGGCCATTTTACACGTACGTCGACAGAAATTGGGGAACTGCTTAATCCTGAGTGATTCCCTCAGTGCACTTCAAAGCCTACGGCAGCTGTACAACTACCACCCTATTGTGCAGCGTATACAGGATGCCCTTCACGTTTTACACGCTTCTGGCGTTAACGTGGTGTGTGCATGGATCCCTGGTCAAGCAGGCTTGCGGGGGAATGAAATGGCGGATTCAGCAGCCAAAACGGCTGCCATGAAGCCCAGGGTTCGAGTACCATCTGTGACATTGGAACACTTTAGGGCCGTATTGCGGAGAGCTGTGCAAACCTGCTGGCAGGAAGAGTGGTCCGATCTCCGCAATAATATATCTAGATCTGTCAAAGAAATTCTGATTCCCTGGGTTACCTCCTGTCGGTCATCTCATCGCGAGGAGGTGAGTTTGGCTCGGTTACGAATTGGACACTGCTTTTGTACTCATAGTTTTCTTTTTAAAAAGGAGCCTTCTCCACTGTGTCCGTTTTGCAAAGAAGCGTTGCCTGTACGACACGTGCTGCTAGAGTGTTTTCACCTAGCAGACCTTAGGACGTCTCTGCAGCTGCCAGTCAGCTTTGCAGAAATGCTAGCGGACGATAATGCAGTAGTGGAGAAGGTTTTTAGATTCTTTTCTAGATTAGAGTTTAGGATTTAGCGAATAGAATTTATGGCTTTTTAGATTATATTTCAATTGTTTTTATATTATTTTAACGCGTATGTATTTTTTGTAAGTTTATTGACATACTTATAG
Organism: Mantis religiosa; assembly: GCA_030765055.1. Classification (NCBI taxonomy): domain Eukaryota; kingdom Metazoa; phylum Arthropoda; class Insecta; order Mantodea; family Mantidae; genus Mantis; species Mantis religiosa. The sequence goes on along the minus strand of CM060950.1, from coordinate 168,874,913 downwards.
TGTTTTAGAGGAATTTATATCTGGCTTTTGCCATGACCAGTTTGTTTTAAAAAGGGCGCTGATGACCTCTGCAGTTGAGCGCCCTTATACTCATCATCATCATCATCATCATCATCATCATCATCCGTCATCTATTTCTCTCACTCTCATTCAAGGCATTGGGCTAATCGCCCATCCTGAATGTCTCTTTCTGTTCCAGAGTTATAGTTCCTCAACCTGACATAAGGAGTAAAGAACCAAGAATCCCCTAACACCACGAGAATGGTATAACAGGGAAGTTAAAGAAGAAGAAGAAAATTATTTACTGTATATAAATGTAAAATATGGATGACGACATTGCTTTTGTTTAAATGTTGTATGAAGTATTTGTAGGTTTCCTATCAATTCTTTTATTTTGTTTGTTTCAGACAAATATGAGGGGGAGGGTGGAGAAGAGGATACTGAAGATGCTGGAGAGCTTGAAATTAGCAGTTGACGAAATTTAAGGAGGGGGTAAACTAAGCATTACAGAAGCAAGTGAGCAGTTCTGTGTCACTAAAGGCACATTAGGAGACTGAAACTAATTCCTGCTGGAAATAAAACAAAAACACAATCTGTCAGGGTATATTTAAAAGCACTTTTACAGAAGATGAAGGTGCATTGTACAAACAAAACTTAGTCATCTTATGCCACTGAATAAAAGAATTAATTTTTTAAATTAGCACCAAGGTATGCAGAATACTGCTTCTTAAGTCAGCATTTTCTTGTTGTGGCATCTGCCCATTGAACTGCAACATTTTTAGCGACTTAGACTTCTTTTTGTCCTTTACAGTATTGCCACAAACAGTTAATGAAGATTCTTCAAATATCCATCTTCCACCATAGGCATCATCTGAACCATAGCCATCCACTTCAACATTCAGTTCTTTTAGCTTCACCATGTACAACCTCTCCTTCCTCATACACAAAGTCTAAACATTCAGCTGGGCCTAATCAAAATAAATCTCTGAGTGTGAGCATAATTCAGAAGCTTTGCCCTTTTTCAAATGAAACAGTGAAACTTGAACTTAAGGAAAAGCCTTGAAGATCAGAATGAAATTTTAACCTTAACCCCCTTTAAACAAAGCCTTGAGGAAAGGAAACAAAACACTACTCTGCAATAATACAACAAAACTGCAAAAGAGTGTTGTCAAAGGAGGAATTTCATGCACAAAAAAGCAGATCTCCAAAAAAGTGAAAAAGGCACAGAGCTTTCAAAGTGAAAAAACCAACTGCTTCATTTGTGGCAAAAGTTTCAGTGAAGATGGGATCCAGTGCCATGTATGCAAGGGTTGGGCCTAGTTAACTGTGCCAGTTTTGAAGGATATCCCCTGTATCATAAATGTGACATTTGTCTTAAAAATTAATACAGGGTTAAACTGCAATAATGGAGAGATCTTATAATATTTACTGTCCAATATAGAATGCCTTGTTTTCAGTTGTGGAAACTCTGAAATATACAAATGTTTTAAATGCTCTGTGCTTGGTATTCACTGTGGATAAAACATTTGCTAAAATTAAACATAGGTATGCAAAACATGTGTTCAAAAATAATGTTTAATTTTAACTTTACCCATTCCTATAGTCATTATGAGATAAAAGACTTAAGTGTCTGATACTAGGTCACCTCCCCATATATTTTGGTTCTGGTTGGTTTTATTCACTATATACTGTAAACAAAACACTGTAGTTTCAAATAAATATCTGTAATTATCCTGATTGATTTAAACCTATAAACTGCAGTACTAATACTCCGGTTTGAATAAATGTATATTATGATCCTGATTGGCTAAATAACTATTAACTGTAGCATTAACCCTAGCAATACCATGGCAGAGGCTTTATGCCCACCGTCTATAATTTTTAAATTCTGTATTTTCATTTCCTGTTTAATGACATGCAGTTAATTGCCATTGTCAATCATCGCTTCTATTATTGAGTGTGTAGATATTTCAAAGTTTTCATTGTTGGTCTTTTTGAGAAACAATGAAACGTCAAGGTGATCATAAACTTACCTCCCTTTGATAGTTCATGCAATGCTTAACATGTCTAGTATTCTTATTTTGAGATTGCTATTGGCTTCTACAATAATAGTTTTATGCCCCTAATTTTGTATCAGAAATAGTATTTGTTTATATTATTGTTCTCATTCTTGTTTATTCTGGCAATTTTTCATCATCTATTATTTCACTTATTTATTATTGAGTCTACCTGTTGTGCAGACAAGGTACCTTACTACACTGATTCGCCAAGTTATTTCAAACTGTCCTAACATCATTTGACTGACAAAAAATTAAGGATATATTAAAATGCAACAGTTTATAATTTTGAAATTGATGTTAGTGATAAGGCGTGAGTGAAACAGAAAATTAAAATACTGTGCATGAGCAAGTTATGAAGCCATTTTATTACGTTCTGATGTTGATGACAGGGTGGAGCAGGAGGAGGAGAAGAAGGAAGATGTAAATAATAATATAATTGAAGATGACATAGTGCTAGGAATGTTACAACTAGTGGAAGGATTTACATATTTAAGTCTCCTCAGGCTACAAGACGTGTAGCACAAACCATTGGAAAAGTATCAGAAGGAGTAAAAATGGAAGGCAAATTGTACAGAAGGAGTAAAAATGGAAGGCAAATTGTAAACAAATAGAGAATCCTTTGAAAATTTCTTTACTGCAGAACTTATAAGCATCATCATAAAACATACCAATAAAGAAGCAGTAAGAATAAATGTACAAGAAAGAAATATCTACAATTTTATGGTTTATATAACTTCCTTATATATTTCATGATGGAAAGTGACAGACATACTTGTATTTCAGAACTATGGCTCAATATTTCTGGTAGTTTCATATATACTGCAACTATAGTAGGATCAGATTTCTGCAACCAACAAAAAACAATTAGATTTAGTGACAGAGAGACCTGAAATGCATGCAGGGAACAAGATAAACTTGCAGCTACATTATGGATATTTGAAAAACTGAACATAGCATTGCCTAAGTGTTCTGTTGCTGTGTTTCATACACAAGTTGATGAAATGCTATCATTATGCCATGGAAGGTCTCCATTCAAAGTGTCCATTAGGGACAAGCCAGAGAAATGCGGAATGCTAATATGCATGCTCTCTTATTCAAAAGCAAAGTACATTCTTAGTATACAGACAGATGCTGGAAAGATGAATGATGGCACTCAACAAGGAAATTGTACCACCTCTGTTGTAACATGCTTTGTATATCCTATAAATAAATCTGTACACAGCGTAACAACAGACAGGAACTGTGGTATTGATAAATGTTTATTTTGGTTCAGATTGTTCTCAATCACTGAAAACTGTAGTATTAACACTAGTGTACATAAATGTGTATTATGGTTAGGATTTACCACGGAAGGGATTCAGCACATAGACCATTTTGCTGGGTCCATTGTGCCTATGCCCCCAAGGGGGGCAGCCGCGGGAGGAAGGATGAGGCCAGAGGAGACAGAGGCGGCCGTCCCAAGGAGCCACGAGAATGCAGAGGGCAGTGTTCCTACAGTTTACTAAAATAGAGACTTCTCCCGACAGTCCAGGACAATGGACACGCTCCCCTACTGCTGGACGGCAACGAGCCCAGCAGCCGAGACCCAAAGGTCCGAGGCAGGCGATCCGAGTCCCAAAGGTCCCTGGCTAGCGGTCTGGAAATGGCCCCAGGAGAGGCGCAGAAACTGGCAACCAACCTACCAGAGGAGGAAATAGTTTACCTCAGAGCATATCATCCCGCCATGCACCGCCGAGACACCCGCTGACACTTCTACTCTGAAAAAGACCACCAGATGAGAGATGATGTGAAATTATAATGGAGATGAAATAGAGGGACAGGAAATTCAGGGGATGTAAATAACTTACCCAGCATTCGCCTAGCGACCCAGGAAAGCCCCCAAAAATCCCATGGGTCAGGTGGTCAGCCACGGGAATCGAACCCGGGTCTCCCAAATGCAGGCCATGGAAGAAACCGCCTGAGCCATCCCGCTCGGTGTGCGCTATCATGGGCCTGATTGCATTAAACACTTTAGCCTTAGTACTGTACTGTGGTTGCCATAAATGTTTCTTTTGGTGGTGGTGGTGGTGGTGGTGGTGGTGGTGGTGGTGGTGTGTGGTGTTTTAGGGCCCGTCGACAACAAGGTCATTTGGGCCTGATGTTTCTTTTGGTCCAGATTAGTCTTAATTACCAAATTATCTTAATTACTATCAACAAATACGTATTTTTTTCCTGACTAGTCTTAAACACCATAAACTGTATCATTTCCTCAAAAGTTTCAATTATATTTTAAACCAGCTTGATCTTAATTACTATAAACTGAGGTGTAGATCAAGTCCGATTTTTAAGAATAGTGGGGTATTAATGTAATAGGTATGGCAAACCTTGTTTTATTCACTGCCATAGTGAACCAAGTGACTAGTTTACTTACTTTCTGCGAGATGGGGTATGCGTTCAAAGCTGGTGAAATAATAGGTACATAGAACTTTCACAACCACACTGAACCAGGTCCATTCTTGACCTTAGAAGGTTGCTATCAAACAACTCTCTGGTTAAAATGAGCACTCATTTTGATTCTTCTGGTAAAGAATATGTTCCTGATTCATCTTTTGAATCATCAGCATCATCAGATGGTATTACATATGGTAAGCAATGTTGTTTTTATTGAGTAAGTAAAATAAAACATACACCTTTTGTTTGTATACTATTGAGTTTAGGTCTAAGCAATAATTATAATATACAAAATACCTAAATATGTTTAAGTAAATACAATGCTTGTATCCTTTATAGGTTTGTAATTTGTATTTAATTGGATTATAATACCTAATTTCAGATAATAGCAGGAATACATAGCCAAAAATGGAAACGTGGCACAATGTGTCCAGTGTATGTAAGCCTACTATCTGTTCACAAATATGTAGGAGTAGAAATAATTTTAATAGGAGACTTCAATGTAAGAGTCATTTAGTAAAAGACATGCATTTAATGTTAAACATCATATTCATATCTTCATACCTAGGTATTATTGCACTACCCAACATGAAATTTACCTCTGCGAAGATAATACGTGTTTTAGTGTATTTTCATACATAAATTCTAAAAATCACACTTAAAATGATACATCATGTCATAATTTTTAGATATTTTAAATATACCTAATCAAAAATGAGTTCGTGTACCAGCCGGTAACAAGCGTGTCATAGGTTACCCATCCTTGTGCTACAAGATTACTTATGCACGTACTTACAAAATGTAAAGATGAAAACATGCCATACAGTTTAACCAGGCCTCTACTTCAGAAGATCCTGACTTTCAGCCAGAAAATTCTGAAAGCAAAAGGCGTTTTGTAGAGCAAGTAGACTTGAATGATTTGGTACGCAACTTAAATTTGTCAAAAGAAGAATCTAAAACTCTAAGTTCCAGGCTGCAAAAATTGAAATTATTTACACCTGGTACAAAAATTACAGAGTTTTGTCAATTTACAGGTAGGCAATCATTTACAAGGATTGTGCGTGGTTTTCTTGAAAAAAAAAAAAAAAGGAAAAAGAAAGAAACCATAAAACTTTGGTCTGAAATATGTTGAAATACTACAAAGACATGGGCTGTAGAATAACTTTGAAACTCCACTTCTTCCATTCATATTTATACATTTTCCAGAAAATCTGGGAGATATTAGTGATAAACAAAAGAAACAGTTTCTTTAGGACATTTTCATCATAGAGAAAAGGTACTAAGGCCGTAAGGAGACCCAGTAATGATGAGGGATTATTATTGGTTCCTTCTGAGGGAAAGCAGAGGTAATCACATGTTACCAATCACTTTTAAGCAGAGTTACAGTGTGCCCCTTAAACATAATATAGTCCAAATATTATTACATGACCGTAAAACAACATTTTGAATTAATCTTAATTCACCACGATGTACAGTACTATATCATTTATCATTATGTCACAATATTAAATGCAATATATCTGAAACCTCGTAGGTGATAACTTAAATGTCTTCATATGTTTTACCCTAACTTGATAGGAAATTTCTAGGCAATTTTCAAAATCAGCAAATCTTTTTGCTTTAGAATCGCCTACGTTTATCGCGGAGGTATGAAAAAAGTTGTTTTTTAATGTGTTCACTGTTATTAACGTGTATTTGAAAAATTTTGTGATATAAGTATTTGAAAGTATTTGAAAGGATTAGATCCCACAGCTCCAAGTCTTCCAAATGATGTTATGTTAAGGAAGACAAGAGTAAAAATATCCTAATTGCCGTACAAAATATTCTCGAGTTCTTCGAAGCTGCGAACAGAGACTGTATGTGCACTGTTTCAAAAAGTTATTCTATAGCAATTAATAAGCACTTTTCTGCCAATAACGACTCACTGCCCACTAATTCTTATCGTATGTTTGACTGCAGTGGATTATATAGCGCTACTATGAGAGATATTCCCTTCCACTTGCCAAACTTAGATGGTTAAACAAAGGCGAAGTTAATTCAATTGTTATTTTGAGCATCTGAACCAACTCAGATACAGTATTTTGTCACACGTCCACTGAGTAGAGGTTTGTGGGTTCGAATTCCGCCTTGGGCATGGGTGTGTATATATATATAATATCGGACAGCCGATATTAGATCTTTCTAAGTACTTAATGTATGATTTCTATCGTAACATGTTGAATAAACTTTTAATAATTATATCAGTTATTGGTATGTTAAACTATACTGACACAGAGGCATTTGTGTTTGAAACTAGCAATGATATTTTTAATTCATTAAGACCCTACACATTTATTTGATACATCTAATTATCCCGTTGATAAAGTATACGATATCCCGCCGAGTAAATAAAAAATTCGCAGGTTTATTTAAATATGAATTACTGGGTAAAGTAATGGAAGAGCGTGTTGTTTTAAAATGTAAATTTTACTGATATCCATACAGTGGTAAATATATCACACATTGTGCAATGCATTCTATAACCTTCAATGATTATTATTCATCCTGTGTTAATGATTTTAACGTATCATACTGTGCCAAACAAAGTTCACATACAATAGAAAGTAATAAAGTCGCACTGAGGCTTTGATACTAAATGGTATATTCAGCATAAGTCACTCGTTACCTTAGCGTGGGGTCAGCATGTCATAAAGGAAGTAAACGATACACTGGATGTTTCATAATTAGAATAATGGCATTTCTGAAAACTATTAAATTTTCGTTCTATCGGTACCCTTGAGGTTCTTCAGAGCCTATATTTTGTTTTGACGTTTTCAAACTTTTAGAAGTTGATAGTATACTTTAAGGGAAAAACGAAAACTAGTAGCAACTTTATTTTCTTAATTTGCATTTTAATTTTAGATAGTAAAATTTAGCTTTCTGTGCATTTTATTCGTCCTGCAGCTTGCACATATTAAACATTCGCCAATTACATAATTTTCATTTAGATTTATTGGAATACGACATACGTCGTCAAGTTGAAAAGCTATTACAGTTTTTTGTTGTTTAAACCCGTAAACAATATGTGTGATGATTAATTTTTAAGGTGAAAGGTCTCGTCATTGTGATTTTTAGTAACAATGTACGTTTATTGAACTTACCTTTGGGTGTGCATACTGGATTTTAACGTTCGGACGTCGTATGAAATTTTGATTTTTAGTGAACTTAACTTTTAATATTATACTTAACTACACAAAGCTTAACAGTCTGTCTTGATTACATTAACTCGGGGAATACTTGTGGGGGTTTTAACGCGTCCTCATTGAAGTTTAGATTTTGTGGTTTTTTTTTTTCAACTTAAGGGGATATTTGGTAATGGTGTGTAAAGACAAACACTTCAATTGGGAAAGTGTAGGAAAGCCTATCCATTTAATGAGTACTCTCCCTACGTCGACGTAACACTCGTTCCAGGAGATAGATATCAGGATATTGAGTTTTTAGCAACCCGTGTCCATAAAAAAAACATATTGTAAAAGCCATTTCCTGCCCTTGCCTCCAGATGATATGTGATGGAGCTGGTATTCCTCGTTCTAGTAATAAGCAAGATATCTGTACATCAATTAGTTGAATAATCTTTTTCTACTAGAACTTTGTACCTTGAAATCCTTACGTAATCACCGACCTAAGACTACCAGGTATTCCTTTTCTCCCAAAGATGACGATGATAGCGGTAACCGGCGAGAAGGAGGCCATTGTTCCTGACGTCATGGGGCTTCCTGCGAATCGTTAATAGTAAAGATTCCTGTAAGAATCCAGAATTCTGGGCAACATGTCTGTCTAGCAATCGATACATTTCCTAAGTTAGAAAGTCTCTATGCATGTATGTCTTAATCGTTCTCAATAATTTTTCCACAGCTGCTGCATTAATGACAATGAAATTACTATAATGTACGATACATTTCTGATCATTAATTTAACGGAAATGCTTCTTGTAAAATTCCTTGCAACTATCAGATTGAACATTCGTAGACGGTGAGTAATAACCGGATAGTGTTACCTTGCATGTCTTTTTTAACATTAATACAATTTTTAATTCTCAGTGACCAGGTTTAAGCCATTTTTAATATAAATTAAAAGCTCTAAGGATGTGTCTATAATTTGATTTTTCTTTTGTATGTGATATCGTAGCAGTAAGACGCATTTGTGTTAAATCATTAAGATCTCTGCCAATTAATTATTTACCGTCGAAGGAAACGCCTTCTGTCTGGTGAATAATATTCGGTGGCAATAACACCCGTAATCATACTATGATTCTTCTTTTTTTTTTTTTTTTTTTTTTTTTTTTTTTTTTTTTTTTTTACTTTTTAATGTGGTGAGCATTTCTTGAATCTTGGAGGATTGGTTCAATTTCCCGCGTCTCTTGATGCGACGAGTAATTTTAATCTCTTAATTAGAACGGTTGAATCGGTGCAACAGGTGTAATTTAGCTTTCTGTGTGACACTGCTCTTTCCAGGCGAGACGCCACAAGATCTCGGACAATGTTATCGTACTTGTATCCGGCTTGCCTTTATACGGTCGCTCTTATTCTATCATTATCTGTAAACCTGCAATATTCGTCTATACGTATCTAGATCCTCTTCGGTATATGATAAAAGAATCGGTGCACGGTTGCAGTACAACTCGTACAGACATGAACTAGCGTCGTAGGTCTCTCCCACTATGCCGTCATATTTGCCGTACTCGATTTCTTATACGCATAATAATGTATTATTTACATGGCCTTTCAAAATTTCTACGATGTGATTTATAAAACAGAAAATAGCGTGCCGCAGCACTGCAGCAGTAAGGAAATAAGAGAAACCTTGCGTCCCCTGGAAGGTTTCAGGTTCGAATCTCAGCGTGTCATGTCCGAGGTTCTTCTGCCTTTAACCGAACACTTAAAGTTTATGGTAAAAGAAATCAAGAAAGGGAAACGTCCGATGGGAACGAGGACGAGAACGAGGAAGAGAACTGCCAGCTCGAGCAACATGAGTGCCGACTGAAGTAAGCGGTACGAAGATGGGAATTATATCTTAGATTAGACAATTAAACTATGACATTTGCAGATGACGGCATAGTGGGAGAGACCTACGACGCTAGTTCATGTCTGTACGAGTTGTTCTGCAACCGTGCACCGATTCTTTTATCATATACCGAAGAGGATCTAGATACGTATAGACGAATATTGCAGGTTTATAGATAAGGATAAAATAAGAGCGGCGTATAAAGGCAAGCCGGATACAAGTACGATAACATTGTCCGAGATCTTGTGGCGTCTCGCCTGGAAAGAGCAGTGTCACACAGAAAGCTAAATTACACCTGTTGCACCGATTCAACCGTTCTAATTAAGAGATTAAAATTACTCGTCGCATCAAGAGACGCGGGAAATTGAACCAATCCTCCAAGATTCAAGAAATGCTCACCACATTAAAAAGTAAAAAAAAAAAAAAAAAAAAAAAAAAAAAGAAGAAGAATCATAGTATGATTACGGGTGTTATTGCCACCGAATATTATTCACCAGACAGAAGGCGTTTCCTTCGACGGTAAATAATTAATTGGCAGAGATCTTAATGATTTAACACAAATGCGTCTTACTGCTACGATATCACATACAAAAGAAAAATCAAATTATAGACACATCCTTAGAGCTTTTAATTTCTATTAAAAATGGCTTAAACCTGGTCACTGAGAATTAAAAATTGTATTAATGTTAAAAAAGACATGCAAGGTAACACTATCCGGTTATTACTCACCGTCTACGAATGTTCAATCTGATAGTTGCAAGGAATTTTACAAGAAGCATTTCCGTTAAATTAATGATCAGAAATGTATCGTACATTATAGTAATTTCATTGTCATTAATGCAGCAGCTGTGGAAAAATTATTGAGAACGATTAAGACATACATGCATAGAGACTTTCTAACTTAGGAAATGTATCGATTGCTAGACAGACATGTTGCCCAGAATTCTGGATTCTTACAGGAATCTTTACTATTAACGATTCGCAGGAAGCCCCATGACGTCAGGAACAATGGCCTCCTTCTCGCCGGTTACCGCTATCATCGTCATCTTTGTGAGAAAAGGAATACCTGGTAGTCCCAGGTCGGTGATTACGTAAGGACTTCAAGGTACAAAGTTCTAGTAGAAAAAGATTATTCAACTAATTGATGTACAGATATCTTGCTTATTACTAGAACGAGGAATACCAGCTCCATCACATATCATCTGGAGGCAAGGGCAGGAAATGGCTTTTACAATATGTTTTTTATGGACACGGGTTGCTAAAAACTCAATATCCTGATATCTATCTCCTGGAACGAGTGTTACGTCGACGTAGGGAGAGTACTCATTAAATGGATAGGCTTTCCTACACTTTCCCAATTGAAGTGTTTGTCTTTACACACCATTACCAAATATCCCCTTAAGTTGAAAAAAAAAAAAACACAAAATCTAAACTTCAATGAGGACGCGTTAAAACCCCCACAAGTATTCCCCGAGTTAATGTAATCAAGACAGACTGTTAAGCTTTGTGTAGTTAAGTATAATATTAAAAGTTAAGTTCACTAAAAATCAAAATTTCATACGACGTCCGAACGTTAAAATCCAGTATGCACACCCAAAGGTAAGTTCAATAAACGTACATTGTTACTAAAAATCACAATGACGAGACCTTTCACCTTAAAAATTAATCATCACACATATTGTTTACGGGTTTAAACAACAAAAAACTGTAATAGCTTTTCAACTTGACGACGTATGTCGTATTCCAATAAATCTAAATGAAAATTATGTAATTGGCGAATGTTTAATATGTGCAAGCTGCAGGACGAATAAAATGCACAGAAAGCTAAATTTTACTATCTAAAATTAAAATGCAAATTAAGAAAATAAAGTTGCTACTAGTTTTCGTTTTTCCCCTAAAGTATACTATCAACTTCTAAAAGTTTGAAAACGTCAAAACAAAATATAGGCTCTGAAGAACCTCAAGGGTACCGATAGAACGAAAATTTAATAGTTTTCAGAAATGCCATTATTCTAATTATGAAACATCCAGTGTATCGTTTACTTCCTTTATGACATGCTGACCCCACGCTAAGGTAACGAGTGACTTATGCTGAATATACCATTTAGTATCAAAGCCTCAGTGCGACTTTATTACTTTCTATTGTATGTGAACTTTGTTTGGCACAGTATGATACGTTAAAATCATTAACACAGGATGAATAATAATCATTGAAGGTTATAGAACGCATTGCACAATGTGTGATATATTTACCACTGTATGGATATCAGTAAAATTTACATTTTAAAACAACACGCTCTTCCATTACTTTACCCAGTAATTCATTTTTAAATAAACCCGCGAATTTTTTATTTACTCGGCGGGATATCGTATACTTTATCAACGGGATAATTAGATGTATCAAATAAATGTGTAGGGTCTTAATGAATTAAAAATATCATTGCTAGTTTCAAACACAAATGCCTCTGTCAGTATGGTTTAACATACCAATAACTGATATAATTATTAAAAGTTTATTCAACATGTTACGATAGAAATCATACATTAAGTACTTAGAAAGATCTAATATCGGCTGTCCGATATTATATATACACACCCATGCCCAAGGCGGAATTCGAACCCACAAACCTCTACTCAGTGGACGTGTGACAAAATACTGTATCTGAGTTGGTTCAGATGCTCAAAATAACAATTGAATTAACTTCGCCTTTGTTTAACCATCTAAGTTTGGCAAGTGGAAGGGAATATCTCTCATAGTAGCGCTATATAATCCACTGCAGTCAAACATACGATAAGAATTAGTGGGCAGTGAGTCGTTATTGGCAGAAAAGTGCTTATTAATTGCTATAGAATAACTTTTTGAAACAGTGCACATACAGTCTCTGTTCGCAGCTTCGAAGAACTCGAGAATATTTTGTACGGCAATTAGGATATTTTTACTCTTGTCTTCCTTAACATAACATCATTTGGAAGACTTGGAGCTGTGGGATCTAATCCTTTCAAATACTTTCAAATACTTATATCACAAAATTTTTCAAATACACGTTAATAACAGTGAACACATTAAAAAACAACTTTTTTCATACCTCCGCGATAAACGTAGGCGATTCTAAAGCAAAAAGATTTGCTGATTTTGAAAATTGCCTAGAAATTTCCTATCAAGTTAGGGTAAAACATATGAAGACATTTAAGTTATCACCTACGAGGTTTCAGATATATTGCATTTAATATTGTGACATAATGATAAATGATATAGTACTGTACATCGTGGTGAATTAAGATTAATTCAAAATGTTGTTTTACGGTCATGTAATAATATTTGGACTATATTATGTTTAAGGGGCACACTGTAACTCTGCTTAAAAGTGATTGGTAACATGTGATTACCTCTGCTTTCCCTCAGAAGGAACCAATAATAATCCCTCATCATTACTGGGTCTCCTTACGGCCTTAGTACCTTTTCTCTATGATGAAAATGTCCTAAAGAAACTGTTTCTTTTGTTTATCACTAATATCTCCCAGATTTTCTGGAAAATGTATAAATATGAATGGAAGAAGTGGAGTTTCAAAGTTATTCTACAGCCCATGTCTTTGTAGTATTTCAACATATTTCAGACCAAAGTTTTATAGTTTCTTTCTTTTTCCTTTTTTTTTTTTCAAGAAAACCACGCACAATCCTTGTAAATGATTGCCTACCTGTAAATTGACAAAACTCTGTAATTTTTGTACCAGGTGTAAATAATTTCAATTTTTGCAGCCTGGAACTTAGAGTTTTAGATTCTTCTTTTGACAAATTTAAGTTGCGTACCAAATCATTCAAGTCTACTTGCTCTACAAAACGCCTTTTGCTTTCAGAATTTTCTGGCTGAAAGTCAGGATCTTCTGAAGTAGAGGCCTGGTTAAACTGTCTGGCATGTTTTCATCTTTACATTTTGTAAGTCGTGCGTAAGTAATCTTGTAGCACAAGGATGGGTAACCTATGACACGCTTGTTACCGGCTGGTACACGAACTCATTTTTGATTAGGTATATTTAAAATATCTAAAAATTATGACATGATGTATCATTTTAAGTGTGATTTTTAGAATTTATGTATGAAAATACACTAAAACACGTATTATCTTCGCAGAGGTAAATTTCATGTTGGATAGTGCAATAATACCTAGGTATGAAGATATGAATATGATGTTTAACATTAAATGCATGTCTTTTACTAAATGACTCTTAATTGAAGTCTCCTATTAAAATTATTTCTACTCCTACATATTTGTGAACAGATAGTAGGCTTACATACACTGGACACATTGTGTCACGTTTCCAATTTTGGCTGATGTATTATCTGAAATTAGGTATTATAATCCAATTAAATACAAATTACAAAGCTATAAAGGATACAAGCATTATATTTACTTAAACATATTTAGGTATTTTATATATTATAATTATTGCTTAGACCTAAACTCAATAGTATACAAACAAAAGGTGTATGTTTTATTTTACTTACTCAATAAAAACAACATTGCTTACCATATGTAATACCATCTGATGATGCTGATGATTCAAAAGATGAATCAGGAACATATTCTTTACCAGAAGAATCAAAATGAGTGCTCATTTTAACCAGAGAGTTGTTTGATAGCAACCTTCTAAGGTCAAGAATGGACCTGGTTCAGTGTGGTTGTGAAAGTTCTATGTACCTATTATTTCACCAGCTTTGAACGCATACCCCATCTCGCAGAAAGTAAGTAAACTAGTCACTTGGTTCACTATGGCAGTGAATAAAACAAGGTTTGCCATACCTATTACATCAATACCCCACTATTCTTAAAAATCGGACTTGATCTACACCTCAGTTTATAGTAATTAAGATCAAGCTGGTTCAAAATATAATTGAAACTTTTGAAGAAATGATACAGTTTATGGTGTTTAAGACTAGTCAGGAAAAAAATACGTATTTGTTGATAGTAATTAAGATAATTTGGTAATTAAGACTAATCTGGACCAAAAGAAACATCAGGCCCAAATGACCTTGTTGTCGACGGGCCCTAAAACACCACACACCACCACCACCACCACCACCACCACCACCACCACCACCACCACCACCACCACCACCACCACCAAAAGAAACATTTATGGCAACCACAGTACAGTACTAAGGCTAAAGTGTTTAATGCAATCAGGCCCATGATAGCGCACACCGAGCGGGATGGCTCAGGCGGTTTCTTCCATGGCCTGCATTCGGGAGACCCGGGTTCGATTCCCGTGGCTGACCACCTGACCCATGGGATTTTTGGGGGCTTTCCTGGGTCGCTAGGCGAATGCTGGGTAAGTTATTTACATCCCCTGAATTTCCTGTCCCTCTATTTCATCTCCATTATAATTTCACATCATCTCTCATCTGGTGGTCTTTTTCAGAGTAGAAGTGTCAGCGGGTGTCTCGGCGGTGCATGGCGGGATGATATGCTCTGAGGTAAACTATTTCCTCCTCTGGTAGGTTGGTTGCCAGTTTCTGCGCCTCTCCTGGGGCCATTTCCAGACCGCTAGCCAGGGACCTTTGGGACTCGGATCGCCTGCCTCGGACCTTTGGGTCTCGGCTGCTGGGCTCGTTGCCGTCCAGCAGTAGGGGAGCGTGTCCGTTGTCCTGGACTGTCGGGAGAAGTCTCTATTTTAGTAAACTGTAGGAACACTGCCCTCTGCATTCTCGTGGCTCCTTGGGACGGCCGCCTCTGTCTCCTCTGGCCTCATCCTTCCTCCCGCGGCTGCCCCCCTTGGGGGCATAGGCACAATGGACCCAGCAAAATGGTCTATGTGCTGAATCCCTTCCGTGGTAAATCCTAACCATAATACACATTTATGTACACTAGTGTTAATACTACAGTTTTCAGTGATTGAGAACAATCTGAACCAAAATAAACATTTATCAATACCACAGTTCCTGTCTGTTGTTACGCTGTGTACAGATTTATTTATAGGACATACAAAGCATGTTACAACAGAGGTGGTACAATTTCCTTGTTGAGTGCCATCATTCATCTTTCCAGCATCTGTCTGTATACTAAGAATGTACTTTGCTTTTGAATAAGAGAGCATGCATATTAGCATTCCGCATTTCTCTGGCTTGTCCCTAATGGACACTTTGAATGGAGACCTTCCATGGCATAATGATAGCATTTCATCAACTTGTGTATGAAACACAGCAACAGAACACTTAGGCAATGCTATGTTCAGTTTTTCAAATATCCATAATGTAGCTGCAAGTTTATCTTGTTCCCTGCATGCATTTCAGGTCTCTCTGTCACCAAATCTAATTGTTTTTTGTTGGTTGCAGAAATCTGATCCTACTATAGTTGCAGTATATATGAAACTACCAGAAATATTGAGCCATAGTTCTGAAATACAAGTATGTCTGTCACTTTCCATCATGAAATATATAAGGAAGTTATATAAACCATAAAATTGTAGATATTTCTTTCTTGTACATTTATTCTTACTGCTTCTTTATTGGTATGTTTTATGATGATGCTTATAAGTTCTGCAGTAAAGAAATTTTCAAAGGATTCTCTATTTGTTTACAATTTGCCTTCCATTTTTACTCCTTCTGTACAATTTGCCTTCCATTTTTACTCCTTCTGATACTTTTCCAATGGTTTGTGCTACACGTCTTGTAGCCTGAGGAGACTTAAATATGTAAATCCTTCCACTAGTTGTAACATTCCTAGCACTATGTCATCTTCAATTATATTATTATTTACATCTTCCTTCTTCTCCTCCTCCTGCTCCACCCTGTCATCAACATCAGAACGTAATAAAATGGCTTCATAACTTGCTCATGCACAGTATTTTAATTTTCTGTTTCACTCACGCCTTATCACTAACATCAATTTCAAAATTATAAACTGTTGCATTTTAATATATCCTTAATTTTTTGTCAGTCAAATGATGTTAGGACAGTTTTGGCTCAGTGGTTAGATCGCTTGGCTCTCACCAAGGCGGCCCGGGTTCGATCGCAGGCGACCGCAAAGTGAGATTTGTGGTGGACAACACGGCGCTGGGGCGGGTTTTCTCCGGGACCTCCGGTTTCCCCCGCCATCTCATTCCACCAGTGCTCCATCTTCATCTCATGTATCATCAGTGTCACCGCCTGCGGTGCCGTATGTAGTAAAAGCGGGCGTTAAACACTACACATTTCATTTCACATTTCCAAACTTTCTCAATTCAATCTTATAAAAAGCCTTATTTTTGTATCTGCTTCAGATTTAATTCAACGCTTATAGAAAATACTTGATTACTTACTTCGTTGTAACTGGAGTAGGATTGCTGCGGAATTAAGTGAAAGCTCAGGTTGAAGAAGTAAGTTACTGTTTGAAAAAATAAGTTAAGTTGTAAAATATCCTTAACCACAAGCTATATCATGTATGTACGTCCACTTCCAACCTGCCATAGTGGCGGAACATAGTCGATTTTCATATATGTCTCTCTTGGTACACAGGTGTTTCAAGTATGTCTCTTCTGGAACCCCTTAGAGGTAGTCTAATTACTTACGTAATGCAATGCAATTTTATTAAGTTTGTTACACAATTTCAGTATTTCACTTATCCTTCCGCGTTACTGAATAAGAGTAGTGTAACACAAGTTTAACATACATCATTTAAATGTGCTTCGATACAAGGTACAAATCGTTTAAGGTTTCTTAAATAGTCTCTGTTTAAGTGTGAAAATACAATAAGGAGTCAGTTAACATCATATGTGGAAGAAAACAAAATTGTGGAAACGTTAGGTTTCTTAATTAGTCTTTGTTTAAGTATAAAGCGTTCTGATTTATACAAATGCCTTTTTGTCTAACGTTTACCTTAATCGATTGAACAATACTGTAGGCACAAAAGACTATATCCGACGTGTGATAACCCTTCCTGATGCAAGTAATATTTTAATATGTCATGTCGCTGCCTACTTTCGTGTTAAATACAAAGATAACATATCACACGCACTCTCTATTTAAAGAAAGGGAATGTCAGAACGCAGCTTGATGTGCACGATATTAAATATTCACCCACCCAAGTTTGAAGACTTCATTTGTCGCAACTATTCTACTTATACAACGGTGACCGTTGAAGACCTTAGACGAACCAGACCGGCATAAATCAACGAGCATCCTCAGCATTCTAACCCCTCCTACTTCGACCGGATACCTCGTTGTCGCTTTATGTCACATACGTATGTAATCTTAGAATAGATATATACATTAGAATGGAACCTTAATAAAGAAATAGTTTTGGATTATTTATCATTATGTTTTAATAGCTTAAAATAAAACATCAGATTTGTAAACCAGAAATAAGTTTTAATTTTAAAACTTCAAAGAAACTAAATTCTTATCATTCATTTATAAAAGTTTAAAACGAAACAACCGAGCGGGATGGCTCAGGCGGTTTTGTCTATGGCCCGCATTTGGGAGGCGCGGGTTCGATGGGTCTTTTCGGGGGTTTTCCCGGATCACTAGGCGTATGCTGGGTAGGTTAATTACATCCCCAGAATTTCCTGTCCCTCTATTTCACCTCCGTTATCACTTCATATCATCTCTCATCTGGTGATAAATGAGAGAGTCTTTCAGGGTAGAAGTGTCGGCGGGAGTACCGACGGTGTATGACGTGATGATATACTCTGAGGAAAACGCTTTCCCCTCCGGCGGGATCGACTTCGGTCTCCGAACCGGCATAGTGAGCCGATTCAGAAACGCAGCAAGTGGAATGACGATTGAGCAAGCCAGGCTCTGGGGAGGCGGCCTCCGGTCTCTGAATCGGTCTCGTAACTGTTTTGGCGCCACGGCAGGTGAGATGATGATTATCCTAAGTCCATCGCCAGGGAGCTTCTATCTGGTAAAGTGCAGGCACCTTGCCCTCTGTACTATAGTGACTTCTTGGGGCCGTATGCCCTCTGTCTCCTCTCCTCTCATCTCCCTCCCGAGGGTGCCCCACTTGCGATATAGGTACAAAAAGCCAGTCTGACCCAGGTGCCAAGTCCAATCCAAATCAAATGAAACAAATGCAAAGAAAATGTTATTATAGGAAGGATGTACATTTCAGTGTATTATGATTTTCTTATTGTTTCCTTGTTTACGTCGTGGCATGGATGTACTCATATAGAGTCCCACTGTTGTGCACAGCTATCAGTTGTATGCTATTACAGGCATATACGATCGTCATTAGCCTGACCAGCTGCACTGACAACTATTATGTGTTTCAAATGAGAAGAGTTGTCGCCTGCGTTAGAGCCGTCAGCGTTGCCAC
>CM060950.1:168743591-168851091 GCA_030765055.1 Mantis religiosa | reverse complement strand
GTTCTGTGCTTAGCATCTTTCTGACGTCATATTAAATTTGCTGTAATTAACTTTTGAATTTATCTTTCCAACAATCGTTTCTATTAAGGAGGCACAGATTGAGATTGAGATTGACACAGATTGGCCCAACACTTACAACAATCCGATATTTAGTTTTTTGCCTTAAAATATCTATAGGCATACTTCAATAATATAGTCTTTTTTCTAGCGGCACTACAGAAACCGTCACATGACTATGTAAATAACCCTACACCTGTATCGTAGCTGCTATTACGTAATTTTAACCTCAGATTCTTTATATTCCATATTTTATATATTTTCCTAACTTCAAAATGTTCCACAGGAAGAAGTTTTCCATTAATCTGTATGAAATTCTAAACACGCCAGTAAGGGCAACTGCATATTAAGTGTACTCATTTACATTTGTTGTGTTTTTGTTATTTGTATTGAAAAGGATTATAATGCTTACTTCTTACTAAAAACGCTTAGGGGAATAAAAATTGTTAAATAGGTATGTTTATTTATTCCCTTAGTTGATATGGCGAAGACAAATATTTCACATAGGTACAGGTCATTAATCGGTTAAAATGGGTACAGAAACGTATACCCCAAGCATTAAATGGTATAAATTTGAAACAAATCTAACAAAAGCTTCAGATATTTCAATTTTTACCCTTAAATTCTCTCCCCCCCCCCCAAACCCATGCTTTTATTTTCTGACATAGTTAATTACTTCACACCTTTCTGCATATTATGGTTCTTACTTAGTGAAGTGGGTTTATATGGATTTTAATTATACAAACAGTATCTGTTATTTTAAATTACTGTGGAGCCATTTATGAAATTTGGAATAAATGCAGAACTATTTCACCAAGGGAACCGCAAAACAGTATGTGCTCAGTGAATTTGTTGTAGCATATATTGCGGTGATAGTCATTTTGTTATAGTGCATTTTAAGAGCCATTTTACTAAAATTGTCCATTTCTAAGTGTTTACTTTTCATATTTTTAGTGCCTATCTAAGTGCCTATTTTGCCCAGTTTTAGTGCCTTTTTGCCTGCCTATTTTACACATTTTTAGTGCCTATAAATCCGCTCCCTAGTTATAACATAAATCACGGTGCGACAGCCCATATAGGGCCAGGACCCGCCAACCCGACTGCCGGCCTCACGCCCACATATACAAGATAGTGGTGGGCGATCATCCAACCGATACGGGGAGTAGCTGTGGTCAGCATCTCGGCACCCCCAGTCGGAAGCTCGCTTTCTTGACCCGGGTCGCTTATTTATCGTAAGCTCCTCAATTTCCTCACGATGCTGAGTGGGCACCGGTCCTATAACCGGGACTTAAAATCCACACTCCTGGGGGTGGAATCGATCCCGGGCCGCTACCCGAATCGATATCGTGACGAGTAGTTGAAATTCGCTTGAAGTAAAGTTGACACACTTCTAATGCACTCAGTCAGTAATGTTGGCAATGTGTGTGTGTGTGTATGTGTGTGTGTGTGTGTGTGTGTGTGTGTGTGTGTGTGTGTGTGTGTGTGTGTGTGTGTGTGTGATGCAATATGATAAAAACTTCTATTTCATTTATAAGTCACCAAATAAGTAACCATATTACAGATACAGTGGACAGTCGTACTGTTTCTACGCTATATATGCGTGTCTGAAATAGACTATGAATAGTCTGTTACGTGGAAAATGGTAAGAGGCATTTGAACACGTATGCCGTTTGCCATTTGAACACGTACAAGCACGAAAGCGTTTGAATTGCGTTTTACGCATATTGCTGAAACTAAACAAATAATAATGTACAGAAAAGGACACTAGAAAATAAACATTGCAATCTGTCACTAGGCAAAAAAATAAAAAAATAAAATAAAAAAACCTTTTTCATGCCTCCTCGATAAGAGCAGGTGATTCTTAAGCAAAAAGATTTGCTGATTTTGAATATCGCCACAGATAACTCCCATCACGCCAGGTTAAAAAGATATGAAGACATTTTAGGTTCTCTCCTATGAGCTTTCAAATATGTATAATGGGATATGGTGTATTACTATATATCATGGTGAATTAAGATTAATTCAAAATGTTGTTTTACATGCATGCAATAATATTTGGAATACATGCATAAGCAACATACCTGTAACTGTGCTTAAGAGTATTTGGTTATATGTGATTGCCTCTTATACTCCTATGCTTTCCTTCACAAGAAACCAACAAGAATCCCCCGTCATTACTATGCCCTTACGATCTTGGTACCTCTTCTCCATGATGGAAATATTCTGATGAATGTTCCCCTTGATCATCACCATCATCACCCAGATTTTCCGGAAAGAAGTATAAATGTAAGCGGGGAAAATGGATTTTCAAAGACATTCTACACCACGTCTTATTAGTACTTCAACAAATTTGACACCAATGTTTTATAGCTTTTTCTTCCTTTTTGTTTCCAAGAAAACCACGCACAACTCTTGTAAATGATTACCGAGCTTCTAATTGCACTATTTATAATGTTGTTGTTTTTTAAACATTTCATCCTCACGAGTTTTCGGATTTGAGGTCCAAAACATCCTTCTTTCAATTTTGCACAAGTTAACTTTAGAAACTTGCCTTGCAAACATGCTAATCCACTGCCATCTTTGTTCAGTGCCTTAACAAAAATTGTCATCAACCCAAGTCTTATATGTCAGAGAGGGAAGAGAATCGTATCAGTCTGAACCAATGGCGTTTTTTTTTATATTACTCTTCCCTGGGACATATTCCTACCTCTTCCCCCACTGTTGCACCACATAATGGTTTTGACTATCACGACTGTCCCTCAAAAACAGAAAACAATATTTTGAGAATACCCCTTGTAATACAAGCAGCAAACCAATTTCTTTAAAGTCACCACAGATTTTCCAACAATGAACCTCATATTTTAAAACAAGTATACTCTCGGCCATACTTTCATTACTTTCTTTAAGACCTACAGAATGGAAAACTGGAACAGATGCAAGTTCGTTACCATTATGAAGTAACACAGCCTTTAAGGTGAACTTAGATTAATCTATAAACAATCGCCAGTCATCTGGATTATGCTCAATATCTGGCTCACTCGTTAAACCATTGATATCTATACAAAAGCATAGTGAGAGGTTTTATCATAATATGCTTTTGTATATGCTTATATACAGTTAGAGGATATATTATATTCTCTTCCATTATAAAATATTTTCCAAATTTCTGATGAATATTTCGAAACTCTGTAATTTTTGTACCCGGTACAAGTAATTTCCATTGTTGTGGCCTGGAGCCTACAAGTTCAGATTGTTCTTTTCACAAATTAAAGTCCCGTGCCAAATCATTCAAGTCCCCTTTCACTTTCTGAATCTCCTGGTTGGAAGACAGAATCTTTTGAAGTAGAGGCCTGAATAAATAGTATACATACTTTCATCTTTACATTTTGTAAGTACCTGCTTAAGTAATCGTTAGGACAAGGGTAGGCAATCTATGACACGCGTGTTATCGGCTGGTACGTGAACTCGTTTTCGATTGTGTATTTCTAAAATATGTGAAGTAATGTGCCATTTTAAGCATAGTTTTCAGAATCTTGTGTAAAAATGGACTAAAACACCTATTATCTTCGTGGAGATAAATTTCATGGTGGGTAGTATAATTACACTGGGCAACAAAAAATAATTTTTGAATGTTTCGAGCAGTTCATGAGGCAATTCCTACTAATTTTGGGTTGAGAAAAACAAATATGACAATGAAAAATTTCTATTAGCTGCAGTTTCTTTGATATATACACAAGGTGGAAGTATTACATATTAACGGATTGAGAGAAAAGGATACATTTTAATTACATACATGCTAAAAACAATGAAGGTGCATTTGATTTTTTAACTGGTAATTACATGCTAAGAGTTCTAAATTGCAGGAAAAATACTTCGCAGATATTCGTGTCTGAAGAGAATCATGTGGTGGCCTATTGACTTCGTCGTCTTTTAGCTTGCCTCTTGTGATGGAGTTCCGCAGAATCCCTATACAAAGACCTATAGTAATCCGCAAGCGTTACTTCATTCCAACGGCCCTGATATCTTTGTTCCATAATAGAAATGTCCTGATGGAATCTCTCCCCATGTTCATCACTAACAGTTCCACAACTAGGAGGGGAAAAGTCTAGGTGGGAGTGGAGAAAATGGATCTTAAGCGACATGTTGCATCCAAGGTTACGGTATTTTTGCAGGAGCACTGTCACCAAATGCTTGTAATTTTCATCTCTTTTGTTGCCTAAACATCCATGAACAGCACCCTTGAAGGC
Organism: Mantis religiosa; assembly: GCA_030765055.1. Taxonomy (NCBI): domain Eukaryota; kingdom Metazoa; phylum Arthropoda; class Insecta; order Mantodea; family Mantidae; genus Mantis; species Mantis religiosa. Next base: position 168,846,787 of record CM060950.1, on the reverse strand, counting down.
TTCCCAAGCTTCCTTTTCTTTCCCCTCCAAAATTTGGTCAAATGCAGGATCCTTTACAAGTTCTCTTATTTGTGATCCGACAAAAATGCCTTTCTTAACTTTTGCATCGCTTAGTTTCCAAAATTTCTCTCTGATTGTGTTTTGTTGTTTGACAGGTGTGCCAACTCCCAAAAAAATGCCCCCAAATTTAAAATCTTCACTCTAAAAATGAAATGTCACTTTATCTTCAAAACAAGAGCTAATCTACCATTTTATTGTGATTTTTTAATTCAGCAGATGGAAATACATGTAAATTCACTATTTTTAAGCCCGACACATTTTCATTGTTGCCCAGCGTTATTAGAGAAGTATTGCTGCCAAGTGAGTGAAACTTCCACGCGCTGCGGTTTCAGATAATCAACTGTAACGCAAACTGTCTCCCCACGCCATGAGATCTGCACACTTAAGTTTAACAGGATTCGATGGAGATAGATATTACTAGTGAAAACTTGAATGTCTAATTTCATTGCGTGTGAAATTATATATATATATATATATATTAAGCTCTCCACTAACATTTGAGGAAAGCATTAACTTACTAGTTTTAATTCGATGATTGAGTTCCCTTGGGAACCACCCAATACTTTGCATCTGGAGTTAACAATTCTGTACAATAAAAGTAACTAAATCAAGTAGTTTTCATATAAGAGAGTCTGGTTGACTCCTTAATTGATAATTCTGAAGCCATTGATGGTGTTGTTGTGCGCTAGATACAAAAATGCTCAAAGATTTTAATCAAACTGTCTATATGCAAGTGGATGTTCTACATATAATTATTTCATATAAATAGCTTTCAAGATATGGTAATAAACCTTATTTTTGTTTTAATATAATTTAAACAGTAGCGATTCTTTTTGTATTACAAATATTGAATTAAGTGTGTCTCAGTACAAACTGCTACTGACTCTTTATACTCCATTATGAAGAGTAAATATACTCGTACAATGCGTAGGACATGCATATTTCCGTAGATCTATTCTCTGTGTTAATCTGAGTAAAATATGTAGTACATTATTACTACTGTGGATGTTACAATATAATCCGAAACAGAGACAAAGGTGAATCAATGAGTGATGGCTCCTTCACATTAACAAACATTATGTTTAACGACAAAGTTCTGGTAATGGCCACAAATAACAAGGAGGTAATAGTAACAAAAGAAACGGAAAGGATATAACTGGCTAAGGTGTTTAAAAACAATGAATCCTTTTCTATGGTACTGCATTTTATATTTACGTATAGGATACACTGGTGGACGAACTGCACGTGGTTGGCTTTTTAGTGTTTCAAAAATTACATTTAATTACCGTAATGAGGTATGAGAAAGAATTGCTACACAATAAAATTACCAAGAGAGTGTACCGTTGTAGTACAGACATAAGTCCGAACATTACTGAGCGAATGAGCTTATATCCTGATAAAAATAAGTAGGCAGAAGACAGAAGACTAGGAATAGCTATTGTGCCTTCCTTATTACACAAACCTTTTAGGAAAACGGGAAAGTACCTTCACAGGCGTTTTTATTTTCTTTATTTTTTATTTTTAATTACGTCCTCCAACGTTGTCATATCGGACGATGAATGGAATGGATGAAATGATGCTCAAATGAGTCCGGGGTACATGGAGCTTAGAGTTACCTGACATTCGTCTTACAGGATAAGGGAAAACCCCGGAAAAACCTTATCCAGGTAACTCACCCTGACCGAGATTCGAACTCGGGACCTCTTGAACGTGAGGCAGACATACTACCATCTACGCTACCGAGGCGGGCCATCACAGGCTGCAATTCACTTCTGGAACAAAACAAGTTTGGTTATTATTAATAACGCAGTACACAAAACCTGGCGAAAGAAGATAAATTGAGATTATTTTTCAGCTTCACATTAACAGATAATGGCTTTCATGGATATTTTAATCCCCCAGTAAGTACTGTATTTAAGGAAATACATTTTCTAGAGAGTGCCTGGTATAGAAAATGGTCCTGGGAGTCACTTCCATACAGAATGAACTTGATGGCCAATGAACTCAGTGAAGCTACTAATAAAAACGAAATCTTTTAATCATTACCAGGATTACAGAAGCGCACGTGTATTAGCGACCTTTCACTTGAGATGAAACGTGATCTCGTGATTCGAGGTTGGATAGGGCGGTCCCTGACCGTCGTGGGGAGAAGCATTCCCCTTTCATTACTAATTCAAAAGGGTCACTGTCATCCACCTCCAACTTACCAATACACAAATGTGAACGGAATGTTTGAGGTTTTATGAGGAATAATTAGATATTTAACTACATTTGGAACGACGAATCCTTTGAGCTTTCATTTTATCTTCTAGTTCTCGTAACTTACTGGCTCATCAAAATTAAAATGTCACTTAAAATAACACAAAAATAGCAAGTTGGATATCCGTTATGATGGAGCTTTGATAAATACGTTTATGAATGACTAATATGCGGTTATCTGACTTCTGAAGATCTATTCAATTAAAAAGTAAAACGAGCGCCGTTTAAGCAGAAATTATCATCCGATAAAGGGTAGCTTTCTTATGAGGTCTAGACGATGCTGAGAGAAATAAAGGTGTATCAAGTGATTAATGTCAGGCCTACAGTAATAAAGTACGAAGATCCCAAAGAGACAATCAGTTAAATTGTTTTAGTAACTATACTGAACTATCAAATTGAAACCTATATTGCCAAATTACCGCTGTAATTAGTTGTATCAACCAACATAAATGGCTTGGAAAAGACGAGTCCGAAAATTAGTATGTTATCCTGTTTTTAAATATTCCGAAACAAGTCATGAGGAGATCCATATTCGAGAATAAGCATTTAAACTAGTGTACATTTTGGTATTTATATGCTGCTTCATAAAGTTGAACGGTCTGATGTCCTTGGGTCTTGGAAGAACAATGTGACGTCATCAGCATAGGTTCTGGCACAAAATAACCAAGCAGGACTGACAAAAACAGTAATTTGAACACAGCGAAGGAAATATTCCAAACGAATGGAGAAGTGTATCACCGAAAGAAGACAGCTGTGGGTCACGGAATTGTTAATATCTAGGTATCCACCGACTTGCAATTTCGGTGTTAGTTCACAAAGAACACTTTCATATTATATGTGTACCACCATGAGGGGAAACTTGAAGTGCTGAAGCACGTAGCATTTAACACTATAAAATCCTTCCGCAAAATCTAGGCAACAAATACTACAGTTTCAGATCGATGTGATTAATAATTCAGAAACGTGTTTTGCAGAATTTAACGGGTATCAAAATATACTCCTCCTTGTCTGCCAGATGTTACAATAAAGGATGCGTGATAGTACCGGACACTCATACCTGTAGCGCTGTTTCTTTAGAATTAAGGTCGGCTTATCATTTCCAAATCTAGAACAAGGTATCGGTTCCAGGAGGAAGGAAGAAAGGAAGGATTCTTGGAGGGAGACAGAATGTCTCAATTCTGTGTCCTATTAGACTTTTCTCAAGATTTACTGAAGGTTTTGGAAATCTAAAGCATGTGACCACCGATAAGAATACAACCCCAACATAAGTCAAAATGTAATCATGAGCACTACAAACCATGTTCTATGGAAACACATTATCCAACAGGAACATCTGATGAAATAATTGGTTGATCCGCAGAATAGTGATTCTAATTTTATAAAACTCAGCTTTATAAAATTTATGAGAGTTTAATAATCATTCCTAAAGTTTGGTGGTGTATGGTGAAACAAACGCACACTTCAAGCACATTTATTGGCATGAATGAATGTAAGTACTCAGTGATGGTGTTAGGAAGTTGACTGAATTTCAAATATAGAGATATTCGTTCATGATTCGAAAGATAAATCTTAACCCTATCTATGGTTGTAGACCTAGTTGTAGTCCTTAGGCTTTTCAAAATTGATTCAAATTTCCTTTTCTCGAGAATGGCACTAATGTACTCCAATACTCCAATTCTCGTCGCTCTTTTGTTCTGTAATTTCTTCATGAAATAGAAATACACACTTTGCTATAAATTGACCTTGCCTTGTACAATGAAGTTCCAGTTAGTACTGACACTAAAAGTTCTCCAATAAACACGTGATCTATACTCCAAAGGTATGGCTGGCATAGGACATCTCATTTCATTATCTGGGCATATATTCCAGCATATACAAATAGACCATCTTCACTTTCATCAGCCCAAGAGCGGCTCTTGCCATTCAAACGCATGCATTCCTCCTTTTAAAGAACTGAGAAATGACAGTATCATTAACAGCGCAGTGTAGTGTGCATTGAAGTAGTAAAGCTGTTTTCAAATAAAAGTCCTGCGGGAGATAATCAGGAACTTATACCGAAGTTAACAGTCTTAACAAACTTAACAGTATTTTTACTCCTATAATAGTAATTTTAGAAATCGCTCTGTTAATTATACTTTGGAACTTTAAATAAATCGGGCAATAAACATGTTACCAATTAGTATACTAAAGTGGCTGAGACTTTAAGTTTACATATGCTTCATTCTTCACACAAGTTGTGATGGAAGGCAAATAAACATATGAGTGACATTATTATTATTATTATTATTATTATTATTATTATTATTATTATTATTATTATTATTATTATTATTATTATTATTATTATTATTATTATTATTATTATTATTATTATTATTATTATTATTATTATTATTATTATTATTATTATTATTATTATCATTATTATTATTATTATCATCATCATCATCATCATCATTATCATTATCATTATCATTATCATTATCATTATCATTATCATTATTATTACTGTCATAACTATCTTGATCCTCTTCCTTTTTAACATTGGCAAGTAATACGTTTTATAAAGTAATAATCTTCTGTGTATTTAATGTATTTCTTTCACAAAATCTTCAAGAGTAATTAAGAATAAATATTCCTAGAGTACCTTGAAGTTCTATTCCTGTAATCTAGATTCCAGTGATAGAACTACAAGGTTGTTATAAAAATAAATAGCTCTTGAAGCTTATGAAAGTAGGGAAATTACCACTATGTAGCTAAATTTATATTGCAACTATGATTTTCAGACATTTTAATAAATGCATCTACTCTAAGTGTGACAATTACAGGTATTTTACACCCTTTGCTGCTCATTTGAGGAGCAATTCACTATAATAATTCATTTTAGTGTTCACTTCATGTTTAGCGCAACCGACAACAAGGTTGTCTGTAACAGAATAAACCGCACTAATTTGTTAAAGCAAGATAACACCACAATTCTGGACTTTGCGAAATAAACAGTTGAATACATTATATTTCAAAATACGCTGGATATTTAAAAAGACTTTGGTTAATGACACAAGCATCTTCTTTTAGAGAAACATTTATCTAAATGCTGCGTATTAATAATGTGTATATTCCCTAGGTTTTTCACATCAAACTTTCCAATATTAGTAAGGATTTAAGTGTTTGCAGAAAATTCAGTAAATACGTTCATTTGACATACTATTTCACTAAAACTATAATTTTAAAGCCATATTCTTGATGCCGTAAATGTGGAAATTAAGAAACGGTTAAACATACAGGAAAAGCATAATGTGTGTTTGCAATTTGAATTCATGTTATGTGTCCTCGGTGAAACAGAATTTTGTGCCTTCAGCCTGTTCCTCTTGATCTATGCTGCTCATTGACTAAAACGCATATGAGCAAAGACAAGCTCAAGAGATCTTTATGGTAATATTTACAAAGAACAGCACAGAAATCTGTTGTCTAGTACTCCGGATAACGGCAGTAGAATGAGAATGAAATGTGGAGTTATGACAGGCCATTTCTTCTTTCTTTGTAAATAGCTGTTGTTTACATATCCACGGGTAGAACGTAATGTACATTCAAGCAGACTAGGTTGCAGATCTTTCCCTGGCACTGATGTTAGCCTACCTATATTTCTCCAAGCAAAAGATGTGTAAGTTGAGAGGCAGGGAATGTGAACAATGAAACTGAAGCGATCAATTTTCCTTTAATAGTGATTCAGAAGTATATTTTCAGTGTAAATAGAAAATCAAAGCATTCTCGAGCAAGTTATATTCCTAATGAGGAATTTGATATCACCAGCAGCAACAGCAACAGAAAATGTTTTATAGATGGCAAGTAGAAAATGAAAAATACACACGCGAATACACAGATTACTTCTTTATAATCTATTTTAATTAGGCTATTCCGATTCCGTTTAAGCAATAACCTCTTTTTATGTTGGGAGGTAAGAGGTTCATGAATATATCAGTGCAAACATGCTAATTACCATAAAAGTACAAAAGCTTATTTCGTCGTACTTTCATCCTAGCCTTTGTGCCTTTGACTTTCAGTACGTTGGAGATACCTTTAATACGAAACTACAAAACTTCCGGAGAGTAGTAGTCGTCAAAATGAAAAGCAATATTCGGTAAATAACCAACAAACATTATAAATGAAATTCACTCTTTTTAAACCGGTATACAATCTGTTTGTTCTAGAACTATTTATTAGTGGTCGGTTTAAAATCTTCTGTAATAACTATATTGTTAGTTTTACTACTTTATTGAAGTACTATGAACTCACACAATGATATCACCGGTTGTTGAGACCTGAATTTGAATGTCCGAGAACGTGTATCATTTGCTGAGATCAGTCATTTGAAATTATGATCTACTTGACACTTTTCACATTCATCTTATGTGGAAGCGGACATCATTAGTATTAATGTAATGCATTACAGGTCTTCCTCCTATCGCCCACGCTATTCAGAGATCTCTAATATATTGTTAAACAAAGGGACACGACACCTTGACCTTGAGTTCCATGAGCTAATAAGTAAATTCACGTGATTGGTACGAAACTTCTCATCACTGTTACAACCCTAAGTCTCCTATGATCACCTTCAATTACAGATAACCGTGTTTTAACGTAGTTTATATCAATTTAGCTTAATTTCTTTTTTACTTAGCCATTATTAAAGCACTTTAATGACGTCTGCACGAAAATATAGGGCTTTTTATTTGTATATAGCTTAATAAAGCTTATTTGTTCATAATGTTTCCTTGCAATGCTACTCGTCAAACAACCAAATAAGCTAATTTAAGACTTTTGTAAACGACGAATAAAGCAATCAAAAAAACAGACAACTCCCTCAATCCTCTGAGAGACAGTTTTCAAAGATAACACTTTGCTGAGTTTAGTTTATCCAAAGAAAATATTGTATAGATGTATTTTCCTTATCCGGATGACATTTACATTAACTTGTTGCAAACCCTTCCATAAACGTAGAGGGAACAGAAAAACGAGAAAATAATCGTAATATTACTGTTAACGTAGTTGATTATGTAGTCTATGGGCTTACACTTCTAAGTCTGCCAGTCACATTAGATTTCGTTGCAGTTCCACATGTTATAGACAAACGACCTGATTTCTTTCAGATGCTTTACTTCGACGCTTTCGTTATTAAAGCTGGTTTCTGGAATTCTTTTTCTGTAGTTCTAAATGTATTCTTCGCTATAGTTGGATTTACCTTTCTGTTAAGCCTAGTGGTATAGTCAGAAAGTGCCGTACAAAACAAACGCATTCAACAGCTTAATGAGTGAAAACTGAATTAATCAAGTTAGATGTGACGTACTTTGTTTTAGATACGTTATACCAAATGGTAGCTGGTTGACCATTATGTATGCTTCTACATTACCTTTCAGTATTGCATTATGCCGTGCATTAATTGGCTGTGACATATACTTTTCATTGAGCTTTCATTAGTGAATAATTGTCACCACTGATAATGCCGAAATATTTTATACTGTCACCGATCGCATTGTTTCGTTGGTGCCGCAAGCTGCAGCCAGCGCATGGGTGAGCACTGAGCGCTTGCCGAGAGAGAGAGAGAGAGAGACAGACAGACAGACAGACAGACAGACAGACAGACAGACAGAAAGAGAGCAAGGGACAGAGTGATGTCTGCATAGTTCCTTCTTTCTCTTGCCGCCGCGAAAGGCCTTGAAACGTCGGTGGCTTTCTACAAAAATGATTGGAGGTATAAAACCTGCAAGTGTTAGAGCGCAGTCAGTAGCTAGTGAGTTGTTGATTGAGTATGCAGCTGTGCAGTGTAAGAGTTGTATAAGGGTTATTGAACTGTGCCGCAGTAAATTCTTTTATTTGTTTACTGTGACGGGAGTAACGAGACGACTTTAAAGACTGCGTTGTGTGTTACGTTATTTTGCTGCTGTAAGGGGTGCACAAATCGTCTTCTCCCTGAAATAAAGATCATTATAAATGTTTTGCAAATAAGGCTTTAAATTCTACAAACCAAAGTCACATTTGGTGTCAGGAGTGGAACACGAATATGGAAGCTGCATTGCTCAAGATTTTAGAAGAGCTGAAAGAAAATAGAACAGCGAATGACACCCTCATTGCGAAGACAGAAGGGGCAAATAACAACCTGGCTGCGGACATGAAAACGGCAAATAGCACCCTGACTGCGACGATGACTGAAATGAAGGCCTAATTAACGACGGAAATGAAAGCGATGAACGACAGCCTGGCAACCGAAATGAAGGCTGCGAACGAGGCCCTCGTCACCAAATTTGAAGAGCAGTTGGTCCGCATGAGAAATGACGTCACAGAGCTGGGCAAGCGGATGGGCTAAGTGAATGAGCGCGTCGAAGACCTGGCGAGCAGCGTTAACGACCTAGAGGGAAAGGCCGACAGCAACACCAAGTCCCTAAACGCCATAGTGAAGGACATTGTTGGCAGAAGATTAAAGGATTTGTAGGCCACAGCGCCGGAACGCAACACAACTGCGCGAGTGAAACCACCTAAGTACGAGGGCACGTCAATTTTCGAAGTCTTTCGACGCCAATTGGACGCAGTGGCCAAGCACAACATGTGGTCGCCAGAGGAAGAGGCCGCCCAGCTAATAGCCAGCATGCAGAGACGGGCCACAGAGGTTCTGAACGCGGTCTAGACTGCGGCACCCAAGAACATCTGGGAGGCCCTGGAGAACCGGTTCGGAAACCACCGTTTGACTGCAGCCTACCGCAGCCAGCTAAAATCGAGGCCGCAGCAGCCAGGGGAGACGCTGCAGGAGTTCGCCCTGGCAATCGAATACCTGACCAGCAAAGCCCTGGTCGACCTCCCACCCGGAATTGTATCCCGAGAAGCCGCCTACTCCGTCGACGGGGAACAAGATGCCGAGATACGCCAGTTCTGAACGCGGTCTAGACTGCGGCACCCAAGAACATTTAGGAGGCCCTGGAGAACCGGTTCGGAAACCACCGTTTGACTGCAACCTACTGCAGCCAGCTAAAATCGAGGCCGCAGCAGCCAGGGGAGACGCTGCAGGAATTCGCCCTGGCAATCGAATACCTGACCAGCAAAGCCCTGGTCGACCTCCCACCCGGAATTGTATCCCGAGAAGCCGCCTACTCCGTCCACGGGGAACAAGACGTCGAGATACGCCAGCGCCTAATGCTTGGGGACTACAAAATCATCCACGGGGCACTTACGGCCGCATTGAGGATGGAGGCGGCCAATGTGACGGCTACACCGACTTCGAGAACAAGGAATATCCGCTACAATAGAGACCGAAGACCAGCTGAGGGACACCCGCGAACACCAAGCGGCCTGTGTAGGGGTGTGGCGAGCCGGGACATCTGGAGAGAGATTGCCCACACCACGAAGAACAGCCGGAAAAGGAATAAGGGCCGGCGTGGCGAGGGGCACGTCGGCGCCGTCACCACCATCCGCTCGAGTGACACTGCGCGCCATCAGGCTATGTTTGAATGACAGCCTCATCGCGGACGGTTGAGTGAGAGTGAAGCCATGCTGCGAGCTTGTGGACATCCGAGCAGCCGTGACGGTCATCAGACCTGACGTAGCCAGGGGTTTACCGTCGAGAAAATCCAGCCCACCATACCAGCTAGTGACGGTATCGGGTGACGTTTTGCCCGTGGAGAGGGAGGCCCTGCTGCAGCTGAGCTTGGGACGGAGCGCCGTGCGTCTGTGTGTATTCATCGCGGAGGTGGCTGAAGAGGTGATACTGGGACTAGATGCCCTCAGGAGCCACGAGGCGACGGTCGACGTCAGTAGGAAGGTCCTTGTGGCTCAATGGAAAGGAGGTGAAGATCCGGCACCCCGAGGAACGACCTGGAATCTGTAGGGTCATCCTAAGGGAAGACGTGATTTTCCCCGCGAGAAGCGAGATGTTTGTGACGGCATGACTGGAAGGCCAGTGGACAAACAACTTGCTCCTGGACCAGAAGACCCCTGTGCACGGGCCCTGTGTAGCCAGGACATTGTTGCCCTGCCGAAAGGAGGTGTCGGTGAGTCTGCTCAACCCAACGTACACCGATAACGACATCCAGGCCAGGACGGAGTTGGGGACGTGTGAGCCTGTGGTCAGCGTAATGCCAATCCACAAGACCCATGAGCAGCTGCCGGCTCAGCACCTGGGGCCCCGGCTGGAAAGTTAACTGCAGAGGGCGGCCGACCACCTGACCGCAGAGCAGCTAGATAAGTTTCGTCAACCGTTGGGACGATACCAGCATGTTTTCAGCCAAGCTAACAATTCAATTCATGCCAGAGGATCTACTCCCATTAGTCCTGGACCCGTAGGACCAAGGAACCGGGCCTCCTTCTACCAGGGAGTTACCGAGCAGTCCTAAAAGGGCGCCCGGCTCCTCTGAGGATCTTTCCTAGGGCAAGATCTAGAGACTAACAAGCCTCCCCTCATCTTGTTCTGTGAACTCAAGACGCCACTTATGTGCGCCAACACCAAAATGGGAAAATTACCGATATGACCTCGATGGGGCCGCCTGGCGATCTAGCACACCTTCTACTAGCTATGCTGGCTAGTACGTGCGAATATTGATGGCTCCCCTCAACCCCGTCCGGAGACGTACCCGATCTCCCACGGGTATCGGGAACCACTGCCCCCTCGAGTCCAAACCAATCCGAACAACTCCCTATCAGGGAGTGGCTCGAATGTTCGGCCCGAGGTTCCTCTAATAACGTCAGAGGTACCACGAGTGCTAAAGATCTGCAGCACCCGCACCACGGCAGCTGAAGGGGACGGATCCCCTCCCCTACGGGGAGCCAAGGTAACAGTTGAGTCCAGAGGTTCTACTCCCATTAGTCTTGAACCCGTAGGAACAAGACCCGGGTCTCTTTCAACCAGGAAGCTATCCAAGCTGCCCAAAGGGCACTCGGCGTCCTCCGTGGGGCTTTCCATAGGACAAGAACTGGGCTACAAACAAGCCCCCCCATCTGGTCCAAGGACACAAGACGGGATGGAAGTGGATACGCTACATACGCGCGCCAACACCAAAGGTGAAGGCTACCGATATGACCTCGGTGGGGCCGCCTGACGATCTAGCACGCCTTCTACTAGATTTGCAGGCTACTACCCGGGAGAATTAATGGCTTGCCTCAACCCCGTCCTTAGACATACCCGATCCCAACGGGTATCGGGAACCACTGCCCCCTCGAGACCATCCCAATCCGAAAAACTCCCGAAGGACGGACTCAGATGTTCGGCCCGAGGTTCCTCTAGTAGCGTCAGAGGTACCACGAGTGCTAAGGGTCCGCAGCGCCCGCACCACGGCAGCTGAAGGGGACGGATCCCCTCCCCTACGAGAGGAGCAAGGTAACAGCGACTACGGCCGCACGGACCGTGTGCCTCACCGCATCGACACCGGAGACGCCCGGCCTATTCGGCAACCACCGAGACGGGTTCCGCTGGTGAAACAAGAGGCGTTCCGGCACATGCTGGAGGACATGAGAGTCAGGGGAGTAATCGAAGAGTCTGACAGCCCTTGGTGTTCCCCTCTAGTTTTGGTGACGCAGAAGCCCGGCGAGTTACGCTTCTGCGTGGACTACAGGAAGCTGAACGCTGTCACCAGGAAGGACTGCTTCCCCTTACCCCGGATTTCCGACACTGTGGACACGCTTGCTGGTGTGCAGTGGTTCTCGACCCTGTACCTGAAATCGGGTTACTGGCAGGTGGCTCTAGACCGCAGAGACAAGGAGAAAACCGCATTCTCGAGAGGCTAAGGGCTCTGGTAGTTTACAGTTATGCCCTTTGGTCTCTGCAGCGAACCAGATACCTTCCAACGCCTCATGAAGTCAGTAATGAGAGGATTGACTTATGACGCCGGCCTGCTATACCTGGACATCATCATCGTCAACAAGATATTCGAAGACCATATTAACAACCTGAGCAAGGGACTACAGAGACTGCAGGCGACCAACCTTAAGCTGAACGCGAAGAAGTACCAGCTGTTCCGCAAGGAAGTCAACTACTCGGGCCACATAATCTCACCAACCGGAGTGACCACGGACACGGAGAAGGCACAGGCTGTGAGAGATTGGCCTTGCCCAAAGGATAAGCGAGATTTCCGAAGTTTCCTGGGCCTGTGCAGTCATTGCCGCTGCTTCATATGGGGTTTCTCCAACATCGCCAAGCCTCTCTCTCGTCTGACGGAAAAACACCGGCCTTATGTGTGTACGGAGGATTTCCGAAGGCGCTTTCTGGCGGCTGACGAAGTAAGTTTGCAGTGCTCCTATTTTGGGATTCCCAAAACCTGGCAGCGCCTTCTTTGTGGAAACCGACGTCAGCGACCATTGCATTGGAGGTGTCCTATCACAAGTCCAGAACGGCCACGAGCGGGTAATAGCCTACTACAGTATGACGCTGTCCAAGGTGGAGAAGAACTACTCAGCTACCCGGGTAGAGCTGCTGGCGGTAGTGAAGACTTTGGAGCACTTTTCTAAGTACCTGTACGGTCATCCATTTGACCACAGAACTGACCACTCCCCACTAACCTACCTACTTTGCTTTAGAAACCTGGAGGACCAGAAGGCCTGTTGGGTCCAAAGGCTGTAAGAGTACTCTTCACCTCCGAACATCTTAGAGGAATGAGCCACGCCAACGAAGACGCCTTGTACCGAAGACCCTGCCTGGAAGAGTGCGGCCAGGGCACCAAAATGAAAAAGAAGGAGCATGCCGCAGCTCTCAGAGTGGTCACGGCAGTGGCTGCGGACGGTTGGGATTACGCAGGCCTGAGGTGGGAGCAGCTGGCGGACGCTGACTTTTGGCCACTCTTGAAGAAAATGGAGGCAGGGACTAGACTGACCAGGAAGGACATCGCACCCATAAGCAGTATTAAACACTCCACTTTCTTCACTGCGAAAGCGTCGTCTGTCATTGACGGTGTACCATCTCTTGGCTCATCTGACAGGGACATGTGACCAGTTTGAAAATTCTACCTCACTATAGTGTCATACGATGGGTGATCATTTCCCCAATGGGACTCGTTAACGACCAAAGAGGGTGTGCAGTTAAGGGTATGGTAATCACCCGATGGGAAGACACGGAGAGAGAGAAAGAAGTAGGTACTTCTCCGGAATAAGGTCCCGGAAGTCCTGGAGGAAGTGCACGTTGTACTTCAGGAGGACACCTAGGAGCAACCCGAACGATCAACAAACTTCGACAGCGCTACTACTGGCTGAGGCTGCTAGCACACGCTGAGAGATGGTACCATCTGTGGCACATGTGCGCGGCGATTCGTGGCCTCCAAATTAGGAGCCGGGGTTGCGTGAAGCAGTACAACGTCGGAACGCCTTTCGAAAACATCGCTGTCGACATAACTGGACCATTTCTAGTGTCCGATCGAACCAAGAAGTACCTGATGGTGTCCGTGGACTACTTCACCAAGTGGCCGGAGGTGTATGATATCCCGAACGAGGAGGCGAAGACGATTACAGACTGCCTTGTGGAGCAACTGTTCTGGCATTTTGGGGTCCCGTTAGAACTCCACAGCAACCAGGGCACCAATTTTGTGTCTAACCTATTGAAGGAGGCTCTGGAAAGGCTTGGAGTCAACATTACCCGCACAACACCTCTACATCCGGAGTCGGACAGCATAGTCTATATATATATATATATATATATATATATATATATATATATATTATAACACGAGGGTATCTAACAGGGCAGTCCACACAGAGTGAAGACCGACCCCCCACTCTGACGACCAGGGAGTTACCAAGCTCTCCCAGAGGTCACCAGGCGCCTCCGTGGGCCTTTCCATAGGACAAGACCTAGAGACTAACAAGCCCCACATCTGGTCCAAAAACACAAGATGGGATGGAAGTGGATACGCCACTTACGCGCGCCAACCCCAAAGGGGAAGGCTACCGATCAACCTCGGTAGGGCCACCTGTGATCTAGCACACCTTCTACTAACTATGTAGGCTAGTACACGGGAACATATGGCTTCCCTCTACCTCGTCCGGAGACGTACCACTTGCCCCTCGAGCCCAACCCAATCCGAACAACTTCCATTCAGGGAGGGGCTCGAATGTTTGGACCGAGGTTCCGCTGGTAACGTCAGAGGTACGAGTGCTAGGTTTCCGCAGCGCGGGCCACGCCGTGGCTCAGTGGTTAGACCGCTTGGCTCTCACCAAGGCGACCCGGGTTCGATCCCAGGCGACCGCAAAGTGAGATTTGTTGTAGACAAAACGGCGCTGGGCGGGTTTTCTCCGGAACCTCCGGTTTCCCCCGCCATCTCATTCCACCGTTGCTCCATCTTCATTTCATGTATCATCAGTGCCACCGCCTGCGGTGCCATATGTAGTAAAAGTGGGCATTAAACACTACACATTTCATTTCATTTCCGCAGCGCTCGCACCACAGCAGCTGAAGGGGACGGATTCCCTCCCCTACGGGAGGTCATGGGATACATCAAGATCCTAAAAGAACACCTCAGGAAGCTCGTGGCCAGACATCAGCGGGAGTAGGAAATCCCGGTGCCATTGTTCTTGCTGGCCTACCGCTCGTCAACACACAACACCACTGGGTTTACGCCAGCAAGCTTAATGTTCGGTCGAGCGCTGGCCTCCCTTGTGACCTGGCTTTTGGGAGCCTCCCAGAAGTGAAACAGCCGGCAGCGAAGTATATGGAGAACGTCGTGGGCCATCTCCACGATATGCATGAGATGGCTCGTCAGAACATCCAGATGGGTAGCGACCGCATGAAGACCTGGTATGACAGGCAAGCCAACAGCCAAGGTGGCGTGGCATAGTTGTACACTGTAACCGGACCAAGGGACGCAGCCCAAAACTTCAACAACCGTGGCAAGGACCGTACCTGTTGGTAAAGGAAATTAACGACGTGGACTACCGCATCCAGAAGGTGCCCCGAGGAAAGATGTTGGAGGTACACTCTGATCGTCTGGCACGTTATGGTAGTGCTGTTCGGGACAACCAGCCTTGAGGAGGAAGCAGTGTCACCAATCGCATTGTTTCGTTGTTGCCGTAAGCTGCAGCCGGCGCGTGGGTGAGCGCTGAGTGCTTGTTGAGAGAGAGGCAGAAAGAAAGAGAGAAAGAGACAGAGTATGTTTTGATAGTTCTTTCTCTTGCCGCCACGAAAGACCTTGAATCTTCGGTGGCTTTCTAGAACAATGCCTGGAAGTATAAAACCCGGAAGCGTTAGAGCGCAGTCAGTTGCTAGTGAGTTGTTAATTGAGTATGCAGCTGTGCAGTGTGAGAGTTGTGTGAGGGTTATTGAACTGTACCACAGTGAATTCTTTAATGTTTTACGTGTAGCGGGAGTAACGAGACGACGTTAAAGACTGCGTTTCTGTATGTTACGTCATTATGCTGCTCTAAGGGGCATACAAAGCCTCTTTTTACTGAAATAAAGAGCATTTTAAATATTCTGCAAAAAGACTTAATTCTACACACCAACAAAGTCCCAATATGTGGGGTCTGCAATAGCATATAATAAAACATAGTGAGAATCAAACCCTGAAATTTACAACTGTGAGTAAATTTAAAAATGTTATGGTTAGAAGGCTGTATTTGGTATCAGTAGAAAATATTTTTACATTTTCTAATTTCTGTTACTTTAGGTCATCACTTTATTGATTGTTTCCGGTGCTACCACTGAAAGTCTATTGTAGCTCAACTGCTGAGACATGGATGTCACCTCCAAATGGAAATGTTTAGCTGCGGAGAACTACAGGTCATGCTTGTGATGTCATCATTAGCAACATGAATGTTGTTATGACTGTGCAACAACAGCATGTCAGAAATGACTGAATGGCAAAGCGTGGAAAGGTATCGGTTGGAAACAACAATGTTTAGACAGTCTATCGCAGATACACGGACAGTTGGTGTATGTACACTCTGTTTAGGTGTGATCGTATCTTCTGGACAGCAATGTCTTATACAGTGGCTGGCGCGAGAAATCACATATAATGTGACTCAATATTGTGAGAGGGAGAAACAAGAGGGAATCAAAATCCCTTTGTGTCAAGCAACAAACGGGTAGCTGAAATGGTAAATTACCTTTGTATATAATAATTAAATGGGTAACCATTCATATCACAAATACGGCTACCAAGTACTCTATTTGTGTTTCGTTACTCACTGTACATCTGCTTACTAATACTTCTCTTCTAATAAACAAGATAAGCGAATGAAGCGCTGGGGCACTGCAGGTGAATATGCCCCATCGCTCTGTCATGTGGTACGCCACACTGATCCAAACATTCTAACACATTTGTATCATCAACATATTCTGCGAAAATGTCGCGAGAACCACGGGCTATTTTATTTTCTGAAAATGTGCTTTCATTTAGTGATACGACAACTAGACATGATATTATTAGGAACAGAGTTTTGAATGTGTAAATTTTTTCTGCTTTGAGCGACAAATATTGAACTAAGCATAAATATTCAATATGGTGTTACTATCACAAATACCACAGTTTATTTCACATAAAAGTGCATAACTTTAGAATAAAGATGATAATTAAATAATTTTCATAACATAGGCATCGACACATCTTATGCATGCTTTAGCAACAATCTATATTTTATATTATGGTTTTGTTTTCCTTTCAAATGAGTGTGGCAAACATAATATGAACTCGGTTTATCACAAGTGATGCTGGCCAACCTTCTGTCATGTGCTGAAACCTTAGATTAGATTTCAATAGAACACTGTACTGGTGTCTGTCTAAGGTGTACTGTATATAGTATGTATATATATTGTATATATATATATTGTATATATACCGCAAAGATGTTTCACCTGTAGGAGTATTCCATTGTGTGCTATGTTGGAGGCATGCTGAAATTGGGAAAAGTGAGTGTTAGAGATCTAGGAATTGAAAGAATATTAAAATACTGCTTTAGAACACAGCGACTGCCAGACTGCTTGTAAAACTGTGCTTGAATTTACAAAACACACACACACACACACACACACACACACACACACACACACACACACACTCACACGCACAGGAGCATAGCAGAACATGGTTTGGAGAAGTTAAAGAGCTTTTAATGACAAATGCATTAGGGGATATGTGGGCACCAGGATACATATTAATGAAGGGAAGTGGAAAATAATTAGGGATATACTGGAAGATATTATATACAAATGAGGAATAAAAGTACACTTAATTTTTATAAGGAGTGGAAATCCGAATATTGGAGGAAGTTTTACCTGCAGTTGTGTGATAAAAAGAACGGGGGGGGGGGGGATTGCGCGGTTTCGTTTGGGAACTTGGAAATTGAGGAATGAGAGGATGAGTATGTTAAAGGAAAGTATCCTATATGTAAGGAAAAAGAGGATACGATTCACTTATTACTAGAATGCTCGGAGACAGAGTGTTGGAGACAAAAATTTATTGGTATAACATGATTAAATACAAAGTCTTGACAGTGAGAAAATTTATTAAAGACAAATCAGAACTGAAAACTGTGGAAAATTTTCTGTGGAAGATTAAAAATAAATGGAAATGGTTGGTGAACAGGACAGTTAAGACTGAATTTTTGTTCGTTTGCAAGTGATGCAATTTTGTTAGTATTGTTGCATATTGAATGTAAACCCACGAGAGATTCATAAGATATGCTGTGAATAGGAATGTGTATACTGTGACTTTGTGGGTTCGTGAAATTAAAAGTCAAATTGCACCACTAAAAAAATGTTCTTTATTTCCACAGAATTACAATAGCAACATGCCGATTACACAGAATTACGTAATACACACAATTACGGTTCACCAGTTCGTCCGTTACAGTTCCACTTTGCTCTCGCAATTACGGACACTCCTCCGATGCACGTGCAGTCTTCTCGTCCGTACACTAATACGGCGCTCCTACGCTGCTCGTCAAGAACTGAACTCACTCGGAACTGCAGCCCCTTTTTATACGAATATCGCTGTTTTCTCGAAATCTCGCGGTTCAGTGAATCATCACGAAGGTTCGAGACGGCAGGGGGAGTGGAAAGAGACGGCACAGTGATGTTTTTCCAGCCACCCCTCTTTACCGCTATAAGACAAATGGGTGGGCATGCTCGAACGCCTCTCGTCCGGCTCCACCGCCGGTGGGCTCCACAGGAAGGCCCGACGTTCGGGTGACACTGCTCCCTCCTCAAAGCTGGTCGTCCCAAACAGCACCATTGAAGCGTGCTAGGCGATCCAGGTGTACCACCATCTTCCCTCGGGGAACCTTCTGGATGCGGTAGACCACGTCGTTAATCCTCTTCACCACCCGGTACGGTCCTTGCCATGGCTGCTGGAGCTTCGGGCAGCATTCCTTGGTCAGAGTAGGACGGTACAACCAGACCAGGTCACCTTGCTGGAACCCTTGGCTGTTGGCTTGCCTATCATACCTGGTCTCCATGCGGTCGCTCGCCTTCTGGATGTTCTGGCGAGCCATTTCGTAAATGCGGTGGAGATGGTCCACCAAGTTCTCCACATACTCGGTCGCTGGCTGTTTCGCTTCCGGAGGGCTTCCAAAAGCCAGGTCACAAGTGAGGCGTAACTCCGGCCGAACATTAAGCTGGCTAGCGTCATCCCAGTTGTTTCATGTGTAGACGAGCGGTAAGCCAGCAATAACAGAGGCACCTTGACGTCCCAGTCTCGCTGATGGCTGGCCACGACCTTCACCAGGTGTTCCCCTAAGGTCTTGATGTATCTTTCGACCATGCCATCCGACTGGGGATGTAGAGGCATCGTGCGGGTCTTGTTCACCCCAAGCCTTTGTAGTGCCTCCTTCATCAGGTTGGACTCAAAATTGGTGCCCTGGTCACTGTGCAGCTCTAACGGTACCACAAATCGACAGAACACTTGCTCCACGAGGCAGTCAGTGATTTTCCTTGCCTTTTGGTTCGGGATGGCTTACACCTCCGGCCACTTGGTGAAGTAGTCCACGACCACCATCAGGTACTTGTTGCCTCGATCGGACGTCGGAAATGGTCCAGCTATGTCGACAGCGATCCGTTCGAATGGCGCTCCGACGTTATACTGCTGCATGCGACCCCGGCTCCCAGTCTGGGAGCCGCGACTCGCTGCGCACACGTGACATTGACGGCACCATCTCTCAGCGTCTGCTCGGAGTCTCAGCCAGTAATAGCGCTGTCGTAGTCTGTCAAACATCCGGTTCGCTCCCAGGTGTCCTCCTGAAGTACCGGCGTGCACTTCCTCCAAGACTTCCGGGACCTTACTCCGGAGAAATACCAACTGTTCTCTCTGCGTCTTCCCATCGGGCGATTCCCATACCCGGAGCAGCACGCCCTCTCTGATCTTCAACGAGTCCCATTAGGCCCAGTACGACTTGTATGTGGCGCTCCTCGGTGCGATGTCCTCCCAGATGGGTCTTGTCCCTGCCTCCAGTTCCCTCAAGTTTGGACCCAAGTCTGCGTCCGCCAGCTGCTCCCTCCTCAGGCCTGCGCTATCACAGCCATCCGCAGGCACTGCCGTGACTACTCGGACTGCTGCGGCACGCTCCTTCTCTTCCACTCCTGTGCACTGGCCGCACTCTTCTGGACAGGGCCTTCGGGACATGGCGTCAGCGTTACCGTGGCTCTTTCCTCTACGATGATCCGAAGTGAAGTCGTACTCCTGCAGCCTCTGAACCCAACGTGCTGTCTGGCCTTCCAGGTTCGTAAAGCTCAATAGCCAGGTTAGGGCGGAATGGTCAGTCCTCAGGTGGAATGTCTGACCGTACAGGTATTTGTGGAAGTGCTCCAATGTCTTTACTACCGCCAGTAACTCTCGTCGGGTGACGTAGTAGTTCTTCTCTGCCTTGGACAGCGTCTTGCTGTAGTAGGCTATCACCCGCTCATGGCCGTCCTGGATCTGCGATAGGAGGCCTCCAATGCAATGGTTGCTGGCGTCGGTGTCCACAATGAAGGCGCCACCCGGTTGTGGGAAACCCAAAATTGGAACAATGCACAGGGTCTCCTTCAGGTGCTGGAAAGGATCTTCGGCGTCCTCCGTCCACACATAAGGCTGGTTTTCCTCTGTCAGGCGGGAGAGACGTTTGGCGATGTTAGAGAACCCCTTTGTAAAGCGTCGGTAGTAACTGCATAGCCCCAGGAAACTGCGCAACTCTTTCTTATCCTTTGGGCGAGGCCAACCTCGCACAACCTGTGTCTTCTCCGGGTCTGTGGCCACTCCGGTTGCTGAGACTATGTGGGCCAAGTAGTTCATTTCCTTGCGGAAGAGCTGGCACTTCTTCGCCTTCAGCTTCAAGTTGGTCGCCTGAAATCTCTGTAACACCTTACTCAGATTCTCGAGATGGTCTTCAAAGGTCTTACCGACGATAATGATATCGTCCAGGTATAGCAGGCAGGCGTCGTAGGTCAGTCCTCTCATCACTGACTCCATGAGGCGCTGGAAGGTAGCTGGAGCGTTGCAGAGGCCAAAGGGCATAACTGTGAACTGCCAGAGCCCTTGGCCTGTAGAGAATGCGGTATGCCCCTTGTCTCTCGGATCTAGAGCTACCTGCCAGTATCCCGATTTCAGGTCCAGGGTCGAGAACCACTATGCACCAACTAGCGCGTCCAGGTTGTCATCAATCCGGGGTAAGGGGAAACAGTCCTTCCGGATTACAGAGTTCAACTTCCTGTAGTCTACGCAGAAGCGTAGCTCGCCGTTCTTCTTTGTCACCAAGACTACAGGGGAACACCAAGGGCTATCAGACTCTTCAATTACTCCCTTGGAACTCATGTCCTCTAGCATGTCTCGTACCGCCCCTTGCTTCACCAGCGGAACGCGTCTACAGGGTTGCCGAATAGGACGGGCATCTCCGGTGTCGATGCGGTGAAGCACTTTGTACGTGCGGCCGTAGTCACTATCACCTTGGCTGAAGACGCGCTGATACCGTCTTAACAGTTGTCGAACTTTCTCCAGCTGCTCTGCGGTCAGGTGGTCGACCGCCCTCTCCAGTAGGCCTTCTAGCTGGGGTCCTAGGGGTTGCGTCGGCACCGGCTTCTGTGTCTTATCGATTGCTGTCACGCTTACCACGGGCTCGCACGTTCCCAACTCCGTCCCGGCCTGGACGTCGTGATCGGTGTCCGCTGGATTTAGCACTCTCACTGGCACCTCCTCTTGGCACGGCAGCAATGCCCTGGCTACACATAGTACGTGTACAGGCGTCTTATGTTCCAGCATTACGTTCCTGGTTCTCGGGCCTTCCAGTCGCGCCGTCACCTTCACCTCGCTCCTCGCGGAGACAACCAAGTCTTCGTTCAAGACGACCCTGCAAATTCCAAGGCGCTCTTCTGGTTGACGGAATATAACCTCTTCTCCGTTGAGCCGCAGGACCTTCTTGCCGTCGTCGACCGTCGCCTCGTGGCCCCTGAGGACATCCAGTCTCAGAGTTACCTCCTCAGCCATCTCCGCGACGAACACCCACAGACGCACGGCACTCCGTCACAAGTTTAGCTCCAACAGGGCCTCCTTCTCCACAGGCAATGTGTCGCCCGATGCCGTGACAAGCTGGTGTGGTCGGCTCGGCTTCCTTGTCGGCAGACCCTTCGCCACGTCAGGTCTGATGATGGTCACGGCTTCCACGATGTCCACCAGCACGCGGCAGGGCTTCCCTCTCACCCAACCGTCCGCGATGAGGCTGTCGTCCATCCGCCGTCTGACGGCGCGCAGTGTCACTCGAGGCGATGGTGTGGACGGCGCCGACGTGCTCCTCGCCACGCCGGGCCTTATTCGTTCTTCCGGCTGCCCTTTCTGGTGTCGGTAATCTCTCTCTAGGTGTCCCGGCGGTCCACATCCCCAACACAGGCCACTAGGTCTTCGCCGGCGTCCCTCTGATGGTCTTCTGTCTCCGGTGTAGCGGCACTCCTCGTTCTCGACGTAGGGATAGCTGTTACCTTGGCCGCCTCCATCCTTAAAGCTGCCGTTAGCGCCTCGTGAATGGTTTTATAGTCGCCGAGCATTAGGCACTGACGAATCTCTGTGTCTCGTACCCCGTCAACGAATGTGTAGGCAGCTCCCGGGATACGAACTCTGGTGGGAGGTTGACTAGGGCCCTGCTACCCAGTTGTTCGACTGCCAGGGCGAACTCCTGCGGCGTCTACCCTGGCTGCTGTGACCTTGCCTTTAGCTGACTGCGGTACGCTGCGGCTAAGCGGTGGTTTCCAAAACGATTGTCCAGGGCCTCCCAGATATCCTTGGGCGCCGCCGTTGTCTGTACCGCGTTCAGGACTTCCGGGGCCTGTCCCTGGAAGCTGGCTATTAACTGTGTGGCCTTCTCCTCTGGTGACCATTTGTTGTGCTTGGCCACTGCGTCGAATTGGCGGCGGAAGACCTCAAACGTTGACGCGCCGTCATATTTCGGAGGTTAGACGCGCGCCGATGTTGTGTCGCGTCCCGGCGCGTCGGCCTTCAAATCCTTCAACCTCCTGCCGACGACGTCCTCCACCATGGCGTTCAGGAACTTGACGCTGCTGTCGGCCTTTCCTTCCAGGTTGTTAACGCGGTTAGCAAGGTCTTTGACGTCTTCCGCCATGGCATTCAGGGACTTGGCGTTACTGTCGGCCTTTTCCTCTAGGTCATTGAAGCGGTTCGCCAGGTCCTCGATGCGCTCATCTACTTGGCCCATTTGCTTGCCCAGCTTCGTCACGTCATCCCTCACGCCGGACAACTGTTCTGCAAATTTGGGGGCGAGAGCCTCGTTCGCCACCTTCATTTCCGTGGTCAGTTCGGCCATCTTTGCGGTCATTGTCGTGGCCAAGTTGTTGTTTGCCGTTTCTGTCTTCGCTATTAATTAGGCCTTCATTTCTTCCATCTTCTCGGTGATGGATTGGCCGTCTTTATTTCTGTTAGTTCCGCCTTCATTTCCATCATCTTCTCCATAATCTTTTCCAATGGCGCGTCCATGGCTGTAATGTTCGGTGATGTTGTCGTCCCGCTTTTTGACACCAGTGTGGCTTTGTGGGTTCGTGAAATTAAAAGTCCAATTGCACCACTCAAAAATGTTTTTTATTTCCACAGAATTACAATCGGAACACTTGGCGATTACACAGAATTACGTAATGCACACAATTACGGTTCACCAGTTCGTCCGTTACAGTTCCACTTTGCTCTCGCAATTACGTACACTCCTCCGATGCACGTACATAGTCTTCTCGTCTGTACACAGGCACGGCGCTCCTAGTCTGCTCGCCAAGAACTGAACTCACTCGGCACTGCAGCCCCTTTTATAGGAATATCGCTGTTTTCTCGAAGTCTCGCGGTTCAGTAAATCATCATGAAGGTTCGAGACGGCAGGGGGAGTGGAAAGAGACGGCACAGTGATATTTTTCCAGCCACCCCTGTTTACTGCTGTAAGACAAATGGGTGGGCGTGATTGAACGCCTCTCGTTCGCCTCCACCGCCGGTCGGCTCCACAGGAAGTCCCGACGTTCGGGGTACAATACTTAAAGGGACTTCCCCTTAAGGGTTTACAATCTACTCTGCAAACGGGAGCGTAACTGAAAGGATAGGGGATCAGACGGTAGAGCTAAATGGTAAGGGAGTTTGTAGCTAGGTTAAAGATAGATAAATAGAGATAACAAAAGGTTCTATAAAATACCAATTTACTGTAGCCTAATGATTGGGTCTCAAGACCAGTCACTCCCGAAATCTTGAAGAGACTTGGGGTGGAATGGTGATAACAATTACATTAGTACACCAAAAGCCCAGACGGGCTTACCTTGGAGATGTGTTTGTATATAGCTGAAGATGCAAAGTGTAGAGTAGCCAACAGTAGTCGGCGGCATGATGAGCCTGAATTTAAGACCAGCATGGACTCCGGAGAAAGTAGATTTTAAAGAGTGACCTGCCGCATGTTCCCTGAATAAACTTCCAGCATCAAGTCCTCCAGTATAACAACATAATGACCTCTCGTATGATGACCAGCATCAAATTCTGGCGTGCGCTAACTCAACCAAGCTTAAATAGGGGTTCTGCCCAAATATGGCAGCTACTAGCCAAATAAGCAATTCCCAGGCTAGCTATTACTTTCCTCCCAAATATTGACTCATTTGTTGTATTCACTGTTTGCCTAATTGAGAACGTGTTGAGGCCTGTCACTGGCACCTGTGTATTGTTTCCCTTGATCAGCAGCATGTGTGATTCACCAGTCCAAACTACATGTTTTGCCAGTCAGCAAAATTTAAACTTAACTATGAACAAACAGCTTTGCCCAAACTCAGGGCACAGAAAATGAATGTTAAATAACAATGATTATAGTAATTTCTAGGTCTTGCTCAGACTACATACGCGGCAATATGAAAGTGATTTTGTAATTGTAAGAGGTTAGTGCATTGTCTGGTGTATGGCTAGGGGCAAGGCAACACTTATGCAACTTGAGCTAAGTACTTAATAAAATAAGTAAATACTAGCAAGCTTCAAAAACCAAGCACATCTGCTATTACAAAGCATTAAAACATGTACTTTGAGCGCATTGAGTTAACTATTCAGACTTTTGTTTTGTAAATTTAATCATATCAGGTTTACTTCATAATGACATTTCTTGTACAGTTATGCTTAGTCAGTATGTGCGCGCGTGAATGTTTAACTTATTACATATGTTTTCTGGGGCTTTCTTCCTATAGAACAATGTTAATATATTCTTGTAAATTTGCAGAATAAACGCAAAATATTGTACTGGATATTGCATTGTGTGCTACGAGCTGAACATTATTCCATTTCCATTTATTATTTTTGCTCCATCAGGTGAGAAGTGATCAGTAATACTAAGGAACGTATTGAGCGTTTCGCATATCGTTATTGTCTCCAAAATACTGAAGGTAAAATGTAGTAGAAGCTTCCAGTTAAAGAAATATGTGTTAAAGCAATTCTCCGGTATGTTCAAGCACAAATGGAAAAATTCTACATTATCAGAGTCGTAGGAAATCTGTAAACCCCGATTAACGCATCCAAGTAACAAAGCATTTATTGGACATCAAACTGCTCCTAGCGTCTTCTCCTATGAAAGCAAGTGCTTTTAGGTTAATCAGAAGCCTCCAGCTCACATTCAGTACCCTGAAGTTTCGCAGATTTTACTTAAATTTATGCCGAACTTTTGTTTCAGCGAATATTCCACAATTTAAAGTGATCAGTCAAGAGTTTAAAGCTTTTCTGGTGAAGTATACGTACTTGCATCCTGCTTTAAAGAAACAATTCCTAGGAAAGTGCCATTAAGAAGATTCAGAAACATCAGGGCAGTATGCGAAAACTATAAAATATGGTTGTGCTCACATGAAAGTCACATGAAGAAAGTTGGGGAATGTAGTGGTCGTACTCTAAAAAATGATGTTGTTTCTAATCGTTGGTTATTGCTAGCTAGCAATGAAATGCCAGGCTCAAATCACTTTAAAGTTTCTAGGCTCTTCATTGAAAGTTTGTTCATATTATGCACAAAGTTCGTCCATATCATGGACAAGTGGTATTAAGTACGATGAAGTGCTTATTTTTCCGGCCGAAACAGCATCTTAACAGAAGAGAGAGCTGCAGAATGACCTAAAGTCAGCTTCCGAAAACGATAGATGATCCTTGAATCTCAAAGTGGACAAATTGGTCTCCAATAGAAGCAAGTTATTTGTTAAGGCCCTATTGATCTCTTCAAGAACAAAAACTCCAATATTAAATTGTCACCAACACCAATTGTTACTTATCTGGAGGGCTCAGCTTTTAGTAATGGTGCATTATGCTTATCATTTTGAAAGCTCTAAATCGGATGAACTGGATGAACTGGATGAACTGGACAAAGACGATGCTTTATCAATTGAGAATGTTAAAAATTTTCTGTGACAGTTGTTTAAGAAATGACGTTGTGTATGTTGCAAAGGACTGCCTACATAGGATCCATAAATGCACTTACTGGGACTGCTTCAGAGCAGACATGTAAGACAAGCTTAAAACTCTACCTCAGAGGTTTCATGCTAAATGGAATTCCTGTAAAAGCCTCAAAAAGTGTATAAACGGGAGATATGAGGGGCTTCACATGAATCTTTTACGATAGTCTTAGACACTTTGTAATTTACATCCTCCAACGTTAAGTCATAACGGACGATGAATGAAATGGGTGAAGTGATGCTCAAATGAGTCCGGGACCCATGGAGTTTAGAGTTATCGACATTCGTCTTTCAGGATAAGGGAAACCACCGGAAAAAAGTCTTATCTAGGTAACTCGCCCTAACCGATATTCAAACTCGGGACCTCTTGAACGTGAGGCAGACACGCTACCATCTACGTTACTGAGGCGGGCTGTTTTAGGCACATTTCATAGTATTTTGAGATATTAGAACAGCTATTTAAGATATTTTCCTTTTATTCCACTGATAGTCGATGCTATTTCAGTCACTTTGTTCTCTTTTATGTACATTTTGGCAACTGTTATAAGACCTTCTGACCATTTTATTGTTTCCGCTACTGATATTTTTGCCTCTGCTAGGGTATTTATGGTATTTGTTGATGTTCTTCCGTAACTTTGCTTCCTTTCTGGTTGCTTATATGTTGTGCTATCGCTTGGTGTCGTTAGAGACTGGGTTATTTCTTGAAATTTCTCTCAGCTTTACACAGCTACAGTTAAACCATTTGTAATTTTTCTATTGCTGACTCCTAGAGTTTGACTATCTGTAAATTCTAAGACATACACAGTTAGCCTAACCTAGCCTAACCAAACCTGGATCATTACATTTATTGCAATTACTACATATACTACGTCTACAGAAATTACTAGGTATACTTGCTACGTTTTTTATAATTACTACATTTATCAACAAAACCGCAGCTCCGCATTCAATTTAGACAAGAGCTGATTGTCCTAACAATTATATTGCCAGCCAATCAGAATTAAGAGTGCATTCAACCACTCCTACTAGGTTACAATGAGTCTTTCATCCTGCATCCAGAACAAGTGAAGCAACATAATACCACAAAAACTCCTTCCCACTTAACATCAATAATCCTACCCAAAAGAAGCCGAACGAAAATCTATATGCCGTTTAATTTTATTGATGGTGAATACGTAATTTGAACACTCAGGCCATAACCTCAGGTTTCCAGTAGTTCGGTTAGTCGGTCGGTTGGTAAAAAAGTCGGTGTTGCATCATGGCGTATCCCATCAATCAGCATCGCATCATTAGGTTCGTATCAGTAAAGCCAGCAGTCAGAACGGCACAGCGTTGTTGGAATTATCAGCATTAGGCAAGAATCAGAACACTGATGGCTTTTCCACTACAATCATCCGACGGACAGTGTAATACCTATGCTATCGTATTTTTATTCGTTATTAGGTTTTTAACCACCTGAAGGATCACAAATGAGCTCTGTTACCTAGTGATCATGCAAGACCACATGTCTATCCCGGCGAGCACTACAAGCCACAGGAGCGTAGAGAGGATCTTTTAAAGGGTTAAGGGCCCAAATGACCTTGTTGTCGACGGGCCCTAAAACACCACTCACTCACTCACTTTAAAGGGTTAATATTATATCCGTGCAATTAAATGAGTAAAGAACAAATCAGAAGTTTTGTTAAAGTACCCAAGAATCTTGTGGATATATTGAGATTAATGAAACGATTTAAATGGATATAAATAAGTGATGCAGAATACAGGTAAAAAAAAGATTTCAATGTTCATTTTGTATGTTTAGATTATACTGCTAGCACTGTTTGTTGTAAAGCATTACCTTAAATTTATTATGTTACGTTTTAGAACGTCTTTGTCATTTGAGATTTTGTGGCTTCATATGCTTTTTATTCCTCACTATAACTCAGTTAATTAGCAATGCCTTTGTTATAATGCCATATACAAGGGCTGCTTTGTTTTCGAGATCCGATCGGTAATGAAATTAAAAGCATACTAAATTCAAAAAATGTTTTATTTGCAACATTTAGTTAAACCTACCAGCTACTTTTCTACATGATCAACTCTTCGATTTACACATTTTCGTACTGGGGCATTAGCTTTCCAATCCACTTGCCGCCCGTCTCGATATCGTAGATGGTAGGTAGCATGTCTACCTTACCTTCAAGAGCTCCCGAGTTCGAATCTGGGTCAGGGCCAGTTACCTGGATAAGACCTTTTCTAGGGTTTTCCCTTGTCCTGAAGGACGAATTTAGGGTTTCTCTAAGCTCTATTGACGCTGGGCTCATTCGAGCATCATTTCACTCGTTTCATTCATCGTCCTATATGACTTAACTTCGAAGGACGTACAATTAGCACAGAAAAAATCCCCTCGTCAAGGAGGCAGTCAGCTGTGGTTTCAACCAATTCTGTACGCTGGTCTGCAGCTCATTGTTTGTGCCAAAATGCTGTCTACCTAGCCCCCTTTTCATGCGAGGCAAGAAATGTAAAACAAAAGGACCAAAGTCTGGGCATTGAGGTACATGATCAAATCCTTCACATTGAAAACGGTACAGGAGGTTCTTTGCTGCAGCTGGGGTGTGGACCCTAGCGTTGTCATCAAGAGCAATGCTTAATGGCAACATGCCTCTTCGCTTGTTCTGAGTTGCCCTTCGTAGATTCCGAAAAGTCACCTGTATGACGCTGCAATGATGGTCGTACCACTTTCCATGAATTCCACCAAGAGAACTCCTTTTTGGTCCCAGAACACAGTAGCCATACATTTTCTGTTGGAGAATATTCGCTTGAACTTCTTTGTGTTTGACGGGGAAGAGGAATGCATTCACTGTTTGGATTAACCTTTTGTTTCTTCAGTTTCGTGAAGGACCTATGTCTCGTTCCTATGTATTGTTAAAAAGATGTTCTCTTTCATCATGGTAGTGCTGGAAAAAGGTTATGGCGGCGTCCATTTGCTGTGTTTTGTGACGGTTGGACAGCAAATTGGGACCCGACCTAATACAGAGTTTTCGATACTGGTACATCTCAAGTCACCATGATGTAGAGAGCTGACCTTAAAATTTCGGGAACGACTCATGGAACACAGAAATTGTGAATTCGCTTAAAGTGATGAACATCGGTTGACATTTGTTTGCGTTCCTGACCGCCTGCATCATGAACCTCTGTACGCCTCGCTTCAAAGCTCCTGCACCATTAGCGCACTTTGCTGTCACTCATGAATGTTTCACAGTACACATTACGGATTTGTCGGTGAATTTCAGCTGCGTTGCATTCTTCCGCATGAAAAAATCTAGTTTCAGCAGACACTTCACATTTGGTGGGCGATGCTATAGTTCTAGGCGCACTTACAACTGACATGTACAACATGATCCGATCAGCCGTCATACTAGAGACACTGCGCAAAGCTTCTTCTGATTTTCATTGTGGTTTTAATTTCACGACCGATCGGGTCTTGAAAATAGCCCCCGTATTTACAATAATAAATATTTTTGCAATCAATTTATTTTGATAATAAAGCTAACATTTATTAACTATAGCAAAACCAATACATCGCCAGATTATAATGCTTTCCCATTTCCCTCGTGTGCTCTTAATTCTCAAAGGAGAAACAGTCATGATCATTTAACAGGCTGATCTATTAAGTAGTAAACTTGTGAAAGATCCTCGATAAATCTTTATTCCAGTTTTCCTCACAACGTACGTTCGTAAATGCGCAGGTCATCTAACCGGTAGATCAAACTTAGTACGTAAGAGCATATGTAGTCTTCAGAATAATCGGGAGTAACCCATGTTAAATTAAATGTAATTTGGTCCAGTAGTCACTTTCTGGTAGTCACTCAATGAATGAAGGAGTAGGTATCCATGTAAAGTCTGTCTACTCAACGCAAGTGCACGGCGGCCGCTTTCTTTGAGGAGCCCTCATAATCGTTTTATAACATGGACCCTCCTCCTGACGGTCCTTTCTACAAGGTTGCAACATTTTAACATCACCGTCTTGCACCTAATGAAACAGAACTCAGGAAGTTGGAACTTTGGCAACTGAGACTCCACGCGGAGTAGACATACAACTGTCATTTTCAGAAAATCCCGGTTGCTATTGGTCCCCAACGTCAGTGTTTCATTTCTGAAGTGTGGAGATAGATTTATGACGGTCATTAGTGGGCGGAAAGGTCAGGCCATTTGAGGTGCCTTTGAGTGGGAACTGCACACACGTTAAAAAAACAGACTTTAGTTGAGTTTTAAGTTTGCAAGACTGTAATACAGTAACATGACGATACTTTAATATTCTTGGAGAGCACGTACATATCACATCATAACATATACTCGTGTAATAAACCTGTTGAAAAATAATTGTCGTGAAGCAAGTTTACTGCAACCAGATTAATTCCAGATATAATACCATTAATTTATGTCAGACTACCATATTGTCACCCACTTATCGGGAAGCACAACAAACGACAGCTGAGAACGGACCAAAGGCCACGCCACACCCACTCATTTGTCTCCTGTCACTAACTGAAGGAATGATTAAGAGAGAGATTGCGGGCCACTGAGCCGTCTCTTTACCCTCCCCCTAGGTTCTCGAACGTGCGGGTTGTTTCGTCTAATCTGGAAACTTCTAGATGGCCAGCTGACCCTATATAAGCAACACGTCGGGCTGCAGGAGAGTTAGTTAGTTCTTGGCGAGCAGCGAAGCAGCGGACGAGAAGACTGTGTACGTGCGTCGGAGGAGTTTACGTAATTGCGAGTGCAAGTGGAACTTTAACGGACGAACTGGTGAATCGTAATTGTGTGCATTACGTAATTCTGTGTAATTGGCAAGTGTTTAACTGTAAGTCGGTGGAAATAAAGAACATTTTTGAGTGGTGTAATTGGACTTTTCATTTCACGAACCCACAAAGCCACAATAGTTTCTAACATGTTCCCATTGGTGGAAGTCTCTTATACATTCGTTTCCGTGTATTCTCCATAGTATTATTCCCAAACGTGATGATTTGAAAGATCCTTCTCAAGCCATTCCTTGCTCCTTGTCGTGTCTATTATTGAATTGGACGTAAGGCTGAAGAAACTGTAGCCCACCGTGGATATTTGTCCACAACTAAGAGCCTGCATTCTTTACCTTGAAGAAGCCTTAGTCTTGCTTCACTCACGCAGGGGTGGCATATTACTCGAGGCAGGCGCGGCTCTGGGCGAATTGATTAGGTGACTCGGAAAATCAGCTAACCTAAATTAGTAAAATCATTATTACTGTCATATGATCAATGTGACACGTTTAAAGTAGGCTAATGATCGTGTACGAATTCGTAATAGGGACAATATTAAGTGTCTGACAAACTTCGAATGGGAGAGAAAACAGAAAACAAAATTTACAATATCGCAATAGAAAACAAAAGAAAGCTGCCACTGCTTACTACTTCACTTATTAGTTAATTAAAATAATACTCACCTTACTGCTTATATATCAAGTCATTTTTCCCTTTTTCATCCTCGCGAAAGCATCTATGATGTGTTCGTAGATGGGCCGAGTTTTCATCAGTTCACTGAGTTCGTCCTTGTGAATGGAAATAGTGCCATCGATGTTAATCTGCTATTGCCTAAGCTGTTTCGGAGATAAGCTTTTATTCTCTTTAAGCACGAAAAGCTTCGTTCTGCAGAACAACTTGTGGACGGTGTTGTAAGAACCAGGCTAAACAGTTGTATGCATCAATAAAGACGTCATCCATATTATTATCTTTTAAAGACTTCAATAATGCTTGAAGATTAACACCTTCATTAGCCTTATCCTGGTAAATTAACGTAAGTTCGTTCCTTAGTCTTTCCGTATAGAAAACTGTTTTGGGTAGCACAGCCCTGAATTATTCAAAGCTTCAAAGGAGAATATTTTGGAGTAATGTTGCAATTTTGAACTGTCAACAAGCTTTAGAAATTTTAAATTTTGTATACCTTCAAATCGTTCATTAATTTTGCTCATTATATTATCTAGTATTTCATAAAATAGGAACTTCCAGTTTTATTTGTACTGATCGAAGGACAGATTTCGCACTTTAGAAGGGGCTTTTACTTTAAATGAAGTTGATTCAATAAATTGATTCAAATATTCATTGTCTCTCTTTCTGTTTAAAGCGTCTATTGTATTGTGAATCATATCTGCACAGAATCCTACATCTAATGATTTATTCTGCAATACACTGAATAAAATATCAGTCATAAAAACATGTCTTTAAAAACTAGAGACAGGAACGTAAATTCAAAGCTACTAAACTTATTTATGAATCCCTCAGCCTGATGAATACTTGTTGAATCACCATTTTTCATTATTTGTTCAAATACTCGTATCATTCCGTCCCATTCTTCTACTATTACCTTTAAGGTCTCAGAAACCGAAGACCACCTAGTGCCTGATCCTGTAGGTATACACCTTCTAATCTCGGTACCAAGAACCTAAGACCGTTGGCTAGAATGGCAGAAGAAACCTGGTATTACTCTCAAGTTTGAGGAAAAAATAGCGGCCCTTCTGAATTCTATGACAGTTTGTCGCAAAACTAGTTTAAGTCTATGTGCAAAACAGTGAACAAAGACAGCTTGGGCTGTTATGTCTTTCACCTTCTTTTGGAGACCATTTAAATGACCGCCATAACAGCGGCTCCATCACAGCAGTGTTCCACAAGTTTAGATTTATAATGAAACTCTGATAATGAATCATCAAGTACACGAAAAAGTACGTCTGAAGTACGGTCTTCACTAACATCATGGAAGCCCAGAAATCTTTCAACTACATGTGCACATGTATTGACATATCGCAAATTTAAAGAGGTTTGTGTTCTTTGTGATATGCCAGTACTGCCATCTACCTGCACCGACAAAAATTGTGTCCTTAATTTCATTATTAATAGGGCCCCTTAGTATATAATCGGAGATGCACTCTGTAATTTTATTTTGTATTGTTTCTAAATGCCCTGCAAAAAACGGATTGTTTGCTGCAATAGTGGTGTTAAATTTCGATGGGGCTTCCCTCATTATCTGCATTCAAAAGTTCCTGAAAATTGCCTTTATTTAAAGAGTCCTCGCTTTCATTATGTCCATAAAATGCCATTTCTCGTCTACTTAAGGATAAAGCAGCCCTAATGGGATTTTGCATGAAAACCTGTTAAGCTCAGCGTTCTCATTGTATTTCAGAATGTATCGACGTGAGCTTTCCCGAAGAGCGTCTGCAATTTTGTTAGTGGTTTTCTTCCAGCTCCTTCAATCCGACACAATTCCTTAAAAGTTCTAAAGACGCTTCATGCTTTCTGAATGCCCGGGTAATATTATTCAAATTCGCCAGGCCATTGTTGTTCAACGTGCCCTTTTTAACGCGAAGAGCAAACAGAGCCAGCAGCACGGTTTTTGATAATAGCTATTTCCACACAGCCAGTTATGTTATTTTCATCAAACAGGATATTGTGATTTTGTAACCAAGAAAGTATATCTCTTCTTAAAGAGTTTGAAGTTTTAGTATTTTGTTGAGAAGAATTATCTACAACAAGAACCGAGTTAGGTGGTAAATTTGCATTTTACATCCTGCATAGCTATTTAGCATAATTTGCAGTATTCATTTATTCATGAAAGTATCCAGTTTTCTGTTGTAATTTATAACTCTTTATTGCACTTCTTTAATCACTCTGAAATTCTCAGGAAAGTAGTGATCCTTATGCACTGCCTCTTCCTTAAAGTATTCATAAATATTAGCAATCATCTCACAAGTTTGATATGAAGAGTTTCCTTTTAGCTTAGAAATTACAAGAGGTGCTATTACAACACTCATATACCTATACGGAGACAGCATCACAATACTTTACAGTCTACTGTACTCAGGGGACACAGGACTGACAGGGCATATTCCACCATGTAACAAAAGCGATAAGTTCGCTGAATAGAAGAGTTGGAAGGAGCCAGAAGAGAACGAAGGTTATACCAACACATTTCTTTTTAAATAAACGAAATAGTAGGAAGAAAATCCTGCATTGTGTTGGCAACACGAGTTGGTGCGGAATACACGAATACATTAAGTCCCGCTTAACTTCGTAAACATAGATGACAACTTTGAAATTTGAAATGCGCTATACACTGACATCTAGTGGCTAATACGCTAAGCTTTATCATGCCCGCCATATTTTGTTTTGATCAATTTCGAGGTTAATTAGCTAACCAGTTTCCAACAATCGTATGTTAGAATTAGAATTAGGATTTTAGGTCGTCCTTGGCAACATATACATGTTATGAGACACGTTAAAATGTATAAATACAGCATATACATAAAGTCAAATTGATTACATACAATATACACAGTAAGCAGCTTTTCTATGGTTTCGTGTGGTATTTGCACAGACTAATTTACTACAAAATGAAATGAAATGTGTAGTGTTTAACGCCCGCTTTTACTACATACGGCACCGCAGGCGGTGACACTGATGATACATGAGATGAAGATGGAGCACCGGTGGAATGAGATGGCGGGGGAAGCCGGAGGTCCCGGAGAAAACCCGCCCCAACGCCGTGTTGTCGACCACAAATCTCACTTTGCGGTAATTTACTACAAGAAATTCCATAATATAAATATTACAGGTTTGTGAATGTACTATGCTCCCAGCGCTCATTTGCATGGTTATAGTTCTAAAAATTTATTAACCGTATAAAAATAGTGTGCATGCAAAAATTTCTTAACCTTATTCTTAAAGTGTTTTTATGATGCAGCTTATTTAAATGAATTTGGAAGTTTATTGTGTAACATTAACTCTTTGCAGTTAAAGCTTCCTTCATAAAGGCTCTTTTGGTGCACTCGAATTAACAGTTTATCCTTGTTACGAGAGTGGTGATAATGTACATCAGCATTTACTTGAAAATTATTTATATTTTTGGATGTTATGGCTCTCGAAAGGGGACACATTGTCATTCGTCTACCTCCGTATAACTGTGATCTGAATGCAATGAGCTGGCGTGGGCAAAAGTAAGGAATGCTTTCAGAGGATGCAAGTTACTTGTGATATCTTCGCTTATCTTAAACGCTGTTTTGCTAAACTGTATTTTTCCAGGTTGAGCACACTGCAGAAACAAAGGAGCGTTAGCTCTCGCTTCTTCCTATCTGTCCGCACCACATCCTAAATCCAGCGCCGAAGAAAACATGTGCGTACTGTACTTTATTCTCACCCACTCTGAGAAGTTTATAGCTATGTTATTCTTTTCGCAAACTTCCGTATATCACTAAAATTCGTAGGGAACAAGAAAACAGGTAAAGTCTTACCTTTCCTCGTAAATCTTGTACTAATTAACACGTTTAATGTTCTTTGAGATGAATTTAGCAAGCACTCCATTTAGAAAGCATATTTCATCATAATAGCTCTGAGTATTTTTGTCAGTATTTTACGCTCCGAAAGATCGTGGTAAAGGAAAGTAACTAGCTTGAAGCGAGTAATACTTATTTACACGCAGTCGAACGCCGTCAATGGCTAACGACGCTCAGTTTCTTCCATTAAATTTCCTTCCTCGAACTCATCACAACAGTACTTGCATTTTATTCTCTGCAGAGCATCTAAATCTATTATTTTTTTAAACGACTGCTTGATTCTGGGTTTTGAAGGTTCTGTCAGGGATAACATAAACAACATTCACGAAACGGATTTTGGCCATGATGTTAACAGTTTTATGGACCCTAACTTCTTTCTGTTTAACTTGAAGTATCCTTTGGTTTATTGCTGGGGATATATCTTTTGATCCTGAGTCGTAGAGCATTAGAAGAATGAATGAAGGCCGACTCATTTTCTATCATGAGATTTTTGTCGACATTTGGTGCCGTAGGCATCACACGGTGCTTGCATTCAATAAACCGGACAAATATTAATTGATGCTGCTTTGAGCGATAGTTCCTGATAAATCTCCAGTAGCGTTTGCTACAGTTGTAGCTAGTCACTTGGTGGGTATCAGCATTATTATCCATAGCAATCTGCAAAGAAGATTATAAAATTATACACAGTTGTAACATTCAGCTTTAGGGACCAATAGTGCTTTTTTTTTTTTAATTTACGTCCTCCAACGTCAAGTCATATCGGATGGTGAATGAATTAGGAGAAATGATGCTCAAATGAGTCCAGGGTCATGGAGCTTAGAGTTACCCGACATTCGTCTTGAAGGATAAGGGAAAACCCCGGAAAAACCTTATCCAGGTAACTCAGCCTTACCGAGATTCGAACTCGGAACCTCTTGAACGTGAGGCAGACGTGCTACCATCTACGCTACCGAGTGTTGAAACTTAGTTCCTAATTTAAAGATCACAATCAGGTGTTCAATGCGTATAGGAACTATTATCTGTTTCAAATGGGATGATGTTTTTCCTTGAGCGCTGCTAGGTGAGCAACCAATCGGAGTCCTGCGGCGTTGTCGTATTGCATTCCCCCTAAGTGGTGTGTGACGAGCGCCAACCTAATCAATCTCTATAAAATACTATTCGCGCTAAGATAAAAATTCGATTTTGCAAAAACTGATCCATGAGGAAGGTAGAGAGTAATGTATCTAACATAACCACAGAACCCCACTCTTTTAGTTCAAATAGTTTTCCTAATACAAATAAATAAAGCACATTATCCTATTACAATGCATCGCGACGTAAGCACTGTAATGGATGTCATTATTGGTTGGCATATATGCGTGAACGTATATATTTTGTAATTACTCAGAACTGAAACGTAAACGTTTGAATTACTTTGAATAAGCCAAGGTGTTTGTTAAATTCGAGCGAGAACAAACAATACACTTGCTGCTGACTTATAGAATGGTGCATCGGCAGAACGTGACTTGTCACGCTATATGCTTATTTATGAATCTACGTAATCTCTATTTACTGTAGGGCGTTCAAAGCGATATTATTCAGTTATTCTTCCGTTTAAAAACAGGGAAAGTGTATCAGCTGGATCAGCTTGCAATTAGAATAAGACACGAGGTATTATAAACCACCCACCCCCTTACCACTGCCAGAACAACCCAAGTGAGCTAATGTGGGCTCAAATTATGTTGCAAACAGAAGTAATAATTTTAAACTGACTGACGCCGAACGACTTATTCACCAAGAAATTGACAAGGTTGCACTATACTGGGAAAACAGCATGAGACTTACGGATAAATTACAAGAACCCTGATTTTGGAAAGAAATAGCACGTGACGAGATTTTGGAGCCTATCATCATAAACTTGCAACACTCAGATGATGAAGACAGTGACAATGACGAATTGTCTCTTAACGGAAGTAACATTCATAGCTATATGCGCCACTGGCAGTTTCGTTGGATTAGAAAAAGATGTAATTCATAACCTATAATTATTTTGAAACTATATATTTAAAACATGTGCGTAATATACGAATATCCATGTTGAAATTGTGATTTGAACAATTGCATTATTATAAAGCTTTGGAAAATTCAGTTTGAGTTTCCTTACGTCTAGCGCCAAGAAGACTCGCTAGTGTGCGAGAGAGAGGGAAATATGAAAAGAGTGGGGGTAACGAGGTAGCAACGCTGAAGGCTCTAATGCACCTGATTCGCTACAAGCCAGAACTCTTCTCGTCTGAAATATATAGTAGTGTAGCTCCTTAATGTAGCTGCATCTGCTTCGACTACATGAACCTTTCTCAGATTAAAGTTTCTTTCAAACAGCTGGGATACCTGATTTGACTAGAAAGACTGATCCGCACGATTAAGCTATCCGTTCATCCGTCCGTGGCTGCGAGTAGATGTTACTGCGCGCCAAACTTAAATAGGGTTTAAACGCAGAAAGCAGTATGTTTTGTAGCTAAACTTTTAGGGTAGCCAATGCACCCTGGTGTTCATGTATTGTAAATATTTAATTTTGATTGGCTGCTGGTGTGATTTAGAAGACAGTGAGATTTAAATAGGATTAATACTAGGCTCAGAAGCTCAATTGACCCCTATTTGTATTATAGGTACGGATCTAATATGGGATTACGATGTTCAGGGTTAAGTCTGCATTGGGCCGGATCCACTGGAAGAAAACGCGATTCAAGAGTCGGCTGATAGCCTTTGTTTTTCTTTTCTTCCTTCAATTCTTCTTGTTCCCTTTCTTTTCTTTCTTTCCTTCTTTTTCTATGCAGTGGTTCTCTTCAACATTAACATATGATTTACCAATTGTCTGATCCTGAAGAAAATAAATTATATGCAACAACTTTATTTTTACCAAATTATTTTCTGTGAGTTCCTTTAATATATTTTGAAAAAAATTAAACCTTGAATTCTAAAACGAAAGCTAATAAATAAATCAAACGCTTGCTTTCATGATTCTAGTTATTTACGATAACTCCACTTCACACCTGAGCATGTGTTTAGCTTTGTATGTCCTGTGTGTTTATATGTGTGTATCTAAGTAGACTAGTGAGTATGTGGAGTTGAAGGGTTCGCCGTGTGTGCAGCTCTGTACGAGTGTGTACTGTACGTGTGTAAGTGTAATATGTACATGTTGGGACGTGTATAAGTATGTGATGCTTGTTATTTTAGTTAATTGATGGAAATTAATCATTTCTCCACACTAGCCGTATATAGGCTAAGATATTTGATGGATAGAGTCAACATGAAAAATCCAATGCCATGGCCGGGATTTGAACCACGGATCTACTGGTTTCCGTCCAGTCGCTCTTAACCTTTGAGCTACCATGGCCAACGTGCCTTCCTGACATTGAATTCTCCAGTTGACTCGTATATTTCCCCGGTAGACCACTAGGGGCTCTCGCATCCGAGATACACCGTTCGTGGCGACTTACTATTGTAAGTACTTAAGACCCAGGCTTCATCATTTAACTCTTATTATTTTAGTTAATTGATGGAAATTAATCATTTCTCCACACTAGCCGTATATAGGCTAAGATATTTGATGGATAGAGTCAACATGAAAAATCCAATGCCATGGCCGGGATTTGAACCACGGATCTACTGGTTTCCGTCCAGTCGCTCTTAACCTTTGAGCTACCATGGCCAACGTGCCTTCCTGACATTGAATTCTCCAGTTGACGGAAACCAGTAGATCCGTGGTTCAAATCCCGGCCATGGCATTGGATTTTTCATGTTGACTCTATCCATCATGTGATGCTTGTGTTTTTCGTTGCTTGCATGTACGTACATGTGCGCATGTGTGAGTGTGTATAGTCGTTTTCAGAACTGAAGAACTGTAAACTAATTACATAAGCAACTCCGCCCATTCAGTAGTGTTTCACAAATTTTTAACCTGAGTTGCACCTCGGAGAAGCATAGGCGTCCTTAATTAAGGTCCATAAGAATACAATCAAAACATAAGCTATCACAAATTATATTTAATAGCACTGAAAGTATAAATAAAAGCTCATTATCCCCAGAGGCAACCACAGTATTTAAGGCAGCAGAGCTTTATTAAGTTATGTTGAAAAATATTAAAAAATATATTACCTCAATAGAAAAATAAACACATTATATCTGCCAATTTGGAAGTGAAGTTTTATCCTGCATTTGAAGCAACAGTGCCGGTTCCTTCATCGTCAGAATCTGCTAGCTCTGTAGCTGAAATATCTGCACTATCAGTAGTGCTATCCTCAATCACTGTCTGTGTTACTTTCGCTATTATTGTGTAAGTCAATTATTAAACCTATTTGCTCATCTGACTCAAGAGCCTCACAATTAACAGATCGAAGTACATTGTAACTTCTGTACATATTACGGGATCTTATGCATCTCTTCACTTAACTCCAGACCTGCTCGATTGCTAATTTGAAGTTTGAGTCACAGCCTTCACCCAGAAGACTCAGACCACGCCACCATTGATGATGTTCACTGCAGACGTGAACGAAACGTCTGGATCTTCCAACTCTGGCAAACCACGACTCCTGAGCCCAGAAAATTCTTCTATCTACATATTAGACCCCGGG
This sequence comes from Mantis religiosa, assembly GCA_030765055.1. Lineage (NCBI taxonomy): Eukaryota > Metazoa > Arthropoda > Insecta > Mantodea > Mantidae > Mantis > Mantis religiosa. The sequence continues at coordinate 168,806,652 of CM060950.1, read as the reverse complement.
CCTGAAAGCTTACGACTATTCATACTCGATTGCATTTAAATCAGGGTGGTAAGCAGGCCAACCAAAACTTAATGTTCGTGAGTTTCCATTAGTACATCATACTGATAGATATCACTTTATGAATCCTAATAGTAGTGGATGATTTAGCTCTTGTCATTTCATTTCTCAAGACAAATTCCTTTCTTTTAGCCATCTTATCATTTCAACTTTTTTCCCTCTTGTAGGAGAACTCTATTTGAATGTTATGGCAGGGGGCATTATCTATCACCAGTAAGCTTCCTTGTTTTAAGCCTGGTAATAATTTTCCTGAGGTCAATTTGTGGAAATTCTGGGAGTTCATATCATGATGATCAACTCCAGATTTAGTTCCTAATTTAAATATGTAAGCTGTCCCAGGTACAAACCCATTTATTCCTGTAGCATGAACAACAATAAATCTCCTTCCGGGGTTACTGGACTTTACAACATCATAGTCATGCTCGCTCAGCAACATTTATTCACACTAAAAGTTATATGCTCGTAGGCTTCATCTAGTAAATGATCGAATAGTTTTCTCCCTCTTCATTTGGTTTTTCATGGCTCATAAGAATTTTGCTCAACAAGCCCCGATATCCCTTTCTATGAGTACTTTTTTCCTGTCTTGACATTTCTGAAAACTATAACCCATTTCTAGTAACATTCGATATAAGGATGACTGATAACTTTTCACTTCTTGCGCACAAGTGCAAGTACAGGATTTGAAGGTTTAGTTTTTGACGTTCAACATATTGTCACCCAGTTATCGGGAAGCACCACAAGCAACAGCTGAGAAGGGGCCGGAGGCCACGCCACGCCCACTCATCTGTCTCCTGTCACTAACTGAGGGGTGATTTGCGGTAGTGTCGCCGGTCCTTCGATGTTTCTCTCCCCTTCTCCGGTGGTCTGGAACGTTCGGTGATTAGAGACTTCTAGAAAAACACTGACATTCTTATAAAAAGGGTTTCAGAGAGACAGTTAGTCAGTTAGTGTTTGACGTGCTAGCGAAGTAGCGCCGTGTACGTGCATCGGAACGATAACGGACGAACTGGTGAATCGTAATTGTGTGCATTACGTAATTTTGTGTAATTGGCAAGTGTTTAACTGTAAGTCGGTGGAAATAAAGAACATTTTTGAGTGGTGTAATTGGACTTTTTATTCCACGAACCCACAAAGTCACACTGGTGTCAGGAAGCGGGAAGATAGCATCACCGAACATTACAACCATGGACGCGGCATTGGAAAAATTTTTGGAGAAGATGATGGAAATGAAGGCCGAAATAACAGCGAAGACGGAAGAAATAAAGACCGAATTGACCACAGAAATGAGGTCAGCGAACGACAGTCTGGCCACGGAAATGAAGGAGGCGAACGAGGTCCTCGCCGCCAAATTTGACGAACAGTTGACCGGCGTGAGGGATGACGTCACGAAGCTGGGCAAGCGGATGGGCCAAGTAGACGACCGCCTTAATGATTTAGAGGAAAAGGCCGACAATAACGCCAAGACCCTGAACGCCGTGGTGGAAGACGTCGAAGACCTTGCGAACCGCATTAACAACCTGGAAGGGAAGGCTGACAGCAGCGTCAAGTCCCTGAACGCAATGGTGGAGGACGTCGTCGGCAGGAGGTTGAAGGATTTGAAGCCCGACGCGCCGGGACGCGACACAACATCTGCGCGCGTCAAACCTCCCAAGTATGACGGCGCGTCAACGTTTGAAGTCTTCCGCCGCCAGTTCGACACAGTGGCCAGGCACAACAGGTGGTCACCGGAGGAGGAGGCTACACAGTTAATAGCCAGCCTCCAGGGACGGGCCGCGGAAGTGCTAAACGCGGTGCAGACGATGGCGGCGCCCAAGGACATCTGGGAGGCCCTGGAGAATCGCTTCGGGAACCACCGCTTAGCCGCAGCATACCGAAGCCAGCTAAAGGCAAGGTCGCAGCAGCCGAGGGAGACGCTGCAGGAGTTCGCCATAGCCATCGAGCAGCTGGCTAGCAAGGCCTTGGTTGACCTGCCACTGGAGTTCGTATCCCGGGAAGCCGCCTACAATTTTGTCGACGGGGTACGGGACACGGAGATTCGTCAGCGCCTAATGCTCGGGGAATATAAAACCATCCACGAGGCGCTGACAGCGGCATTAAGGATGGAGGCGGCCAAAATAACATCCATCCCGACGTCGAGAACGAGGAGTGTCCGCTACGCCGGAGACAGAAGACCAGCTGAGGGACGCCGGCGAACACCTAGTGGCCTGTGTTGGGGGTGTGGACAGCCCGGACACCTGCAGAGAGAATGCCCACACCAGGAAGAGCAGCCGGAAAACGAGTAAGGGCCGTCGTGGAGAGGGGCACGTCGGCGCCATCACCACCATCCCCTCGAGTGACACTGCGCGCCGTCAGCCGGCGTATGGATGACAGCCTCATCGCGGACGGTTGGATAAGAGGAAAGCCGTGCCGCGTGCTGGTGGACACCGGGGCGGCCGTGACCATCATCAGACCTGACGTGGCGAAGGGTTTGCCGACAAGGAAGCCAAGCCGGCCATACCAGCTTGTCACGGCATCGGGCGACACCTTGCCTGTGGAGAAGGAGGCCCTGCTGGAGCTGACCTTGGGACGGAGTGCCGTGCGTCTGTGGGTGTTCGTCGCGAAGGTGGCTGAGGAGGTGATCCTGGGACTGGATGCCCTCAGGAGCCATGAGGCGACGGTCGACGTCGGCAAGAAGGTCCTGCGGCTTAACGGAGAAGAGGTTATACTCCGTCAACCTGAAGAGCGCCATGGAATTTGCAGGGTCGTCTTGGACGAAGACGTCGTTGTCCCCGCGAGGAGCGAGGTGGTGGTGACGGCGCGACTGGAGGGCCAGAGAACCAGGAACATGATGTTGGACCAGAAGACGCCTGTAAACGGACTGTGTGTAGCCAGGGCATTGCTGCCGTGCCGAGAGGAGGTGCCCGTGAGACTGCTAAATCCTACGGACGCCGATCACGACGTCCAGGCCGGGACGGAGTTGGGAATGTGCGAGCCCGTGGTGAGCGTAACAGCTATCGACGAGACACAGGAGCCGGCGCCGAAGCAACACCTGGGGCCCCGGCTAGAAGGCTTGGTAGAGAGGGCGGCCGACCACCTGACCACAGAACAGCTGGGGAAGGTTCGACAACTGCTAAGGCGGTACCAGCGCGTCTTCAGCCAAGGTGATAGTGACTACGGCCGCACGGACAAAGTGCTTCACCGCATCGACACCGGGGACGCCCGGCCTATTCGGCAACCACATAGACGCGTTCCGCTGGCGAAGCAAGGGGCGGTACGAGACATGCTGGAGGACATGAGATCCAGGGGAGTGATTGAAGAGTCTGACAGCCCTTGGTGTTCCCCGGTAGTCTTGGTGACAAAGAAGAACGGCGAGCTGCGCTTCTGCGTAGACTACAGAAAGTTGAACGCCGTCACCCGGAAGGACTGTTTTCCCTTACCCCGGATTGACGACACCCTGGACACGCTAGCTGGTGCACAGTGGTTCTCGACCCTGGACCTGAAGTCGGGCTACTGGCAGGTAGCTCTAGACCCGAGAGACAAGGAGAAGACCGCATTCTCGACGGGCCAAGGTCTTTGGCAGTTCACGGTTATGCCCTTTGGCCTCTGCAACGCACCAGCTACCTTCCAACGCCTCATGGAGTCAGTGATGAGAGGGCTGACTTACGATGCCTGCCTGCTATACCTGGACGACATCATCATCGTCGGGAAGACTTTTGAAGATCACCTCGAGAATCTGAGTAAGGTGCTACAGAGACTGCAGGCGACCAACTTGAAGCTGAACGCGAAGAAGTGCCAGCTCTTCCGCAAGGAAGTTAACTACTTGGGCCACATAGTCTCAGCAACCGGAGTGGCCACAGACCCGGAGAAGACAAAGGCTGTGAGAGATTGGCCTCGCCCAAAGGACAAGAAAGAATTGCGCAGTTTCCTGGGGCTGTGCAGTTATTACAGGCGCTTCATAAAGGGGTTCTCCAACATCGCAAAACCCCTCACCCGCCTGACAGAGGAACACCGGCCTTATGTGTGGACGGAGGACGCAGAAAGCGCTTTCCAGCACCTAAAGGAGACCCTGTGCAGTGCTCCAATTTTGGGTTTCCCACAACCGGGTGGCACCTTCATTGTGGACACCGACGCCAGCGACCATTGCATTGGAGGTGTCCTATCGCAGATCCAGGAAGGCCATGAGCGGGTGATAGCCTATTACATCAAGACGCTATCCAAGGCAGAGAAGAACTACTGCGTCACCCGACGGGAGTTACTGGCGGTAGTAAAGACATTGGAGCACTTCCACAAGTACCTGTACGGTCAGCCATTCCACCTGAGGACTGACCATTCCGCCCTAACCTGGCTATTGAGCTTTAAGAACCTGGAAGGCCAGACAGCACGTTGGGTCCAGAGGCTGCAGGAGTACGACTTCACCTCGGAACATCGTAGAGGGAAGAGCCACGGTAACGCAGACGCCATGTCCCGAAGACCCTGTCCAGAAGAGTGCGGCCAGTGCACAAGAGTGGAAGAGAAGGAGCGTGCCGCAGTAGTCCAAGTAGTTGTGGCAGTGCCTGCTGAAGGCTGGGATAGCGCAGGCCTGAGGAGGGAGCAGCTGGCGGACGCAGACTTGGGGCCACTCTTGAGGGAAGTGGAGGCAGGGACGAGACCAACCTGGGAGGACATCGCACCGAGGAGCGCCACATACAAGTCATATTGGGCCCAATGGGACTCGTTGAAGACCAAAGAGGGCGTGCTGTTCCGAGTATGGGAGTCAACCGATGGGAAGACGCAGAGAGAACAGTTAGTACTTCCCCGGAGTAAGGTCCCGGAAGTCTTGGAGGAAGTGCACGCTGGTACTTCGGGAGGACACCTGGGAGCGAACCGAACGATCGACAAACTTCGGCAGCGATACTACTGGCTGAGACTCCGAGCAGATGCTGAGAGATGGTGCCGTCAGTGTCACGTGTGCGCGGCGAGTCGTGGCCCCCAGACTAGGAGCCGGGGTCGCATGCAGCAGTACAACGTCGGAGCCCCATTCGAACGGATCGCCGTTGACATTGCTGGACCGTTCCCAGTTTCCGACCGAGGCAACAAGTACCTAATGGTGGTCGTGGACTACTTCACCAAGTGGCCGGAGGTGTATGCCATCCCAAACCAAGAGGCAAAGACAATCACAGACTGCCTCGTGGAGCAAGTGTTCTGCCGATTTGGGATGCCGTTAGAGCTACACAGTGACCAGGGTACCAACTTTGAGTCCAACCTAATGAAGGAGGCACTACAAAGGCTTGGGGTGAACAAGACCCGCACGACACCGCTACATCCCCAGTCGGATGGCATGGTCGAAAGGTACATCAAGACCCTAGAGGAACACCTGAGGAAGGTCGTGGCCAGCCATCAGCGAGACTGGGACGTCAAGGTGCCACTGTTCTTGCTGGCCTACCGCTCATCTACACACGACACAACTGGGATGACGCCAGCCAGCTTAATGTTCGGCCGAGAGTTACGCCTCCCTTGTGACCTGGCTTTTGGAAGCCCTCCGGAAGTGAAACAGCCAGCGACCGAGTATGTGGAGAACTTGGTGGACCATCTCCACGACATGCACGAGATGGCTCGCCAGAACATCCAGAAGGCGAGCGACCGCATGAAGACCAGGTATGACAGGCAAGCCAACAGCCAAGGTTTCCAGCAAGGTGACCTAGTCTGGTTGTACCGTCCTACCCGGACCAAGGGACGGTGCCCGAAGCTCCAGCAGCCATGGCAAGGACCGTACCGGGTGGTGAAGAGGATTAACGACGTGGTCTACCGCATCCAGAAGGTTCCCCGAGGGAAGATGTTGGTGGTACACCTGGATCGTCTAGCCCGCTATGATGGTGCTGTTCGGGACGACCAGCTTTGAGGAGGGAGCAGTGTCACCCAGTTATCGGGAAGCACCACAAGCAACAGCTGAGAAGGGGCCGGAGGCCACGCCACGCCCACTCATCTGTCTCCTGTCACTAACTGAGGGGTGATTTGCGGTAGTGTCGCCGGTCCTTCGATGTTTCTCTCCCCTTCTCCGGTGGTCTGGAACGTTCGGTGATTAGAGACTTCTAGAAAAACACTGACATTCTTATAAAAAGGGTTTCAGAGAGACAGTTAGTCAGTTAGTGTTTGACGTGCTAGCGAAGTAGCGCCGTGTACGTGCATCGGAACGATAACGGACGAACTGGTGAATCGTAATTGTGTGCATTACGTAATTTTGTGTAATTGGCAAGTGTTTAACTGTAAGTCGGTGGAAATAAAGAACATTTTTGAGTGGTGTAATTGGACTTTTTATTCCACGAACCCACAAAGTCACAATATAATGACAGCTGGTGGGCTGAGCTAGAGAGAACTTTTGACAGAATACGGATGGGAGATATCTGGCAGGAGGGAGAAGGAAATGTAAAAGGTTTTTGGACAATGATTAAAAATAAGGTATAAGACGTGGACGGACAAGTGGCGTAGGGAAGTATGATAAATAAGAAATCACAAAATATATATATATATATATATATATGTATATATATATATATCTGAAAATGAAGAGAGAATGGCGAAGGGAAACGTATATAGACTTATGCGATAGATAGAGGGAGGGTTTAGCTTGGTTAAGGACAACAGCTATACTGAGAGGGGCTTCACCAAAGGAGGGCATTTTACGTGGAAATAAAACAAGCTTAGAGCATTATATAGCGGAGAGTAAAGAAACTGAAAACTGGAGGAAATTAATATGGGATAATAAAGGAGCTTACGTAGTAGCAATAAAATGCTTACGTTGAAAGGAGAGAAAAGAATAAAGGAAGTGGGGAAGTTTTCTGACAAAATCGAAGAGAAATGTATGATGAGGGCAAAGAAGTTAAGAGGTAGAGGACACAACAGAATATTAGGTCAAGGTCGTATAAGGTCTGGGGTAGAGGTAAACGGCCGGGGAGCCAATACCACTATCAGCTCGTAAATATAAGCAGCTGACAAATTTTTACCTAGATTACAATTGTAAAATTTGTAATTGAAGTTATAAGATAAGGGATAACAAATTAACTAAACTAAAATTAAACTAGTTTTTGACGTAATATACACTTTGACCAACCCAATAATATTACAGTAGTTCTTTTTTTAGTTTTACCACGATTACTTGATTTGTAAGAAGGCCTCTTTTGAATTCTTTTTATGGTACCCATATGTACTCCCGTAGCAGCTGTACCACGTTCCAAAGCACGAGTTACTGGTATAATTGGTTGCTTGTTTTCTTTCAGTATTGCACATATGGAAAGAACTTTCATTTCAATTTTCTTCTCATCAGCACTCAAAACAGTTTCTCTTCGCTCCACTATGTCTTGTCTCAGTTGACCGCAACTGACATGCATCTGTTTGTTTACTGCATAATGAACCAAACCCTAGGCTGGCCCTGTAGCTCAGTCGGTAGAGCACCTGCCTGCTGTTCAAGGGGTCCCGGGTTCCATTTCCGGCTGGGGTGATGATTCCCCAACTTCCCCAGAGTCTAGAAGTATGAATGTATGCGTGATCTAATGATTAAAATACAAAGTACGAGCAACCCCAAGTATACGAGCTAACATCATCGGTATGTTTCAAACCACTGCAGTTAAAGACGGGATGGGGTATAAATGGAACAAAAAATGTCACATCCCGCGCGGGCTCACGATTGTCCTCAGTGGTGCCACATGCACAAGTAAAGTCTGTTTATTTAACCCATGTGCAGTCGGCCGCTGCCTTTGACAAACCCTTATAATCGTTTTACAACCCTGGCCCGCCTCCTCGCAGACCTTTCTGCAAGGTTGCCACCTTTCTCGATACGTCATGGGTATCGTACGAGGTTTCGTCTAAATAAATTATCTTATGTCCATTACTGCAAAACTTTCTTAGTTTTGATGATATACATCGCCAAGCTACAATTCTACTGGATTCCATAATAACCCTTATCTTATTCAATGTGCGGTATTTGAAACCCAGCTCCTTTAGGAGGCCGCGCAAAGTGCAGTGCCCATAAGGAAAGTCACAAATTTCTTGCAAATGTGCATACCAATTGGTCTAAGGTGGGCGCTCTCCCTTTTGCATAGAATCTATAAATTTCTCGAAGAATTAAATCGCATGTGAAATTATCTACTTTAGAGAAACGTTTCCGTTTGTTTTCACACTTAATCGGTGTCTTTGGCATTCCTTTCGTCACAATATTTCTTACTGTATTTCTGTGAATACCCAGAATTTATTATCAGGTTCATTGCACGACCCCTTATCAAGATTATTTTTCAGCATATATTTATATGTGTTCAAAACAAGCGCTTGAATTTGCTTAGAAACAGTTCCCTTGAAACTTTGTTTTTTGAGGATTTTCCAGTAATATAACTCGGCCCAGTTATTCACACTTTGTCTTCACTTTGATTATTTTCACGTGACTGAAAGTTATCTACTACTTCATTTGCATTTACCACTGCATTTCCCTCCCACGATCTCCACATCGTGACACACAACGAATTGCTGTACGTAATGAAACAGATCAACTGGAAGATGGAACTTTGACAACTGAGACTCCACGCGGAGTAGACATGCGACTGTCACTTCGAGAAATTCAGAGTTGCTATTGGTCCTCAACGACAGTGTTCCATTTCTGAAGTATGGAGATAGATTTATGACGGTCATTAGTGGGCGGGAGGCTCAGGTCCCTTGCGGTCCCTTTGAGTGGGAACTGCACACACGTTAACTAAACAGACTTTAATATCACACGTCTTTTCAGTTTGGCACACAGCGGCCAATAACTTTTAATGAACGCGGTTTCTTCCCGTGTGCTATCACACGACTTTTCAGTTTGGTCCACAGCGGCGATTTCTTCCCGTATACTACCCCACGACTTTTTTCTCCCCCACAGCTATTATTTTTAATTAGTTGGTTGTATAGGACGCATATGGCCTCTCTTTTACGGAACCAACCTCTCTCTCCCACCTTTCTAGACCTCCCACGATTTCTCCTGTCAAAACTAGGCCTGAAAATAAACACCGGTTGTCACCCTTAAAATTTATGTCTGCGTCCGTCCTACTAGAGGGAGCAAAACGACCTTTTCAGAGTTCGACACCACATGTGCAATACACAAAAAATGTGTTTTTCGCATTATATGTTCCTTTAACATTTAATTAATTAACTCGAGGAAGAGAGTACCGTTTCAACTTTCATCTCGATCCTTGTCATCAGTCGAAAAGGAGTTGCTTAATAAACTTAAAGAGCAACAGCAAGTAACATTTGAAAACTTTGCCATTGATGTTTTTGGAGAAGAATCGGCGCATGGAGCTGAAATACAAATAGACCTTATAAATTGGAGAGATTGTAAATACACTTTAAATAAGTTATTCGCTATAATTTTTATTTATATATTTGTGTTTGCTTTATGTTGTACTATGTTACATACAGCCTATATAATATTAACCTGGAAACCCTTGGAATTTGCGACCACCGCACTCCCCAGTGTAAGTCTGACGCGACACTTATAAATCATCCATCCCATGCCACTGATGTGTCTAGAAAATGAACCTTAGATTTATGGAATAATGCTTACATAACAATTTTTATTGCATAAAATGGATTAATAAATGCGGGTATTAAAAACATTCTTTAGACATAAATCAAAAACAGCCACACACGCACTTACGCACATACACAGAACGTTTACGCACTGAAGCAGATTCATCATGAACATGCACGCATACTCACGCACACAAAACAAATGCAGTATGATCATGTATAAATAAAACACAAGGGGGTACACATAAGCGTGTACATTGATATAAACACGCACAAACACACACGCACACACTCATGTACATTCATACAGGCACACACACATAAAAACATACAGCACACACACACACACACACACACACACACACACACACACACAGTCTGTTTCAGAATAGAAGAGCTTTGTTAGGTTTACCTGTCGCTAACGTTCCAAGAAGGGGCGGAGTAAATGGAATAGCCCTCAACGGTAAGCTGGTTTGCCAAGTCATTTCAATTTGACCTTCAGTACCTTTCATTATAGTCTGTTTAGTTAACGTGTGTGCAGTTCCCACTCAAAGGGACCGCAAGGAACCTGAGCCTCCCGCCCACTAATGACCGTCATAAATCTATCTCCATACTTCAGAAATGGAACACTGTCGTTGAGGACCAATAGCAACTCTGAATTTCTCGAAGTGACAGTCGCATGTCTACTCCGCGTGGAGTCTCAGTTGTCAAAGTTCCATCTTCCAGTTGATCTGTTTCATTACGTGCAGCAATTCGTTGTGTGTCACGATGTGGAGATCGTGGGAGGGAAATGCAGTGGTAAATGCAAATGAAGTAGTAGATAACTTTCAGTCACGTGAAAATAATCAAAGTGAAGACAATAGTGTGAATAACTGGGCCGAGTTATATTACTGGAAAATCCTCAAAAAACAAAGTTTCAAGGGAACTGTTTCTAAGCAAATTCAAGCGCTTGTTTTGAACACATATAAATATATGCTGAAAAATAATCTTGATAAGGGGTCGTGCAATGAACCTGATAATAAATTCTGGGTATTCACAGAAATACAGTAAGAAATATTGTGACGAAAGGAATGCCAAAGACACCGATTAAGTGTGAAAACAAACGGAAACGTTTCTCTAAAGTAGATAATTTCACATGCGATTTAATTCTTCGAGAAATTTATAGATTCTATGCAAAAGGGAGAGCGCCCACCTTAGACCAATTGGTATGCACATTTGCAAGAAATTTGTGACTTTCCTTATGGGCACTGCACTTTGCGCGGCCTCCTAAAGGAGCTGGGTTTCAAATACCGCACATTGAATAAGATAAGGGTTATTATGGAATCCAGTAGAATTGTAGCTTGGCGATATATATCATCAAAACTAAGAAAGTTTCGCAGTAATGGACATAAGATAATTTATTTAGACGAAACCTCGTACGATACCCATGACGTATCGAGAAAGGTGGCAACCTTGCGGAAAGGTCTGCGAGGAGGCGGGCCAGGGTTGTAAAACGATTATAAGGGTTTGTCAAAGGCAGCGGCCGACTGCACATGGGTTAAATAAACAGACTTTACACTGGCAGAAATCGCGTCCATTAAAGGTAGTTGGCGTCTGTGGGCCCAACTGAAAAGTCGTATGATAGTACACGGGAGAAACCGCGTTCATCAAAGAGTTGGTGTATGAGCGCCAAGCTAACAAGTCGTGTGATGATACGCGGGAAACAACCACGCCAGCGCGAAGCCAACCATTCAGCCAAAATGTATTTCAACAGTAATTGAAATATAACCGATCGTCATTAGAGAATAAAACTGTGTTTCTTTCCAAGTGCCCAAATTGATCCACCTACAACACTCTGAAGCGAGAGATCCTTGCTACAGATCCTATATTCATGAGCTTTAGGATAACTCCAAGAGCAGCCGCGGACTTCAACATTCCCAAATCTTCCATGACGAGGCTGAGGACGGAGGGGTCACCTTGCAACTTAATGGCGACCAACTGAGGGACCACGAGAAGCTGATCAAAGGGACGTGAAGAACCAGGTCACCGAGATTAGGAGGACGACAACGATCATTGCAGTTTGACAACCGGCAGCAAGACTTCATCGTCTTTGTAGTGCAAGTGTAGTGCATAAAATTTAAAAGAGAGAGAAGGGCAGAAGAGACTTTTATCTCTCGTCGAAAAGTGCAAGTGAAGGTGGTTATACAGACTGTACATCGAGGGATCTGCTTCAATGAAGTAAGCAGAACAACCGAAAAACAATTCCAAATCATGTAAAATAATAGAAATTTGGATGCTGCATGTTTTAGAGAATAAAGTAAGTATAAATTAGATGTTACTGAGGAGCGGTAGAAGACTGAGAAAGTGTCTTTTAAGTGGAAACAGGCATCCTTTAGCTGACGTAATGGAGACAGAAAACCTAACAGCTGACCGGGAGGCTAGTGACTCCGAGGTCATCGACAAGACTGACACACCAATTCAGGTAGATACTGCCCATCCCTCTGTTACAGTAGCAACGACCCTTCCTGTTCCTATAGTGACAAACCCCCCTGCCTTTTCCTCGGTGGACTTATCTGCTATTTTGACAGCAATTATAACTGAAATGGACAGTATGAAAACTGACATTAGTAATCAGTTTGAGTCACAAAAAGCAGACATAAATAGTAAATTTGAAGCACAAGAAACAAAAATAGATGAAAAGTTAGATACAAAAATTGAGTTGTTAAAGTCAGATATAAAGAGGGAAATGGTAGACTCAGGAAATAGATTGAAAGGAGAGCTAGAGAAAAAAATTTCTTGTTTGGCCTCCGAAGTAGATGAAAATATGAGGGAAATTAAAGATACTATGCTCAGATTAGAGAATAATATCAGTGACATGTACGACGGAATCAGGGAAAATCAGGAGAAAATAACAAAACTTTCTGAAGTATGTGGCAGTAGGGAGAGAGAAATGCAGGTGACATTTCAGGAAGAGCAACGTCGAGTTCACAATCAGATTAGAGAATTTGAGAGTAGAAATACACTAGAATTGAGAGGAATTCAAAGATTAATTACAGATGACAAAGTAGAGAGAGCAAAAGACAAAACGCAATTCGACGCTACTCTCACTGAAGTTGCTAAAAGGGGGATGTACATGAAAGCTTTATTAACGAGCTTAGGGATGGCTTAAAAAGCTTAAAACTAGCTTCTAATGTTAATTCACCGAGGTTAAGTGGTAAAGTGTTGAATACGCATGTGTCAAAGCCCTCTACAGGGCAAAATAGCAATATTGTAAATCAATTAAATGCCTCTAATAGTAGTGCCACCTCCAACATTAACAACAATGTATCACCTATGTTTACGCCTATTCAGTTGCAAATTCTAAATGAGGTCAGCCCACCAAATTTTGACGCAGAGAAAAAAATCCGAAAAGATATTTTCTTGATTTGGATGAATATTTTAAAGTAAAAGGAATTCCGGACGAATTAAAAATGTTCGTCGTGAGGTCTACTTTGAAGGGAAAAGCTAAAACTTGGTTGCGTGTCGCCCTGCCGGACAGCAACAATTATGCGCATTTTTGCAAAGTATTCCTGTCAAAATTTTGGAATAGTCAATCACAGAGTGTTATTCATGTGAATTTAGCAACACAAAAATATGAGCCGCGATCACAAGTGTCGATGTCAGATTATCTCCTGACCCAAGCACAAAATTTTCGATTGATAGATCCACCCGTAGAAGAGAATGATTTGGTTCAATTCATCTCAAATCATTTCCCGCCCGCCTCGGTAGCGTAGATGGTAGCATGTCTGCCTAACATTCAAGAGGTTCCGAGTTCGAATCTCGGTCGGGGTGAGTTAACTGGATAAGGTTTTTCCGGGATTTTCCCTTATCCTGAAAGACGAATGTCGGGTAGCTCTACGCTCCATGAACCCTGGACACATTTGAGCATCATTTCACGCATTTCATTCACCGTCCGATATGACTTCACGTCGGAGGACGTAAAATTACAAAAAAAAAAAAAAAAAAATCATTTTCCGGAGCATATTCGACATTACCTAACAATAGCGAACTACTTGATCTGATCACTTCCTTCGAGTCGCAGGGACCTCCGAGTAACAAAGTTTGTTCAAATTTTCAATCGCGGAACGAGGCTAGGGGAAAACAAGATGACAGGGGCACATACCGCCCGCACAACCGCCTGAATACTTCTCATCAGCGTAACTCCGCAGAAGCCCGTAGAGATATGGAAACCCGAGAGGAATTCTACATTGAACCGTGGATAAATAATCTAAGATTCTGTCAGCAACAGAATCGGCAACGCTTCCAGCGACAAAGGCCATATTATAGAAGATCGAACAATGGACGAGAAAGTCCTTCAGGAAGCGACAGAACTGAGAGACATGACCGAAGTTATGGTCCATCTAATAGTCCTGTAAGTCTGCAAGAGCAGAGAGACTACATTGTTCAGGCATTGCAACGACAAAATTCACAGTCACGGCTGCAGAAGTACAGTAACAACAATCAAAACAACGCAGCAGGAAATGTGCAGAATAATGCGCACATGTTAGCAGAAAACTGGCGTTAATTCACGTAAAGTCAGAGAAATACGCAACAAGAAAACTAACCTCTAATAGATAAGGGTGTCTAAACAATGTATGATTAGATTTAAGACTAAATCTAAAACATCATACTGCTGATGCACTGGTGGCAGCAATAGTCCCTATTAATTCATTGAGTTTATATGCCTGTGGTAAAGCTTCTTTATATCCCATGACATGCAAATCTTGGTGAATTTCGTAGACTGCTTTGTTTCGAAAATCAGGGGAAGTGTGCAAATAACACAGTTCGTTTCTTAACGGCACCATGTTGAAGTACGGCCCATAATAAGTAAGAAAAGTCTTACACGCACTCTATGGGAAAGTCTTGTCATATTCCGCGAATCAAGCACTGTCCATCAATGATAGGAAGTGTAGTTGGTCTATATCAGAGAATCTGTAGGTTATTTGGCCAAGCATCGTACCTATTGATCTCATACAATATTTGTCGATACGATGATTTTCTGTCATTTTCTCCTATATCGAGTCTCGATCTATTTGAAGGTTATGGTGCTTCGTAGCAATATTGATCGGATTCTATCCTTAACCAAATTAATTGGTAAAAATTTTCATCCAAGTCCTTCATACTGGTTTTGAGATCACTGATTTTGTGTTTTTAGAAGGGAACATCAAACTTCTTTTTCTGAAGGATGATAAAAAAAGAATCAGACTTAGGAAGCACAAGTGAAAACGTCAAAAGTAAGAATCTGAAATCAAAGCTTAGGAAGTTCTGGTAGTAGGCCGAAGCACAAGCTTTTGTTTCAGCATCACGTTCATTCTCATTTTCCGCCATTAATGTAACTGGGTGGCAACTTCAATCTTCAAGCTGAAAATGACATCAATCATGTTGCCTTTGTAGTTCCATCTTGTGCCAGACATTGCTGGAATGTGCTTTTATACTTCAGTGTCTAAAACTTCTGTTCTTTGGGACGATTTTGAAAAAGAAATGTAGATAGTCCTGACATTGTTTGAAAAAAAAAAATACTCCACACTTCTTTATCTGACTGGTTTATTGCTGCAAAATATGTGGGCAGGGCAATGCACAAATAAAGCTCTAACAATTGACTGTAAACCGTTATACTCTCCAGTCAACACGGCGGCACCATCATATGTTTGTTCTATGAGTTTCGTGCCAGATTTGAATTCCTCCATGAGTTTGAACAAATGTTTGGGCAAACTAACTTCTGTGCGGTCGTTACCGATGTCACAAACCACCTTAAAAGTCATCGTCTCTCTAGTGTGACGTAACGAAGAACAGTTGGTAGTTGAGATTTATTTAATACATTAGTGGTTTCGTTCATAATTAGTTACATAAAACTTGTCTCACTCACTTCATTATTTATTTCATTAATATAAACACGAGAAATGCACTCAATAATGTCATTCTGAATGTCATTTGACGTTCCTGAAAACACAGTCGCAATCCGAATATGTTCCTTTAATTTATCACCTGTTTGAGCAATGGAAGCAATGTGAGTTTTTCAATTTTCATAACGAACTCTCCAGCTACGAAAACTATCCATGATGTTGATGCCTTCTCTCAGCAATGCATTCTTTTAATTAGAATAAGGCAGGCATGGCCAACAAAATAGTTTCCATAATTTGTCACAGCCACACAGCCAAGGAAACTCGTTATACCAAGAGATACTAAAAAGCCTTTCGAAAGCTCCGTGTAATTTAGTTTCTAAAGGTCTAAAATCGGACCAGGCCTTCCTGTTGTGACATTTCACCAAAAGAACGCTAACTCAAAGACCGATTTAAAAGGTTTTCGATCACACAATCACAGTCACTTTTACCCTCAAATTCTTCTTATTGTACTTTAAACATTAAATCGTTCACCATGTTACTGTTATACGTGAATAATTAACACTTAAACTCAAGGTGTGCCTTTTCTCTGCACTGGCAACAATCCTGCTATAAGCAAGTAGCTAAAGCTTTGCTCGCCCGAGAAGGTCACAGGCCTGCCACATGAATCTGTAAGTCTCGAGTTTGCCGGTGAGCGCCACTGGCAAAATAACGAGCTATTTATAAATGGAGGATGCTAGATGACCGGCCTCGGGTATCTATCACCAATCGTTCCCGGGGGATGGGTCACAAATTAATGCAATTGAAATCTGAGAGTGAAATCGCTTGGACTTTCCATTATTCCTTGAGTAAGAAAATAACGTAAAATTTGGAAACACTATTCAATTTATTAGCTGTTAGCGGCGACAACAGAGGCAACATTAGCGCCACGCAATAACACAAATTGAACAAGCATTCGTGCTATTTGTTCGATAACTGCTACATGCTACGAAACCTAAAATCACTCCTTTAAGTCTAGAAGGTTTGGATATGCCAGATACGAGTCTGTGAAGTTATTTCTTCTTATCATATTCCGTATGAACCTGCATGCTTTTGCTTGCAATGGCTTAAGGAGATCATTCACTTTAATCAAATCGAGCCGTTAATTTAAAAAGTCTTTAAGCTCCTGTCTTTACGATTCAGGTACCTAAGGCCATCAGAACCATATGTTACTCATAAAATTAGTCACACAATTAGAGTTTAATATATTAATCATAGCAATATTTATCATGACCAGCTTATACGTTGGAGCTGGACACCTCGTACACTGCGATACATTTAGGTACAGGTATTACAATTCAAATAGGTGACTATCAAGCGAAGGGAACATATAAGGCCATAGGCACCAAGACCAGAGAAATTCAAATAGTGGAAACAGGAAAAAACCATGGATAAAACAGGGCGGTAGCTGGCAATTAGTCCTCCTACCTTGCGAATACGAAACTCATACCTTGCAGGTGACACTTCACAAAGTACAACCAAAATTGTTTTAAAGAATAATAGCAAAGGAAAGCGAGCCACCTCACAATTCCGTACCAATGCCATTCTTACTTTTCGTCATTATAAAAGATAACTTCTTTCTGTCCCGATTACGCAAAGAGTTTCTTCCAAACAGAATGCATACGAGTATTCAGCTTGATACTTTCAGATCTTGTTTGATCTTCAAAATCCGAGCGAACTCTCATAAAAAACATTTCCATCTTATATAAATGCGTTATGTACGTTAATTTGTTCTATTCCTCTTTCTCCATCAGTTTCTCTCTCCCCCTCTTTCTTTATCTCTACGCTTCTAAGCCCATCCCAAATTGTCTCTAGATAGTTGTATTATCAAAAGCTGTCATACCGTTGTTTAAAATCTTCATTTCCTATTCAAAAAGTTACAAGGTTTCGAACAGACTGCTGATTTGCTTCCGCATTATAAGTATTTCTCAGTTTCCGGAAAACCCTTGTGGTTTTGAGTATTCCACTGTTTGTACCAAACAAAAAATATTTGTAACATTCCTTTTTTTTTTCCACGTGTGGTGAGAGTCTGGACTTGCCAGTTGTGAAAATCTTCATTTGTTCGTTTGAATGTGAGGTCTTACTAGTTAAGGCATTTGTAAGCATTTGGAAAACAAAAGCTTGTGTATAGAAGGATGCGAACACCGAGGTGTTATTAAATGCGAAGTACGTCTTTGTTTTGTCACGGTAATGTCAGTATTTTACTCTCCTAAAATCCTTTGTTCTCGCTCACAGCTTCAGGTCACCTAGACTACCGCTGTGGTGAATGATCGAGCTGCTCTGAGCTTTGCACAAGGAAAGATGAACATCCTTAGTGGTGTCACATGATTCTACAGCTACTGAAATCGGAATTGGGAGAAAAATAAACATCTTCAAGTATCAGTCAATAACAATGATTGGAAAGTAGGCTACACAAAAGCAACCATCACAGAAATACGAATTCAACAACTTTAAACAGCTTTTTAAATCACTTGAAAAGGAGACATACAGAGAGGGGGTACAGAAAAAATAAAAGTACTTAACAGATTCACGTAACATTTAAATGTATGGGTGAAAGGAAGGGTGGATGGATTAATGGATGATGGAGGGTGGGACGGGGGAGGGAGGGACGGGGAGGGAGGGAAGGAGGGGGGAGGGGGGACGGATGGACGGACGGAGTGAGTGAGCGAATGAGTGAGGGAGTTGAACATTACCATTGGTCTCACACTTAGTAGTGCGAGAATAAGAAAATCGTTAAACAGAATGGAGGTCGAAATTTCGAAAATAGCCCTCAGATTGAGTTCTCGTTTGCATAACCTTTCAACTCATCAGCGCATACGTATTAGTTGGAGTAAAATGTTCTTATATGATATATTATAAATTATGTAATAAAATATATATGCCATTACATATATTATAAATTATGATTTGCTTTTGTCAATATGTCAAAATCAAGTGTGATGCAGTTGGTTGTCTTTGTTTTACCCATCTCACATTAGTTATTCAACAACACAGTGGCATGGGAGCTGATTTCGAATACCATTCATTATCCTAAATCCGAAGCGTGAATTTCTCGGGAAGTAATGAAGCATTGCGATGAAAAATCGCACTCTGATTGATATGTCACATGCTTCAATTGCATCGAAATAGTGTGAATTCTGTTTAAAAAAATTCCCAAGTTAGTGTTGAAAATTATATTTTCTGACATTTTTTAAATAATCTGTATCTTCTACTGGGTAAGTAAAGGTTTTTATAGACTTCCAGCTTTTCATGCTCGAGGGTAACTAATTGGAGAAGGCAATTCAAATGAAGTTTATGTTTGGAAAGACGGGTAAATACACCACCAAGACAGTCCCATTACACCTTTTAGCTCGGTCTGATTGTTGTGCATCTGCGGCAAATGAAATGGCTTCCTTATATCGTAAGCAGTGTGTCACTACTTCGATCATTTATGAACATTATAACTGGGAAGCTATGTACAGGCAGCCAGCTTGATTTAACTATACCCTGGGCCGTGGGGGTCAGCATGTCGCAAACAAAACGATATGAATGCGACGCAATACCTGACGTACTAACCCTGTTCATGCTTCGAAATGTCTCAGAAATAAAGCCTAGAAAAATAAAGTTTCTTTTCGCGCTTATTTTGATTGGATGTTTCGTTCATGCAGATTAATAACTTGTACATATAAATAATTTGTCAATAATAATGCATACTTTATTTAAAGTTATACATGCATTTTTTTAAAATCAAAATGCTTCTATTTTATGCGAACACTTTGAGTAAAGTTATTTGTATAGTACTCATAATAGAAATACCGTATGTTGGTTCTGAAATACCTGTTCATTGACCTAAGTGTTTTATTGGTCCGGTTCCTTTTCACGGTACTTATACTTCTGTGGTTGCAGACTTAGCAGTAAAGTTCACTATAATATGAAGTCCCAAAAGTATTATTGCTTGAGGTCAAATGATGAGATGTCGTCAAAGCGCAAATATTGTACAATTCATATACTTCATTATTTCTGGTTAAACTGTTTCCTTTTAACATATTCTTGAGTGACAACGTTTGGCATATCCACGATTTCTGCAGAACTCCTACGGTGTAGGACTCATCCACACTACGGTACTCCTAAACACACAACCTGAGGGCATCCGCCTTTCTTTCATCGGTGTACAACATTTATACTAATTGCTTCATATATATGGAACAATTAATCAGTTAATCGGTTAATACCCACCAACCATACAACATGTACTCTTTCCCAGTGGTAAAGAATTACTCAGAAAAATTAAATAATTGGGGGATGTGAGTTCAGTTTTAATTCACACTCGGTTTTTTAAGATAAAGAAGGAAGAAGCTATGTGTGGACTATTCAGAAGAAGCTAATGTTTCTTTTTTCTCCAGTTATTGTTTACGGTTCTCACCTCCGACTTACTAAACTATTACATTTTCATACTGAATTAATTTATTTATTAAAGATACAAGTGTGCTTCACCAGGTGCAATGTTCATTCATATTTTTGTAATTTGTATTTGACAAATAAAGGTAAGATTAATAAGACTACAGAAGAAAAATAAGGCCCAAAGGTTATAGAGAAGCCTCATACAGTGTATTACAAATTTGATTTTACGGTCACGAGAGCATCTATTGAGACGCCAATATGTAAGATTAGGCACATTTGGATAAATCATTACTTTATAAGGTTAGTTAAATTTTGTATATATCAAATAGTTTATTTTGAATAATTTTCAACTTTGTAAATTAAAAGTACACGCCTGATTTTTATAGTATAGCAGGAAATGCAGATTAAGTAATGCTTGAAATACTGCATAACACTGTATGTGTAGATCTGCTTAAATGTTGTGGCGTTTAAACAACGTATTATTTACCACAGTAAGACAGAAATCCTTTGCTGTATTGTCAACAAAATTTTAAGTAAACGATATTCTAACAGAAGTTATTACCGTTTTGTGGCGCCAATTTTCATTAGAAATGATGAAGATAACGGAATATTTACTCTCGCAGAAGTACCGTTTCGGATTAATGTATGGTATTATATGCTTTTCATTGCCTCAGAAATAACTGACTGAAATATTAGCAGCATACATTAAGCATGCCAACACAACTGTTCAGTTATTTTTGGGTTGCAAACATTGCCTTCATAACGGTTAATGCAAGAGACCGTTAGTGCTGTTCTTGACATACTCTAGAGCAGGTGAATGACGCATATCAGTAATGTGATGCACATTTCGTGCTAATAACATCCTAAGCATGCTACTTCGCGTTAAATAATCCTGCCAGTGACGAACATGGCGGCTCTTACTGTGTTTGAAGGCTCAATAAAATTGTTTTGGAAATATTATGGATGTTACAAACTTTTACACCTGTAACAGAGTTACGAGTTTGGCCTAAGACGATGAAAAAAATTTTGAAGCAACAAATTGTATAAATGGTAGTAAAAATGGAATACATTTGCAAATACCTAACTTCCGCTTTTCAAAACGTAATAGGTACTAGCCTAATAACAAAGAAAGATGGCAGAACATGTATACTGCCTTCATGACTTGGTATGCAACGTATTAAACGTAACTTTTACTTAGTAATTATTTTTGCTGTGATGAGTAATGCATGGTTCTGAAGAAATTGATATGGGAGTAGGCATGTTCAAAATATATTCTCCTTAATGTTTCACGATTTTTAAACTCCGAAAAATGTTCGCGTAGAGCTTTAACCAATATCTTTGCTATGGATAGCCTGGATGACGCTAGAATAATGTGTGCTTCTGGAACTTCGGTTGCAGCAATGATGCTCCAAACAACCATCGTGAACTTAAAACAAGATAACATACTTGTCTTGCTTTACTTTCGTTTTATTTCCAGCATGTCATTGCTATTTATCTTTGGAACAGCAGTTTTAAAGACTGTCGGAATGAAGTTGTTTACTCATCATCGAGGGTTCAATTATGCTTGACACAGGCAGCACGAGGGGTGTGAATGAGTTGAGAGCTATGGCAAAGTTAACCCTTCTCTTCTTTCCTTCCTTATCAAATGGTACTTCCATTCTTCTACTGTTTCCCCACATCATTTCTGGCAGCCTCGTTACAGCACATACTTTTTAAAAACCAACTTTTGTTAAACCAAATGATTCTTCAAGGAGATCCAGCTATTACTCCTCTTCCAAAGGTGAAATTTATCAGTTATGTATTCTCAGTCTCAGTAACACTTTAGTCACGTTATTTTAAAATCAGTGGAGGTCAGTACGAGCTACATACATGAAATTATTTCCTGCTATGAAGCTATTTATATTCGTAATAACTTCCATAGCTTAGACTTTGTAGTAAACACGGTGAAATAGTCGAATATAGCTTGGAACAATACCGCCGGATTTTAATACCATTATATCATTCTAATACTCAGATATATCAAACCAAGGCGGACAAAACTGAAAACACTGATCCCTCCAATGCAACCAAATTTGCAAAATTATATTCAGCCAGCAGATGTAGTATTGTGAAGTACGCTGGCCCGAAACTGAACACTACACGTACACAACAATTTTCTAGAGTATCAGAGAGAGGTTGGCAAGTTTGCTAAGACAGTCGTTACTAACCTGCATATATTAGTATCAACAAGGTTTGTGTGAGCTAAATTTGGTAAACTGGTGATATTAAAATGTGATAGTTCAAAACATTACATATTATTAAATATTTAGAATACAGAGCATGCAACGCATGGTGCAGACTCACACAATTCTCCCAACGTGTCATCTATTGTGTTTATCAGCCTCAAAGGGAAGGAAACGACCATCCCCTAACAGATCTGGAGCTATGAAGAAAAGATGATGAACGACCCCTTCACTAAGTAGCGGTCTAGTACTGTCTACCCCCACAAGAAAGTAATAGGGGAATGAAGGGTAGAGAGATTTGAACTGTTTATCTGCTCTGTTAGTGGATCTGTTTACTAGGAAATGAGTGTATGAGAGTGCACACCAGTCACCCATGTTGCCATATCTAACGCTAGTTGTAGTAATTGCAGTGATAGGTATTATGTATGAGTGAGTTATGTGAAAACACTTGCGTAGTTTAAACGGATCTTCCATCCTTGTTTTACTTGGAAGGCGAGCACAAACAACGTGCGGATAGCAAATGTGATTACGTTACACATTTCTCTAGCTTGCTTTCTTGTGCTGGGCAGAGAGTAGCTCTGAGCAATACTCTTTTCTGGGAGCAAACATGTTCGCTATCTTTTGGCACCGGCACACACCACGAAGCCGAGAAGCCCACCTGAAAGATGAGAAGGAAATGAGTGAACGGCAATCGTGGTGGAAGAGAAACCTCCCAGCACGTACCTGCCGACCAGGTGAAACCACAAAAAACACAAGGTCCGAGCGGGTAGGCAACGAGAATCGAATCCGGGACTTCTCGAATGCAAACCTTAATCGTTAGCATGCAGATTCAATCTATGTATCCTTTTTATTTATAGGAGAGAAAGAACTGGCTTAACTAATAAGGCTAGACATTTTTCTGCGGTTTCACCAGATTGATACGCAGTAACTTTCTCTCTCAATTTATTAATAATTTCTTCTTTCTCATTTGCTTCTTTACTCACATCATAACTGGATTATTATTTTTTCCCCCACAGACATTTTACCAAGTGGATCGGATATACATTCTTGGATACTGATGTAAAAGTCGAGGTTAAAGTGGGATACCACATTTCACTGAGAAATTAGTTGCAGTAGCGAGCGGATGGCTCAGACGGTTTCATCTGTATCCCGCATTCGGGAGGCCCGGGTTCGATTCCCGTGGCCGACCTACCTGACCCATGTTTCTTTTCGGGGGCTTTCCCGGGTCACTATGCGTATGCTGGGTAAATTAATTACATCCCCCGAATTTCCTGTCCCTCCATTTAATCTCCATTATCATTTCATATCATCTGTCATCTGGTGCTCTCTTTCAGGGTAGAAGTGTCGGCGAGAGTCTCAGCGGTGCATGGTGGGATGATATGCTGTGAGGTAAGCTACTTCCTCCTCCGGTAGGTCGGTTGCCAGTCTCCGGCCCTCTGCTGGGACCATTTCGAGAGCGCCAGCCAGGAACATTTGGGTCTCGGCTGCTGGGCTCATTGCCCTCCCGCAGTAGGGGAGCGTGTCCGTTGTCCTGGCCTGTCGGGGGAAGTCTCTAAGTAAATGTAGGGACCCTGCCCTCTGCACTGTCGTGACTGCTTGCGTGGGCCACCCTCTGTCTCCTCTCACCTCATCCTTCCTCCTGGGGTGCCCCACTTGGGGGCATAGGCACAATGGGCCCAGCATGGTGGCCTACGTAGCAGTATGATACAAACGTCGGCAGACAGGCTCACGGCCCGGCTCCCTGTGACGTAGTACACGACTTTACTGGCAGCCTTCCGGTCACACATCCGTAAACGTCAAGTCCAATCTCAAATCACATTAACAATTATCAGGATGAATAACAAACATATCTTATCAAGGGAGAAGTTGAATATGTTGTTTATCTGTGCCCATCTATGGCATTCTCTGCGCCAATTTAGATTCACACGCATGAGTTCAACTAGCGAACTTCTGTCCTGATATTTTGTTTTAATTGTTCTAATGTTTGGCGATTAGTTTTGTATACTTTGTTTTTCAAATTTCCCTTAAATAAAAGTTTCATGCCGTAAGATGAAGGCACCGAGCGGGCCATAATCCCTTACTAATGATTATATTTCCGCAAAAATCACTAATAACTAGGGAGCGGATTTATAGGCACTAAAAATGTGTTACATAGGTAGGCAAAAAGGCACTAAAACTGGGCAAAATAGGCACTTAGATAGGCACTAAAAATATGAAAAGTAAACACTTAGAAATAGAATATTTTAGTAAAATGGCTCTTAAAATACACTATAACAAAATGACAATTACCGCAATATATGCTACAACAAATTCACTAAACACATACTATTTTGCGGTTCCCTGGGCGAAATGGTTCTACTTTTATTCCAAATTTCATAAATGGCTCCACAGTAGGTTAAAATAACAGATATTGTCGTATAATTAAAATACATATAAATCCACTTCAGTAAGTAAGAACCATAATATGCAGAAAGGTGTGAAGTAATTAACTATGGGGAGGGGGATTTTAAGGGTAAAAATTGAAATATCTGAAGCTTTTGTTAGATTTGTTTCAAATTTATACCATTTAATGCTTGGGGTATACGTTTCTGTACCCATTTTAACCGATTAATGACATGTACCTATATGAAATATTTGTCTTCGCCATATCAACGAAGGGAATAAATAAACATACCTATTTAACCATTTTTATTCCCCTAAGCGTTTTTAGTAAGAAGTAAGCATTATAATCCTTTTCAATACAAATAACAAAAACACAACAAATGTAAATGGGTACACTTAATATGCAGTTGCCCTTATTGGCGTGTTTAGAATTTCATACAGATTAATGGAAAACTTCTTCCTGTGGAACATTTTGAAGTTAGGAAAATATATAAAATATGGAATATAAAAAACTCCGAGGTTAAAATTACGTAATAACAGCTACGATATAGGTGTAAGGTTATTTACATAGTCATGTGACGGTTTCTGTAGTGCCGCTAGAAAAAAAAGACTATATTATTGAAGTATGCCTATATATATTTTAAGGCAAAAAACTAAGTATCGGATTGTTGTAAGTGTTGAGTTAATCTGCACAGATGTGCCTCCTCAATAGAAACGATTGTTGGAAAGATAAGAAATTCAAAAGTTCATCACAGCAACTTTAAAATCACTTAAAATGACGTCACGAAGTATCAGAAAGGTACAAAGCACAGAACAAAAATTAAAACCTTAAGCTACAAAATCCTAGTTTTCGTAATAAAAACCGTGAATGCTCCATTGCCGAGTAAAGAATAAACAATAAAGCACAGCGTTTTAGTAAGCGTTTCCGGTTCATTCAAACAGAATCACAGCAATTACAGCATCGGGAAAAGAATTCTCGTACCTCCTTCTACAAAGGCATTTCTGTAAAATTTTACACAAACCATTAAGATTTATTGGTCTGCAGTTTAATTTTCAAAGTTGGAAGCAACACCAGAAGTCTCCAAGCAATCAACTTCATGATTTCTTGAGATACATGTAGAAAAACGTAAGTATGAGAAAATCACAATTGTTTCATATATATATATATATATATATATATATATATATATATATATTTAATCTTAGTCTGTGTAGCGTGGCTAATTAAGCACTGGCCTTACAAGTTTAAGTTGTAACCTGAACAGAGTCTCAGAGTGGTGATTTTAAGATTGGGTAAAACAACAGCTTCGTGTCAGTAGATTTACACACATGTAAAAGAAATCTTATGGGAGTAAATTCCTGCTTACCAGCGGTACTGATTGTGATCTGATATGACTGTTAACAATTGATACCGTCAATAATTTAATTAATAATCCGTCCTCCAAGTATTACTATTAGCTCAAGAAATAAGACTTTACCCAGCAAAAAAAATATCATGCTACTGTATTGAAACTTCCAAAAGATAATACTCGTAACAAAATTGCGAATTCCAGTACACTCAGTTTGCAAAGCTATACCTGTAAGTTTCAAATAAATAATATTCTAATCAAGATGAAGTGCATTAGACGGGCCTTTTTAACGATTCAGACATGCTTTAAGCTAAATCTCAATGTAAAGTCGTATCATGTGATGAAGAAAGTTTTCACATTAGGCAAATTTGTGCTTTACTTTGGAAGACTGAAAACATTCAGTTTCTCTTCTTTCGGCTCTCCTCAACAAAGTAATTTGTATTCGGCATAATGTTGCTACAGGGGCTGATTTTTACAAGGTTCTGAAACTAGGATAATATAGTATTAATACAAACATGAATGATTAAACTCATCTGTTTCACAAAAGGCTGACTAAAAATTATTTTCCTATCTGTGCTGAACGATGGATCACTATTTATCTACTGTTTAAGAAGTACACTTCCGTTGCCTCTCTCTTTTGTCATATTTGTGTAGGAAGCGGATCTATGCGTGCACTTGAAACACTGCTTACAGAATGGGCTTTCCATTCCCCACATTTCCCCGTGGTCATTTGTTAATCCATTGAAATGTCATTTAGCTGGTCTTTGCTACTCGTCCTTGAACGAATTCACTAAGTTTTTTCCATGACGTCATTAGCGCACTGTGACACGTCTGTAAGGCAGATACCCACCTGACTAAACCCCTTTCTGATACCCAATATGCTAGCAGTAAGAAATTTCTTTTCCCCGAAAACTTCACATTGAAACCAACAAATGCAAAAGCTGTTGTCACAAATTACAAGCAAAAGAAATTGGTTAAAAAGGCAGTTTTAGGCACTAATAAGCAGAATAGGCACAAATGTATGAAATAGGCATTTATAGGCACTATAAAACTAATAACTTAGGCTAATAATTGTAGGAAACGTGTTTATAACTTAAAAGCCTACATTTCTGAACAAATGTATCAAATTGGCAAATAGGGCAAAATCTGCCCCCTACTAATGACTCAGCAGGTGTATACGCGGTGGAACAAATATCCGGACCCACATTTAATGTCCGTCAGTTGTTCGAAACATTGTGCCAATATATTATTTCTGTATCTCTCTGTATTTATGGTACACTCTAATAAGTAGTTTATATTATTCCGCACCCATTTTGTGCGCACCATATCCCGATTTTTTTTATGTTACAAAGGAGTTTCATCAAGAGTTCATCTCCAGTATAATATCGGTTGTGCCGTGATAACACATGACATGTAAATGAAACTATGCATCCTCACTAGGCAGTGTTAATTATGGATTGATTGTGCTATGATCAACATTTCTCAAAATCTAGTCACAGACCTTTAGCCGGCTCTGGTGATCATGTGGTAGCAATTCTTGTACAACGTAACCTTGAATGGCTTCAGTTTTAAAAGTTATTTTGCTTCCCATGCTGAAGCTTTCGAAATGTCAGCTTATTATGCAAGATGACTAATGCATTTTCAAGATGGCCGTTTTAACCTTTCTCCGATTTCGTCTAATTTCTGCGCCGTAAGCATTCTGCTTCTTAACATTCTTTTATATCACGAATTCATCGCGTCTACTTTAATTTGCTTACAGTTGGTGCCGTAATCTGCAGGCTGGACTCTCACCTATCCTTGTTGAACTGGCGCAGCTGGACAATCCGCACCACTGAAATTATGGAGGCCTCCAATTCCCCTCTGATTTCAGGCTGGGCACCGTCCATGCAGATGCGTTTAATTACCGCTCTACAGCTTTTAGCACGGCCCGGTGCCACAGCATGGAAATCCATGTTGACCTGGTGCAGATGGTCGCACATACGCTTATAATCATTGGGACTTCTGGTCCTGATCTCAAAGTCATGGGTCAGGGAGGCCCAAGCACCTCTATGTCTGTAATACCTGTCTGTCTCGAAAAGTCTGTCAAAGTCTTGCTAATGTCAGTTTTGTGTCTGCTGTTAAGGAATATTGGAGGTTGGTAGGAGCCAACCTGGGCGTACGTTCGGAGTGGCTGGTCGGGATTCAGAGCACTGGAGTGGGTGGGGGTCATAGGTCATAGATCTGGGCGAGAGGAAGGTCCAGGTTGGGGTTCGAGACAGGATCATGGTCCTGGTTTGGGGTTGCGTGCGGAGAGAAGGTGCAGGGTGGGGATCAGGTCTGGATGAGGGACCTGGTTGAGGACCACGAAGAGATGAGCGGGATGGGGTGATTTTGGTTTTCGGACTAGCTGGCTTTGGTTTGGTAGCGAAGGATTGTGCTGATGGCTCCGGGAAGGTGCGTGGGTTTTTAGGATTTCGCGATTGGGGCGAGGGAGTCCCAGGAGGGGAGAGGATTTCAAGGGGATCAGGGATGCTGGAGAGGGAGGACCGTGAGGACGGGGATGAGGAAGATTATGAACGAGATGGGGGGAGAGGAGTGTTTTGGAGCTGTATGGTAGGTGTCCTTTGGTTCGGTTGGGTAGAGGAATTTAATGGGAGTGCAGATGAGCCTCAAAAGTCTAGGTTTGTCCTAATCACGTTTCTTCGAGTCGTACATAACGTCGTGGGGGATTATTTGGTCTTGGTCTTTCCCCTACCCATATCTGTAGATATGTCAGTAGCGTATTGGTATCTGCGGAACTTAAAGCTTAAAGTAAAGCGGAAGTAAGAAAGACAGTAGGAGCAAAAGAGCTAGTATAGGACGCTGAGAAGCGCGAGCAACAAAGGACTGGATCCCCAGAAGGAGACGCCTAGATACCAGTCACGGGGACTGTTGACTCAGGTCTTGTTGCTCTACCCAGGTACTGAGCTAGAGCCAGGCGCAGGTGGAACTGTATAGCTTGGAGAAGAAACCTCGGTGAGTTCGCTGGCTCTGATCCCTTCTTCTTTCTGTTAGACCTAACAGTTAGTCGGGCTCTTCAACCAGTTCGTTCCGATGATCTCTCCTCTGCGATGTTGCTCCCACGAAGGCTCGACGAGAAGTCCGAATAGAGCCTAGAGCTACCCGACATTCGTCATTTAGGATAAGGGAAAACCCAGGAGAAAACCTTATCGAGGTAACTCACCCTGACCGAAATTCGAACTCGGGACCTCTTCAACGTGAAGCAGACGTGCTACCATCTACGCTACGGAGGCGGGTTGGAAGGTTGAATGGTGTGGTTCGCGCCTCTCGGAATACCATTACTGTACTGCGCTGCAATGGCTGACCCATTACCTCGCGATTCACGGTAAATAAGGTGCATATCTGCTAGTTCAGATAAGCTACAGGTTCTCCGCGTTGTCCAAAAGGCAATCCTCAGCACACTAACTGCAGTGTCCCGAATCAAGGAGATCATAGTAGTGTTATTGCACTGGCCAATCAGACACGTTCTTAGCTACGATTTACGCAATTTCTTCCTATTATAATTGTGTATTGAAAGGACGAAGGAAAAATGGTTAACTACATGACAGGAACGGCGCCAATAACCTCTGGAACATAATTTCTTATGTGATGCAAGAAGACAGTTAATCGTTGTTCAGTGTCGGACTGGCAGGTGATTAGTTCGAGATTTGAGAGGTATTTTGGACATTAGATCACGAGAACGCCAATAACGAGCTACTAAGAATCGATATTTCTATATTCGGGAAGCAGTTTTAAAGACATTCTAAAGCAATAATTTCACCCACCTTGTTTAAATACCAACTTATCAATACATGATACCGATTAGGTTTAACACAATTCACTGCGTTATGTTTGGCCACCGACTATACATTGCCTGTCTCAAGTTGTTTGTATAAGTCACGTCTATAATCGCTG
The DNA here is from genome assembly GCA_030765055.1 of Mantis religiosa. NCBI lineage: Eukaryota > Metazoa > Arthropoda > Insecta > Mantodea > Mantidae > Mantis > Mantis religiosa. Next base: position 168,776,925 of record CM060950.1, on the reverse strand, counting down.
AAATTATTTCGGTGTAGTTCATACTCTTGATAATTTCAGATATTTTCTGTTAATAATTTACTGAAGTTCAAGCGCGGTAGGCATTATTAAACTATCTCTAGCACTATTATTAGGTATGTTAATTTTATCTTAAATTAAGGACATACCTCAGATTCCTTAAAATTTCAAATAACTTCTCCCCTTTATCTTGAAAGCTATAATTTGAACTTTCGGAGATTGGAAAATAAGTCAAAAAGTTGACAAAAATGTTACATTAACATTCTGAGAGTACATCTCCTCAAGCTAGGCACACCTGACAAACCTAATACCTATGTATACTAATATCCCATCCGAGCTTAAAGAACAGAACGAATTTCTGGTCCTACAAGATATATGCTTGAATACTACGAAAACAACAAATACATGAGCGTATTTATTCCTTCAGAAATAGGATTATAAGGGTGTTTCTGAAAAAAGAATATCTAGTTACATAAGGAAAATACTAGTATTTCTATTTTACCACCTTATAACCAACATTTTCAAGCCCATCCAATGAAAACTCTGAAATGGCGCTATAAAACAAATGGTTTCAAAAATGTGGGTATATCGGTGTGAGATGTATGGCTGTCTGATATTGCTATTCAAAATAATCATTGAATATGCTGAGGTATGTCAGAAATAAAAATGGCAACTAATTTAAACTATTAATAATTAGACAGACCTGTGAATATCAGGCTTAGGAATTACTAATAACGCTGCGTTCTGTTGTGTATGAAGCGCGTGCTTGCTGTCAGTTTGCCGTGTTAAACTTGTATAAAACCGGCACCTAATCTAAAGGAAAAATATAAAATATTCAGTGCATTCTTTGAACACCTTATGAGCAACAGATCCAGATACATCTTGTGAGCACCAGGCTTATGAATAACCCCGCATTTCATTGTATATCGAGCACCTGCCTACTAATATGTTAATTTGATCCCAGGCTTCATTTAATTATATATTCCGCTTTCCACAAAGGTTATCCATAAACTCCAGAAAGGTCACAGCTTGTTTTAAGGTCCTGGTCTGAATTCATTAATCCCACTGGTCAATGACAAAGGGTCAGCCACATATATTCAGCCAATCAGATATCAGATCCTAAAATAGCTGCTACTGCGCATGCGAAATGGCATCTTTTTAATGTTATACAGGATATTACGAACATAACTGAAGATTGATAAGTAAAAACATTTGTACTGGGCAATATTACAAGCTCATTCACTTAATTTTTCTGATTAATTTAGTAAGAGTTTAGTTAGTTGATTAAGTTAACCTTTTCAAGTTGGTTAGTGGCTCCAAGTATATATAGCACACTCACGCCATACGTTGTTATTGGCCCCCTGTGACGGATTGTTGTGCGCGTGCACGCTCTGCAATAATAATGGATGTGGAGAGGTCACTCTCACGAAACATTAAATGAAAGAATCAGACACGGTTCGTTTATAGGTACCCAAATATTCTTTATTACTGTGTTAGCTGCAATTTACACTTTCATAAAGAAATAGATGAGGAACTAACTTTAAATGTATCTAATTGTGCATGTAACGATTATCCTTGCACTTTCAGTACATTCAGTTTTATTTTAATATATAACTGAGTTCGAATTATTTCCGAAAAGCTAACGACCCCACACTGTAGGGTCAGAAAGTCAGGTACTGAGATGTGAACATTTGAAAGCAAAGGGGAAGGTCTATCCTGACAAGAGTTGTTTATTTCCTGGTGCACTTAGTACATCAGAAGTAACATATGATGTGCTTACGCCATAACTGCCAGATGAAGAGAAAAAGTAACTGACACTGGAGAGGGGATACATATTAAAGTATAAATTATCAAACTCTCTGCCCTTATACACCTAAACCTTTTATATATATACATGAGAGACTTTCAATAAGTAATGCAACATATTTTTCTCTGCCAATTTTGGTTGAAAAAAAAATAATTGAAGTTTTGAGTAGTATATCTTTACATATTCCCGCTTGACCTCAGTTACATTAATTTCCAATAGCTGGTAGCGCTATAACTAGCCTTTAAAATGGCGTCTTTAACAGAGATGCGTTCCAAATAGAGAGTAGTATTGAGTTTCTTTTGGCGGAAAATCGCAGCATCACAGGTGTTCATAGGCGCCTGCATAATGTCTGCGGAGACCTGGCAGAGGACAGCTGCACGGCGAGTCGTTGGGCAAGGCGTCTGTCATCACAAAGTCGAGCAAATCTGTCTGATCTCCCGCGTTCCGGCTGGCCACACAAGCTGTGACTCCTGCAAAGTTCGAACTTGCGAACTCTCTTATTCGAGTGATCGAGGAGATTCGAGGTGATAGGTGCTAGTTTACCTCATTGGGAAACGATCAACTCTGAAGTGTATTGTGCTATTCTAGGAAAATCATCACAAAGTCGAGCAAACCTGTCTGATCTCCCGCGTTCCGGCTGGCCACACAAGCTGTGACTCCTGCAAAGTTCGAACTTGCGAACTCTCTTATTCGAGTGATCGAGGAGATTCGAGGTGATAGGTGCTAGTTTACCTCATTGGGAAACGATCAACTCTGAAGTGTATTGTGCTATTCTAGGAAAATCATCACAAAGTCGAGCAAATCTGTCTGATCTCCCGCGTTCCGGCTGGCCGCACAAGCTGTGACTCCTGCAAAGTTCGAACTTGCGAACTCTCTTATTCGAGTGATCGAGGAGATTCGAGGTGATAGGTGCTAGTTTACCTCATTGGGAAACGATCAACTCTGAAGTGTATTGTGCTATTCTAGGAAAATCATCACAAAGTCGAGCAAACCTGTCTGATCTCCCGCGTTCCGGCTGGCCACACAAGCTGTGACTCCTGCAAAGTTCGAACTTGCGAACTCTCTTATTCGAGTGATCGAGGAGATTCGAGGTGATAGGTGCTAGTTTACCTCATTGGGAAACGATCAACTCTGAAGTGTATTGTGCTATTCTAGGAAATTGAAGAAATAACTTCAGCATCTTCGTAGCCACAAAACTGCAAATGAGCTCATTCTGCATAATGCAAGGCCTCCTACAAGTCTGTGCGCCTGATACGAGCTCACAAAGTTTCAATGGACTGTTCTTCCTCATCCCCTCTACAGCCCGGTTCTCGCACCTTCCGACTTGGGGTCAATGTTGGGGTCAATGAGTGATGCACTCCGCAGGAAACACTACGTGGATGTTATGGAGGTTATTGATGAAGCAAGACGTTTGCTCCAACATAGACTAGTAGAGTAGACCATGCGGACATACAAGCCTTCCCATCAAGGTGGCGTAAGCCCGTAGCATTGAACGGAAATTATGTTGAAAAATGGGTGTTTGTAGCCCAATCATTATGGATTATCATGCTGTATATGAATCCTGAATAAAACCAACCTGCCTTAAGAAATAAATGTGTTGCATTGCTTATTGAACACTCCTCGTGTGTGTATATATAATGTAATATTACATACATATATATTGCTCCAGTACTGTAAGTAAATTATCTACACACGTAGTTGTGAGTGCTATTACGACATAGCCTGTAAGCAGAACAAGAACAGGAACAACAACAAATTGTGCTACATAGCCAATATCTGCAGACACCAAGAAGGGCACATTCTGCCTCCATCCTGCAATATTTTAAAGTATAGCACTTACAGTAAATGTGCTTCTCGACCCAAACTATGTTATGTTTGGCATAGTAATACGTCTATTCAGGCCAAGCACCTCAACGTGTCACAACAGGTTAGGGTGGCATGGGAACAGTCCTTAAATTTCTGTTTTGGAGCTTTTAATTTCATATTTGATATGAAGTGGTCCATGTCTCTGAAGGTAGCTCTAATATGTTCACTTTGTGCATGTTATCTACTGGCCCGCCTCGGTAGCGTAGATGGTAGCGCGTCTGCCTCACGTTCAAGATGTCCCAAGTTCGAATCTCGATCAGGCTGAGTTACCTGTATAAGTTTTTTCCGGGGGTTTCCCTTATTCTTACAGACGAATGTCAGGTAGCTCTATGCTCCATGGACCCTGGGCACATTTGAGCATCATTTCACCCATTTCATTCACCGTCCGATATGACTTAACGTTGGAGGACGTAAAATTAAAAAAAAAATGCTTAGTGCTTACGCGACTGACGCAACATTTTCTGTCAGAAATAATCAGGTAACAAAATGCCTACAATAACATTTGCTACGCACCCATTACACACATCTGTCATACTATAATTCTGATATTTTCTCGAGAGCATCTTCACAGCAACACAAATTCACAGGAATTTTTTCTTTGGGTCGACTCACTGGGTAAAGATGTCATAAAATCTAGGAAATATTTATTTTCTACTTTAGGGAAGGGGGTGTTCCAATGCAGCACCATGCAACACAAACGTCGTAAAATTTGTTTACTTGTCTGTAAAACATTTTTAAGTAGAGGACAGCTCCTAATTCAAAAAAGTAGTGTTTTTGTAGCGATTAATAAAGAAACGTGTGCTCATCATCCACGAAATCATCCACACGGTTGTTCAATATCGGACGCCTACCCTTTCCCATTTTTCAATCTACACTTTCTTTCAATGATCATTCACTAGCAGGAAATGAACAAGTTCCGGTAGTGAGCAATGTTAGTGGAACATTGCATCGAAACGGGCTGTAGATCCGACGTCTACTCCATCACGTCATTGTTATGCTTTGTTTGCACCGGACCTCAATCTGGTAGTTCCGTGACAAGGACTGAGCTCTAGTTAGGGGTACAGCTTCTCATTCAACCTAAAACATATGTTGATTTACTTTTCAATTTTTGTTCACTTATCCGCATACGATACAATCTTTCATGTGCTACATATATTTGGTTGAAATTTTCAAGTTATATGTATATTTCTCTTTTTCTCACCGCAATTATTATTTGTATATTAATATGTCCTTTTCAGCTCGTTATTTTTTTTTTCTAAATTTAATATTCTAAGAATTCTCTGTGCATAAGAGGAATATTACCATTTCCTTGTGATAAGATGGACGCTTTCGTGCAAGACTCGTAATACGCAAAGAAATGATTAATGTCTAACGTTTGTGCATTAGCACCCCTCGTGGCCAAAGGTCAGTTATCTAACCACATTTTGAATAGCCCTCGTATCTCGGCGCGCCTTGGTAGCGTAGATGGTAGCCTGTCTGCCTCACGTTCAAGAGGTCCCGAGTTTGAGTCTCGGTCAGGGTGAGTTATCTGGATAAGGTTTTTTTCGGGGTTTTCCATTATCTTGAAAGACGAATGTCGGGTAGCTCTAAGCTCCATGGACCCCGGACTCATTTGAGCATCGTTTCACCAATTTCATTCATCGCCTGATATGACTTAACGTTGGAAAACGTAAATTATAGAAGAAAAAAAAAGAGCCCTCGTACCTCAGTAAGCCTGTCATATATCCAAAGCAAACCATTTAAATGGTGGTTTCAGACAGATGCTTTTTATTTCATTTCTTTTTAATTTTCATTCTGGAACCTAATATTTTCTTTCCTTTCTGGCATGCAGGTGTGATTATCGTCTAACCCTGGTCCTATTAATTGAATTACCATCCAGTCTAGCATCCACTTATGTTACATTGAGAGTTCCTCCCAGTCCCCCACTTGAACTTCCCTGTTTTCTAGCACACCTTTCACCTTGCGTTCGACAATCAGTTCTAAGTTTCAGCTTTAGGATGCTGGCAGACTTGGAAGGTGGTTATACCTGATTGTTCGTTTAAAACCTAACGAGCGCCCGGCATTTCGCCTGTGCGCGATTGGGTGTGCCACAACCGGCTTTGCTCCTACATAAACTCCGCGCGTAGAACGTGTATAACGTGTATTCCTTATAGAAGATGCTGGAAATGTTGTCCACCCTCGGCTAAACAAGCATTATATTGGGAGAACATATTGTTATTCACACGATTAAGTTGGGTCACTGTACATAATGTTTCCGATTTCATTTCTAATATATTTTTAGTTCTTCCACTGTATGAGGATCTGTCTTTCAGGTTACTCCACAAGTAAAATCACACACTGTTAGATCGGGGTAGAGAGAGAGAGCCATACACCAGCACTAATCACATCTTCAAACACTTCCTTATCCCCTTTCACGGACTACTCTGCTGTATGGGCAGTAGCAGAATCTTGTTGAAACAACCCATAAAGTTTTTCTTCTTCTGTCATTTCGTGATAAAACGGGTTCAAAATGTCATTCTGGTACCTCTATGCATTTACAGTCTTCTCGTAGAATACTGCACCGATTACGCAGCACACCAAACATCAATTTTCCGATCATAGTGAGGGATTTTTTGAACGCGATGTGAATTTTCAGAGGTCCAGTACCGACTAAGACCACTAAAATGGAACTACAGCTCATCGAAAAAAAAGAGAACTGTGAATCAATTAAACCATCATTCACTGATGAAAGAAACCATTTATGATACTGGGTCACCTTGTTTTAAAGCATGGACACTTGTACATTTTTACGGTTTTAGTTTTAATAATTTAGTTGCTCTACGTGTAGAACACTCTGAAATTCCCGTCGATTGTGCTAATTTTGGGATGGATTTGGCTGATGAACATCTAAAACATACGCCTAAGTCGTCTTACTTTTCCTCAGTTATCAATGTACGTTTACTCTTTCGTTTCTTGTTTGTCACAGAACCAGTGAATTCGAATTCATTCACAATCTCGTGAATTGTAAATCTGGAAGGAAGCACTACACCAGCGAACGTTTGAATATAACCAGTGCGAACACAGCTTGGCGATTCCAATTTATAATAACTTTTACACACGAAAATGTGCTGCTCTAGAGTCAAGCGCCTGTTCCTCTTAGTCGCCAGTACAATACTGTCGAGTGGAGTGCACACCACTAGCCCCCGCACACAATGGCAGCCAGTAGTGAGGGAGTACAGCAGAGTCGTGGGAGAGGTGAAACGCCGTGTGCTCCGTTAGGTTTTAAATGAATAAACCTCTATGTACTTAACAGACGCATAAAGAGCTCTTCATTGAAGTTAAAAGGGCAAGGTTTCATAGTAATTCCATTGTGTTTTATATCTTTTCACATGTATTCCAAAATAAAGCCACGCGCACAAATTTCAGTTGGAGATTACTGTCGTTCCGGCAGTTCCTCTGCTGCAGCCTCATAGTCTCTTAAGATGACAATTTTGATTTTTTTAATTTCGCAAAAAGTAAGTGAGATAGTGAAAAAGGAATTCTTGCCAGTCGACATTCATTTATAATTTAGAATCTTGCTATTTTTAAATGGAATCTATATTTTAATATTGAGTCGCTACTGATTTGCATGCCATTGAAACCTAACAAAGTAGACCGGTCCAAAAGTCGATACCTGTCAACCTCTACCTATCATCACCTATTAGATAAATTCTTTTGCATTATTTGTATAATTAACGTGGCTTTCTTAACACGTATGTTATTAATAATATAATTAAAAGTAATACAATGTAACCGATGTAAAAACGTATTACGCTAAAAGAAATTGAGCCAACTCATACACTTCCCCTCTCCTAATTACTAGCAATTAAAATCTGAATATACAAATTTATGCAAGAAGGCTAAATATTAATATATTTGCAGAAATTTGCACATACATTTTAATTAAACTCGTACTCTCAGATTATGTACATACAAAATATCAGGCAGAACTGAAAGAATTTCTTATTACGAAGAAGTACAAATACGAAAACGCAGGAAAAAACCGTAAAATGGAAAACTGCTGGGTTGAGAGATTTATCTGTGTCAATCGTGTTCTTATTTTCGTGTCGTATTAGTATATAAAATATAGTCATTTTACCTTTGGTTGTCTGGTTTACTCCATCATTACTTTAATTCCCTATTTGTTAATATATCTATATCGCTACATTTTGCGGCTTCCGAAGTGACGGTTGCTATCTACTATTTCCTTGTATGAAAAATGTCATGAGGTTCAATTATACTATTTCTGTTAATATGATTGAAGCAAATATAGTCTAGAGGGATAAATTTTATGGGCATTTGTGTATATCCGTAGTAGAATTTCAATATTCAAAATACATATTCGCCCACTGTATGTAAATGCTGACAGAACCTTTAGGGCAAATAATTGGTTGCAACGATACAAAATTACTGCAATGGCACGATGACACTACTACTATTGCTGGTGCTACTATTAGTCTACTATACGAGTTTCCAAACAAATTGACATCTGGAGTTTTCAAATGGCAAACAAAGGAGCGAGTCACTTACTCTTTTATGATACTTCCAGTCCACCTCTCACCCTGGCACTTATGACTTGTTTCCGGTGCTTAATGGAGAGTGAGAGGCTTGAGATCCAAGAAAACACAACCCTTATGCCGATTTCACCAACAGATGTTAAGACTTAACACGAGTTTAGCAATACGTATAACAAAAATTGCATTTCACCAAGTGTTAGCTGAACACTCGTGTTAAATCTCTGGTTAAACTAACAAGCCATATTTCGATTGTTAAGTCCTTAACAATTGTAAATAGTCAAGATGGCGGGCGTGAACGCAGCTTTTGATGTCGATTTGCTACAGGATGTTACAAAAAGGTACGGCTAAACTTTCAGGAAACATTCCTCACAGACAAAGAAAGAAAATATGTTATGTGGACATGTAACCGGAAACGCTAAATTTCCATGTTAGAGCTCATTTTAGTATTTCTCTTAAAATGTAAATTGAAATCATTCGTGCAGACAATTGTCAAAATACCCCATTGTGGTTCATGCTCGATGGAGCTCCTGCACATTTCAGTCGAAGTGTTCGTACGCTTCTCAACAACAGATTCGGTGACCAATAGATTGGTAGAGGCGGACCAATTCCATGCCCTCCACGCTCTCCTGACCTCAACCCTCTTGACTTTCATTTATGGGGGCATTTGAAAGCTCTTGTCTACACAACCCAGGTACCAAATGTAGAGACTCTTCGTGCTCGTATTGTGGACGGCTGTTCTCCAGGGCTGCATCAGCGCATCAGGGATTCCATGCGACGGAGCATGAATGCATGTAACCTCGCTAACGGAGGACATTTTGAACATTTCCTGTAATAAAGTGTTTGAAGTCACGCTGGTACGTTCTGTTGTCGTGTGTTTCCATTCCATGATTAATGTGATTTGAAGAGAAGTAATCAAATGAGCTCTAACATGGAAATTAAGCGTTTCCGGACACATGTCCGCATAACATATTTTCTTTCTTTGTGTGTGAGGAATGTTTCCTGAAAGTTTGGCCGTACCTTTTTGTAACATCCTGTATATTTAAGACGGTCTAAATGACATAATAGAGTACGTCCTATGAGGAGAAATGATTTTGAGAAGCTATCAGAGGAAAATTTTCTACGGAGGTATAGACTGTCAAAACAAGTTGCTATGAAGGTTACCGCGGAAGTACAAGAGAGATTAGAACTTTCATCGGAAGAAATCTGCCGATCTCGCCTTTGCTTCAAGTATTAATAACTTTGCGATTTTATGATTCAGTGAATTATGTGGATAATAGATTGTCCACCTCCCGTCTTGAAACGTTCAAGTCACTCGTCACTTGTCCGTCTTCGCTCCTCGTTTTAAATTTACACAATACTGACGAAGATGTTCCATGCTTCTAGTAGTGACACATGCATTTGAATTAAATTGGTTCGTAATCCTTTTTCCCATGTGACATCTTTTTCTTTCACATTCGCCGCATTCGACCTCTTCTTTTCTACGATACCCTTATACTTCGTCACCAATTCAATTAACAATTCTTTCCCTATCAATGAGAAATTTGTCCCACGGCTTCTCTTACGATTTTGTTCTGCCGCCATTTGTTCAGCTGTGTGCAGACGAAAATGAAAACAAAAGCGCATCGCAGTACGTTCAAAAAATAATACGACTCATCCATAGCCTTCTATAGCTATAATATTTACAAGTTTCTTGGCGTTAACACGTGTTTGTTAACATTTTCTGAAAACAGGTTGGTGAAATGCACGAAATTTAATAGTAGTGCTAGCGCTGTGAAATTGTTACGTTACATTTGTTAACGTCGATTTTAACTTCTGCTGGTGAAATTGGACATTACTGTTATAGGCTCGTTCACTAGTTCCAAAGAAGTTTTCACGTTATAACAACAACAACAACAACAACAACAACAACAACAATAATAATAATAATAATAATAATAATAATAATAATAATAATAATAATAATAATAATAATAATAATAATAATAATAATAATAATAATAATAATAATAATAATAATAATAATAATAATAATAATAATAATAATAATAATAATAATAATAATAATAATAATAATAATAATAATAATAATAATAATAATAATAATAATAATAATAATAATAATAATAATATGAATAGTAATAATAATAAATAATGGACAATGTTCAGAAATTTGCGGTGCAAATCACAGATTTATACCTATTGTAATTGAAAGAACATCTATGATGATGATGATGATGATGATGATGATGATGATGATGATGATGATGATGATGATGATGATGATGATGATGATGATGATGATGATGATGATGATGATGATGATGATGATGATGATGATGATGATGATGATGATGATGATGATGATGATGATGATGATGATGATGATGATGATGATGATGATGATGATGATGATGATGATGATGATGATGATGATGATGATGATGATGATGATGATGATGATGATGATGATGATGATGATGATGATGATGATGATGATGATGATGATGGCAAGTGTAGAATCTACCTAAAACGAACATTCTATTTTAACATTCGAAGAAATGAGCATGAAATATTTTGAATTTGCTTAAATTAAATTTCGCGGTAAGGTTGAACAACGTATTTAAAGCTAATGTGCATAAAGTTCAAGGTATTCTGCGATACCCTAAAATACTTCCGGAAGTTCTACTTCCTTACAGTAGTTCTGCGTGTAAAATTATATTTATAGTAGCGGAACGAACTTTATTTTAAGATTTAAGTAAAGTTTCCTCAGGGCCTTTAGGTCGTGGTCGAAAAGTAGGAATTTCTTATGACATTTTGCTCAACACAGTTTTGAACAAAACTTTAGGAGAAGTTCCTACTTTTCGACCACGACCTAAAGGCCCGGAAGAAACGTTTACTTCAAATGGACGCTAGTGGTGAAAGCCTAAGCACATGCATTTATTTTACGACTTTATGACGTCAACTCTCTCTAATATACACATAAGGTATTTGCGCGTAAGTGTGTGTGTTTATGTGTCTCTTTTTGTGTTTTTAAAAGGTCAGAGGTTGCGGTAAACTTTTTTAAATGGAAGGGAGCAATTGTAACTTGTATGAGCACTTGAATTCAAAAATGAGTAAAGCATTTAGGAGTGAAATTTTCAGTGATCGAGTGCCAAACTAATGAGAAAAATTTGCAAGATTAATCCGTTTTATGGAATAATTGATCTATTATTGAAGTTTACTGCATGTTTGTTTGCAAAATGGTGTAGATATAAATGCAACATACTTATTATTCTTAGCATGTCCATTAGTATCACACGTAATGTAGTTAATGTTAATGACGAGTCCCGGACAGAAGTGTTAAGTGGAAATACGTACGCTTTACAATGCCTACAATCCTCAATACGCATATTGTTTTAAATGCTAATGATACAAGTTGCTATAATAGTTCCCAGAAAATCTCCACGTTTGGTTTCAATTAATTTCCATTTAAACAATATCAAAGTAAAATGAAGCTTTCTTTAAAACGCTGACAGGAAATATTGTTTTGAAATAATCATCAGACTGCATCAGGTACATTCCAACCTTCTGGAGCCCACTTAGGAAGCTATACACACATTCCAAATAATATTCAACTGAACTTGTTTCTTATAATATGAATAAGATTGGCTTACATTGTCTATTTAACATCTGTTGAACATAAGCACGACTGAAACCTTCGTAACATGACAGGTACAGCTGTGTATTATACAGGACCTGGCGAGTGAGATAAGAACTTCCGGTGCCGCATTAAGGTTCGCGAAACGCCTGGGTGTGTAAGGTACATTTCGAGCGCTGCACATCCGTATTAAATGTTGTCGGCTGGCAAGAGATGTCTCTCTTTACCGGATGTATAGCATGGTTCTCTATCATAAACTATCATCATTACGGGAGTGTGACAGTATAATAAAAAAATACTAAAATACCCAATGAATACATAAAGAGTGACTGAAGTGTTCCTAAATTCCTAAAATTCACCCAATACAGATCGAAATTCCGAAATTGTGTTTTATATATATATATATATATATATATATATATATATATATATATATATATATATGTGTGTGTGTGTGTGTGTTGGTTACCCTGATGATGTACTGGCTGGCTTTTAGAATTTGAAACAATAATATGGCGTATTCATCTGTAAATATTTCTGGAAGTATCTTTTAAAACGGAAGTGTGCTGTGCTTGGCTGTCCTGTTACAGGGAGAAATGAGGAAACAAAAGTTTTTCGTTTCCCAAGAAATCGAGAATAGTAAGATACGTTTCAGAACAGTAATAATTAAGCAGTAACGATATTTAGAATTCCGCTTGTACCGTTATTTTGCCACGTGAATCTGTAAGCAAAACACATTTTAGCTCTGGTTACTGATTTTATAATGCAAATAAGGTGATGCATGGCAAAAATTAGCAAATGAAACTCCTACATATAGGTTTAGATGTTAAATTTGTATATCTTAACTATAATTATACTTTCATGCTAGCTCTCCTGTTTTTTAAGATTTGTTACGCTACGGTTGTTTGGTTTTGTTGGAGGGCCTCATAGTACACCTAGCTCGAAGAAATTAAACATAATAAAATGTGATGTAAGCCCATGTCATTACATTGGTAACACAATGGAACTATAACCTGTATATGTAGTAGTTTTAGACATGGAAAGCATAACTATTTTTATTACATAGTAGTTGCATCATCATATTTGCTGCTTTTGGCAAATAACTTGCATTCCTAATATTGTGATCTCACATTGCAAAGTTTGTTGTAAAGATGGTAACTGTAGTATACAAAACTGTCAAGATGTTTCATTGATTATAATCTAACCTCACATATCTAACCTCTTTTGTCAATTTTGTTTCAGAGAGCAGAATCTATTTTTGAGAGTGTGTTACACCGTGTCTTCTTGCTTCGTCGTGTCAATCTACCTAGAGTATGTGAACTTTCAGAAATATCAAACCTGTGGCTGTGATTTGGTACAGAATTTAGGGACTCCTGCTTGAAAATTGTGTAAACTTGATCTGTTAAATGATGATTAGCCAATGTGGATAATTTGTAAATAGTTTGTCTTAGTCATCATTCTATATCTTCGACAGTGATGAAGGATGTCACAGCTTTAAATAGCAAGTAAACAATTATGACCTGAAATACCAAAATCTCAGTTTGTTCTATCTTGTTTAATGCAGCAATCACTATGTAATATTCTATACACTACACAAAATGATCTATCTGAATAACTGATGGTACCGGGCTTTGGTATTGTAAAAGCTTTAACATGTTGTAAGTGTAATTGTGCATTGCAAGAAATTACTCGAATGTCATTGTATGATCATTACCATCATAATCATAATCATATCGTTATATGCATCTTAATTTTCATTTCAAATGTTGCACTTATTTTTGAAATATGTAAAATGTCAGCTGCAGCTAGGACCTAAGACAGTGTGTGGCATGATCTCAAATTAGTGAAGGCTTGATAATAAATAATAGGATGTTAACCATCTTCCTTGTTAACACACATATATAAAAGTGCCTAAGCCTAAAAGTTGAGTCACTTAACACTTCAGTGAATATAGGGTTACCATGTTTCAAGGATAACCTTGATTATACTTGATATTAAAGCCATATAATGAGCAGCTCATATATCACAAACCAATTGGAATAAATAGGTTTATAAACATTATGTAACGTGTTAAAGTGACATTTGCACTGCATTGATGCATTATTATGTCATGAATCAATGACAAATGTCAGGTTTTTCTCTAAATATACTTTTGTATACTTGTGCTGAAAATAATGTATGCACTATAGAACATTTCAAATTCTTATTAAATATAACAATTAACAGAGCTGCTTTGTTCTCTTTGGAAAGAGATAGTGCTATTTTTTGTACATAGTTGTTGGTGTCCTCGTTTAAAATTTATGTATACATTTCTTTAGTGGTTTTTTTTTTTTTTTTTTTTTTTTTTTTTGCACTTTTATTCCAGGAAAATTTTCAGCATTCTGTGTACAAAAAAATTGCATTACACTTAACCTTATGGTATCCTTTCCTGTTTTCCTGTACCTACAAAATAATTATTTTAGTGTTAAGTTACCATTCTTGTAATTATCACAGTAAAAAGCTTTGGAATTCCAACTTGAGGGAAAGGGAATAAAGATGGTTGTATAACCTCAAAATCATCTTGAGTGATCTCACTCTCTCGTTTGTTGAAGTTGTAATTGTTTTTAAAGACAAAATTATTAATTTACAACAGGAATGTTAAAGCTATAATGCTTTGTTGAAGTCATAATTATTAATATTTAACAGGAAAAGTTCAAATTGGCAATTGGATTCTTGAGATATTTTTTTCAAAAATTCGTTTGTCAACTTCTTTCGAAGTTACATCTCGCACACTGATGAATAGTTTACCGCCCATTTCCTTAGCGTATTTGACGCGTATTATTCTAATATGCGATAGTTGAAATGTGCCGTAAACTATTCATGAGTGTACGAGATGTGACTTCGAAAGAAGTTGCATTCTATCAATCGCTGAACAAGAGTGGGGGGAAACAAATGTACCAGAGCTCGGTCGCAATAGAAGCCCACTACATTACCGACCAAATCTCCTTAGTGGCAATAGCTGCCGGGTGTGAAAGGTTCAGGAGGAGCGCCCTATGCGGCTTCAATCTCCATCACGGAGTCATTAATCTGGTATTCATCTGTGGTATTATATGTGTTTCGTTTTAGTTTAAATCCAGGATACTACTTTATTATTTTAGAATTATGTTTGCTATGTCTTTTTTGCCTAAATTTCCAAGGAAATTCTGTAGTATGAAAAGCGCTAAGGTAAATATTAACCAGATATTGGCAATTAAATTATGGAAGAATGGCCCGCCTCGACAGCGTAGATGGTAGCCTGTCTGCCTCATGTTCAAGAAGTCCCGAGTTTGAATCTCGGTTACCGTGAGTTACCTGGATAAGGTTTTTTACGGGTTTTCCCTTATCCTGAAAGACGAATGTCAAGTAGCTCTAAGCTCCATGGACTCCGGACTCATTTTGAGCATCATTTCACCCATTTCATTCATCGTCCGATACGAGTTAACGTTGGAGGAAGTAAATTTAAAAAAAAAAAGCAAGAATAGTACTATAAAACATATATTTTAGGGAAAAGACTTAGAAATCTCTTAATAATTTTCATTTCATTACAGTTTAAGTCTTTGAAATATCTCAGTAACTACATTATTACTTGATCTTACCTTCTTTGACAACGATTCTTCGTTACAGGACTCTCCCTGCCTATTATTTACAACCACCAAGTTGTTCAGAAAGAAGTCCAGAGACTAAAAGTACATCTTCAGCAACATACATCACCTCATTTTTTGATAGTTTCTCAAATATTTATGTATAATTGGCAGTAGCTTTGTGCCTCGTAACCTTCTAAAAGCAGTTTTACGACAAGTCCAACTTTTTCGTATTTTTTTAGTAGGCCACTTTTAAGAGGCTTTTAAAGAATCATTGAAGTCATCGCTCTTTTGGATTCATCATCAGTGTTTTAAACTTTAAAAAGCTGAGATAGCATTATCCGTTGCAAAATAGCTATTAATTCCGTATTCTGCATACCAAAATCGTAAGATTTTCAGCTAATAAGTTCCACTGTTATAACCTTGGACCTAATAGTTGCGCATGCTGCTTGTACAGAGATATTTCCTTAGCCATTATTTTTGCCTGCTTTAATAGTGTACTATCATTTTCGGGAATAAGGTAAGATTAATGCACGAGAAAGGATCATACGCAGTTCACAGTTAGGAGATTCTGATACATCGAAAATGATGGAATTTTCTCTACTAAGTGAAGAATTAAGAATGGAAAGTTATGAAGAATGGGAGGATTTTATGGCTGCAGTGGGATTGAGATAATCTTAAGTTTTATTCGAAAACCTGTGTGCTGGTAATTAGAAATAAGAACTTTGAGGATGACTAAAGGATTCTGAATGAATGAATGAATGAATGAATGAATTCCTGTATTTTCTTAAGTGGAACATAGGGCCTTCTGAACAGCATAACCCCGAGGCCCGTAGGCAACGGACTTAATCAGAGAGATTTCGTGATGAGGGATCAGCCCATCGCCGGAAGTAAAAATAGATAAGAAGATAGGAAAGATGATGATGGAGCAATCGGTGGAATACTGACGGTGGAAACCGGAGAGGGATGTCCCAGCGCTATGTTGTCCACCACAAATCTCACTTTGCAATCGCCTGGGATCAAACCCGGGCCGCCTTCGTGAGAGCCAAACGGTCTAACCACTCAACCATGACGCGGCCACTAGAAGGTTTAGGCAGGAATAGCGGGGCGGGTCTTATGGTTACCGGTAGTGTCCGCAAGCCATGCTGGGTAGCCCGTATCGCTTTAAGCGACGCTCACGTGGTACAAAGTCCCCAAGGGATCTGACTAGGGCGCTCTGGTGTTGAGGTAAACTCTCGTAAAATTTGGAGGCCCGGCGCCTAATTTCATCTTCAACATAACGGAGGGATGAAGCCTCGTGAAGTAATCTCACGGGGAACCTTCTGCAAACAGAATAAATAATCCGAAGACATTTATTCTGCGCACGCTGGAGCAGTATCAGATTCGTGCCTGCGGCCATGCCCCAGACTTCACACGCGTAGAGCATGACAGGGAGGACCAGAGCCAAAAAGAGGTGCAACTTCAGGGAAACAGACATCGCGGACCACCACACAGGGTATAGCGATGCCGAGGCACCACACGACCGATGCGCTAGTTCCCGGATGTGTTCCCTAAAAGTTAGGTCCCTATCCAGCTTCACTCCAAAGTATTTGATTGAATTCTCCCACCGAATCTTTTGCCCAAAATAGGTAAATGTGGGGAAGTTGGCGGGAAAGCGGCGCTTGGTGAACAGAATCGCTTGGTTTTGCTCCGTATGGATGGACAATCACCAAAGCGTGCACCATTCCTGGAGGAGGTTAAGGTGTCTTTGTATGGGGTTTAAGGTTCTGCGTGGATTTCTGTCTGTAGTGTATAACGGCACATCGTCAGCATACTATGGAATGAAGGGAAATCGTGATGTGAGAGAAAACACCTGAACATTTGCCTGATATGGCAAAAGGCGCGGTCGACGGGGAACGAACACATTACCGCGGCACCACCTCACACTGTTCACATAATTCAGGCTCTCTTTCGTTTATAAGGCAGGTATGGAGGGCTGTTCGGTGCTAGCCTCTGCTTCCCGAGGTGCGGTTTCAAACCCGGCGAAGGGCGATGGATTCTTTTTGGGCGTAAAAATCCTTATCATGGCTTCCTTCGGAACCAAACTAAGGCTGGTAGTCCTTTGTTTAGATTTATGGCAGCAAAAGAATCTCAAGCCTGATAAAGAGATCTCCGAGCAAAAGTAAGCGGTCTTTCAGGCCGAATGAATGCATGTATAATGGGACACGAAAACCACAGAAGACTTCAATTTCAATTCCGAGGACCATCCAGTCCTATATACCATAGTTCTACATTCATATCCAAATTCTGACAGCTCCCTAGACCCGTGATCAGAGACATAATGGCCAAGCTGAAAGTAGCCAACCAGCTTAGGAAGCCGTCCCATAAATGTGAAATTCCCTTTGCTTTGGTAACAAACGAAACCCCATTATGAAATGATAGTTAAAATTTCATTTCACTTTATTACAATCCCCTATAGTTTAAATGGAGCACTAGACACCAGATTTCGGATACTTGATTTAAACTTGGCAGCACACATTCTTTTTAAAGGTCGAAAGCCTGAGACAGGTTTCTGGCTAATAGAAATTGAGGTCTTCTTGCTTTAAATGCAAACTATTTCTCAAGTGATCTGCATTGATAACATTCTTTTTCTTAACCGAGCGGGATGGTTCAGGCGGTTTCCTCTGTAGCCCGAATTCGGGAGGCCCGGGTTCCTTTCCCGCGGCCGATCTACCTAACCCATGGGTATTTCGGGGGGTTTTCCTGGTCGCTAGGCAAATGTTGGGTAGATTAATTACATACCCCGAATTTCCTGTCCTTCCATTTCACCTCCATTATCATTTTATATCATCTCTGACCTGATGGTCTCTTTCAGGGTGGAAGTTTCGGCGTTAGTCTCGGCAGTGCATGGCAGGATGATATGCTCTGAGGGAAACGCTTTCCCCTCCGGCGGGACGGTCTTCGGTCTCCCAGCCGACCTAGTGGGCCGATTCAGTAGCGCGGCGGGCGGGATGCCGATTGTGCAAGGCTGCCTGGAGTACTCTGCTCTGGGGAGACGGCCTCCGGTGTCCGAACTGGCTGTAACTGTTTCGGGAATACGGAAGGTAGGATGATGACTGTCCTAAGCCTACCACAGGGGAGTTTCTATCTGGTAAAGTGTAGACACCTCACCCTCTGTACTTTAGTTACTCCTTGGGGTCGGCCGCCCTCTGTCTTCTTTCACTTCATCCTCCCTCCCGGGGACGCCCCACTTGGAGCACAGGTACAAAAGACCAGTCTGGTCGACGTGCCGAATCCCCTCCTAATAATCCACTACTACTACTGCTACTACTACTACTACTACTACTACTACTACTTTATTATTGTCATTATTATTATTATTATTATTATTATTATTATTATTATTATTATTATTATTATTATTATTATTATTATTATTATTATTATTATTATTATTATTATTATTATTATTATTATTATTATTATTATTATTATTATTATTATTATTATTATTATTATTATTATTATTATTATTATTATTATTATTATTATTATTATTATTATTATTATTATTATTATTATTATTATTATTATTATTATTATTATTATTATTATTATTATTATTATTATTATTATTATTATTATTATTATTATTATTATTATTATTATTATTATTATTATTATTATTATTATTATTATTATTATTATTATTATTATTATTATGATTATTATTATCATTATCGTTATCATTATCATTATTATTATCATCATTATATTTATTTCCTTCTGCCTTTTCTTTATTTCTCTCTTTCCTTCTTTTTTTTTTCGTTAAACCACAACCTCGCATCACCTTTCTATAACGTCTTATTGTAAACCTATTCGTAAACGTGTGCACATGTGTGTGTGTGTGTGTGTGTGTGTGTGTGTGCGCGCGCGCGTGCGTTTGCGTTAAACAGAGAATTAGAGAATGAAGGATAGAGACAAGAGACAAAAAACAAAAGCGAATAAATGCATTCCAATTTCTTTGACTGTATCACAAAGACGTGCTAGAAGTTTCCGAGTTCTCGCCGCCAGGTCAAAATAACGGTAAGCTAGCATACCTCTTTCATGTATTATATAAGACGTGAATATGATGGGAGCTGACTGGGCATTCGGTGAAAGCTTGACCTCGGAGTCTATTGACCTATTCTTGCACCACAGAAATGGCTTTAGAATATTCCTTTCATTTAAATATGTAAATTTAACAGATCTACCAGTTTTTACTTTTAAAAGTAACGTTACTGCATTAAAGCAGTGAATGGCATAAAGAAGTGCTACGTGGCGTAAACACACTAGGACGGTAACAGGCTTAGCAAAGTCTACATACTCTTAAAGTCCCGAGGTACTTATAAGCTATTTAGAGTACATTAGAATTTGTATCGTAGAAAGAGCTATAATTTTCCACAGTAGATTATAATCTACTACTAACATGTTGTTTTTGGACCTATGCTTCTAACATATTTTGTTTGTCATTTTGTAGTAGAAATAAATCTATCTTCGCAAGTAAGAGAGCGCAGGTATTGGCACAATTATAATACATTTTGCAGTATAATAATTGTTAAATTATAAGGCATAATAATGTTATAAAACACTAAAACCTTATAAACCGGTCATGTTATATACCCAAAACCTGGACAAACGGAAAATAAATCTCAGAATGGAAGTATTTCCTATATTAAATAATACTGTAAACAGGAAAACTCCCTAGCACGGAAACGGAGTAATTTTTTGGAACTGTTAACTTAAACAACCTTCTAAGACAGATTATTATGTGTGTATTACAAAGGTACTTGTTAAATGTTTAAAGCAATGGCCGTTAACGTTTAGCGCGACTTCCTTGCCCGAACCTCTCAGAACCATTATGGAAATTTAATTTAACGTAAACTAGTTCTGTAGAGCTAGAGTAACAGAGAAATTCCAGTTATCATGTGCATTTTAATTTCTCTTTTCTCTGTGTTATATAAAGAGAATATAACTTCAAAGCCTTCACATAGCGACAGCCCGCCTCGGCAGCGTGGTGGTAGCATGTTTGCTTCACGTTCAAGAGGTCCGAGTTCGAATCTCGGTCAGGGTGAGTTACCTGGATAAGGTTTTTTTCCGGGGTTTTCCCTTATCCTGAAAGACGAATGTCGGGTAACTCTAAGCTCTATGGACCCCGGGCTCATTTGAGCATTCATCGTCCGATATGACTTACCGTTAGAGGACGTAAATTACAAAAAATAAATAAATAAATTCACATAGCGACCTATCTTAAATGATCTGATTACCGGTTAGGCCTACAGTGCTTCCTTATTCCCCCTGAAACTAGAAGGAATAATGCTATAAGACAATTTCGGCAAATAAATATTTATTTCGATTAATATGAATTATACAAAAGAGGAAAAATTTGTAAGAAGTTTCACAAAAGTAGAAGATAGCCACGTGAGTGCAACACTTCAATATTTGGTGTGCTCACTTTATTAAGAAAATAATTCTTTGTAAAACGATAATCTTTGAAAACGGGTGGTAAGCATCGGCTAGAAACAGATTTTCCAGACTCCAAGCAAATAAAAGTGGACCTAAATTTAATACTTTCACAAACTCAGTAGCCTATGAAGTCTAAGATTTTCAAACAACCCAAACTACTGAAAGTTAAGAAAAAAAGTAATCTAGGGAAGTATTAAATACCTTTTTGGGACATTGTTGCATATTGCAATGGATGTAACGCAGTTGTTACTTTAAAACTGATTAACTTTGAATTCACAATCGGATAGCTCCAATGGCTAAAAGGTTTTCTCTATGTGCCTACAAAGATGCATCTTTTGATATAAAGTATTTCGGGGTGCCCTCCCAACATCTAACCAGAGAAACATGTCCATGTGAGTTACCGAGCGGGATGGCTCAGGTGGTTCTATCTGTGGTCCGGGTTCGATTCCCGTGACCGACCTACCTGACCCATAGGTTTTCCCGGGTCGCTAGTCGGATGCTGGGTAGGTTAATTACATTCCCCAAATTTCCTGTCCCTCCATTTCACCTCGATTATCATTTCATATCATTTTTCATCTGGTGGTATCTTTCAGGGTGGAAGTGTCGGCGGGAGTCTCGGCGGTGCATGGCGATGTATGCTCTGAGTGAACAGTTTCTGCTCTGGCGGGACGGACTCCGGTCTCCAAGCCGGCCTAGTTGGTGGCGGGATACCGGTTGTGCAAGCCTGCCTGGAGTCTTCCTTGCTCTGGCGTAGGGGAGAGCAGGGGAGGTGGCCTTCGGTCTTCGGCCAGGCCTCATGACTGTTTCGGGGCCACGGTAAGTGGGATGAGGATTGTCCCGGACTGCTGGGAAGTTTCTATGTAGTAAAGTGTAGGGACCCCGCCCTCTGTACTGTAGTGACTCCTTGGGGTCGGCCTCCCTCTGCCTCCTCTCATCTCATCCTCCCTCCAAGGGGTACAAAAGATGTTGATCGCTTGGTGTGGAATGAAAATGGAGCAAAACCAGATCCAAACCACAACCAAAACCTCTGAAAAACGATTATCAACTAGTGCCAATCAATAAAACTACTTGTAAAAAAAACTAAGTATAAAATATCCGCTAAATACAACAAATGTCCTATAAACTGCCCCATCCGGCGGCCCGGGTTCGATCCCAGGTGACTGTAGAGCGATATTTGTGGTGGACAAGACAGCGCTGTGACGGGTTTTCTCCGGGATGTCCGGTTTCCCCCGCCATCTCATTCCACCAGTGCTCCATCTTCATCTCATACATCACCAGTGTCACCGCCTGCTGTGCCGCATGTAGTAAAAGCGGGCGTTAAACACTACACAGTTCAATTATGCACTCGCGCTCGCTTCCTCCCTCACCCTATAATACCGAATCGTCTACCAAAGGCTGAGTGTTGTTACATGATTAAAATGTCAACATTGTGAAACCTGAGGTCCTCAGTATTATTGTTTCATTTTCCTTGATTCAAGATTCAGTGATGATCAGAAATAAATTATTATGAAAGAAAGTTTGAAGTGTATCTTTACACCTAACCTCCTGCACCTTTACGTGACAGATCCTTCAGGTATCTTCAGATATCTAAACTTGAAAAGCAACCGTTTTTTAAGGTTGGAACCCTAATTTCAAGATTAACTTAGATGTCTTAAATCTATGCAAAATTTCATCGTTATAGTATCACCTAACCGAAACTATTCCAATATTGGGATTACAAATGTCATGATATGAGTTTTAATTTCGCAACCTCAAAGTCTGCATTAGTATGTACAACTTTTCAACGACACAGAGTGTTTATTAAGATAAAATAATTTATTCACTTTATAAAAGGTATGATTTTGTTCCTGCAGTAACTGTTTTCATCGTTGACAATCCATATCTACCTGAAGAGGCTGTTTATGGAGCTATTAACATAAGGATTGTTATTTATGTCTGCACTAACTTACCTATACCAACATTTTACTTTTCCCGGTGTAGAAGAAATTATAATCTAAGTATTAGAGAACGTAAGTACTATATCCATTTTCTTGATGTACAGACGGTTGTAATGGATATTGTCACTTTGGCGAGTGCGCAAATCTGCTGTGAGAAGGTAACAGGCGCTCAGGGTCAGCCACTGGCGGACGTGACGCAGCAGGAAGCAGAGTGCCGTGAGAAATAAATATGCCTCAAGGACAGCTGACGTGAGGAACCAAGTCGTATTTTTTCTACGCCAAGAAAAGCTTTTGCGACTGCAAAACCAGAGACCTCGAATTGCAGAAAGATTATAGCGACCGGCAGATATATAAAAGTCGACGCAAGGTCGATGCAGAATCAGTCAGTGCATGTAATGTGAGTAGTACAGTACAGTAAGTCAGTAGTCAATGAGTAGTCAAAGCGCGTCGAGAGCGGTGAATTGTGCATTTAGAACAGTGTGGTGTTTCAAGCCGAGCTCCGAGATATGGGTGGAACGGGAAGGAAATAGTTCGCGGGTAAGTGTGGCCCCGGGCAAGGGATCGCCGAGCTGTGGAATAGGCAGCGAAGCAGCTTACTCGTGAATGTCGGAGTGATGTCTAAAATTGTTTTGCAACTCCGAGTTAGAGGTGAACCTTTGTGTAAGTCAGAACGGGTGCAGAACCGAAGCCTCCCGTACTCAAGTAAGCTTAGCAGCTAACAACCCTCAAGCCTCCCGCGAAACAGATATAATTAGCCAGCAGTTAACATGTTTTCCGACGAGAGTGAAATACGGTGAATAGGACAGGAAGGAAAATTCTACTTCGGAACGGTTACTCTTTCGGATTCCAGAAGTGCTTAAAAAGTGGGGTAGCGTAATGGACGTGCAATGTTAAAATTTGCAAAAGTTCTATTAAAACCTTTTCTATTAACAAATACATGTTCCGGATATTCAAAAGGGCCATAACCACGCGGCACCACCTAGTGACAAAATTCAGAGACAGAAAGTACTTTGTGATCTGAAGAGAAAAGCTACGGAAGATGTATGTGAAAGGCCATCTAAACAAGTATACCAGTAACTGAAGAGAGAAAACACGGAAGAAGTAGCCACAGGAGTTGTCCAGAGTTTACGTAAATCCATATACAAAGCTAGGCGGAAAATTCTGCCAAAATTACCCACAAGTATACCGGAGGCTTATCATGTCTGAACACATTAAATGTGAAAACTGTAGATGGAGCCAAACACAACGATGCTGCAAAAAACATTGTAATATTTTATTAATTCTGAAACCTCAGAGTACTCAGTCCGTGAAACACAGTTGATGGAGCTTTCAAGTATTCCACAAGGGGTTTTTCCCCTGGCTATTTACAATCCATGGGCTCGTTAATGGATATTACATTCTAATGGTATTTCTTTATTGAAGGACAAGAAAACTTCATAATTTTAGCAGGTATTTTCAATAGTTGTTAATAAATGTAATAGGCTAGGTCTGAAATTCTCTCCATCAACAATGTTTTCTGACGTTGAAGAAAGCATCATTAATGCTGGAAGAGAAGTGTGGACTGATTTTAAAATCCAAGGATGTAAATTTCATCTAATACAAAGCTGGTGGCGAGAGATACAAAACTCGGGGCCTGCACATGACTACTATTCCAGAAATGACATCGGAAATTTTCTGAACTACATATTTTGTTTGCCAATGCTGGATCCCGATATGGTTGGTGACTGTTTTGCTGAAGACTTCATGGCAGTGATGCCTATCTCGGAATAACTACAGATGTAAGGTAAGGTAAAGGTAAAGGTACCCCCATGCTAGGCAATGCGGCCTCTATCGGAGTGACGGGTGGTTACAGCATCCATTTATATAGACCTCGGCATACAAGACCTGTGAGGTGTTCAGCCCCACGACGCAGCCGCCTTCACTCCCAGGAATTATCCTGGTACTCATTTCTGTTAGAGGCTGGGTGAACCCTAGGGCCATAGTGCGACCAGAAGGATTATACCAGAAAGTAAATTCCAATGGTACCATTGGGAATCGAACCCGAGGCCTTCTAGCTTGTAGTCTAGTGCAACTACATATATTTTGTGAATATTTAATGGAAATTTACATCGACGATAATGCACTCTTTTCTTCTTCCATGTGGGCAGAACTAAGTTGGAATAGACAGAGAACTACCAACGCTTGCGAAAGTTTCCACAAGAAATACAACAATCAGTTTTACTCCTGCAGCACAGATCCGTATAGATTTTTTGAAGTACTGAAGCAAATTGAGCTGGATACTAGAACTGCAATTAATTCCTCAACAAATAGAGAAAGGAAAGGTCTTATCGGCACTTGAAACTCATGATGCAGCAAGTAGAAAATTTCAAAGCTGGAAAAATTTCAAGAATGGAATACGTGGTCAATTTCTTAATCAAACCTGAAAAAAAACATGGAAATAAAATCTAAGAGGAAAAATACCGCTTATTTTAAAGACGAAAATACGCATTACTGTATAATATAGGCTTAGAATGTCAAAATAATGAATCATATAAATACAGATAAATTGTGAGTAAATTACAGAAAATAAAGAAATAATGAAGAGGCTGATAAATGTGAAATGTTTTGGTGTGCGAGCCAGTTGGCCTACTCGTGGTGCACCCTGGTTAACGCTAAATGAACTGGAACAAAAACCCTAATTCAAATTTAAGCATTACAGATTCAACTTTTTCGGTACTACAGTCGTGTTGATTTGTTATTCATCATAAACGCAAAAAAAAGTAACACCTTCCACTAGAAGTATATAATGCTTCATCAGATATTATATGTAAACACCAAACTGGAACTGTTACTTGTTTCGACCGGGAGGCTTGGCGACTGTATAATTAGGGACCTTTAAGGGTCCGGGAGGCTTCAGGGCTATTTTTCTGACCGCGAGAGGCTTCGTTCCCGCACCCGTCAGAACGAGTGTAGCAAGACAAAGGATGCGTGCTAATGGGACTTAGAGGAACACCGTAGATACTTTTGAAGTGTTGGATTTGTGTAAAACAAAGGCATATTTACGTTAGCACTGAGATAAATATTTAGTGTTAGACAAATTTATATCTATGTTCTATAACCTATGTTCCACTGAGATTAAGGTGATGGATCTGTGATATTTCTATAATTTCAACTGTACTAAATTTGGTGATCCATTATCTTAAGTTCCCCTTGCGCAACTTGACTTTTGTAATGTAAATTGATCATAGTTCTCCTTGAACTACACTTCAACTTAGTACTGACACCAACACTAACAGAGATACTTCTGTTGCAAACTACGAGGTGGTGTATTTGTGGGTGGCTGCTCTTTCCAGTTTCTCCACGTTTGTCTGTCCTTAGCTGGTCTCGTCCATAGTGTTCATGCTGTCCTCCTAAAGACGTCTGCCCACCGTGTCTTTGGTCTCCGCGTCTCCGCATCGATCTTGGTCCTATTTCCGGATCCCACATTGTTGTTCTTTGAAGCCATCGGCCGGGGTCCATTCTAGCGACGTGCCCTCCCCATCTCCATTTCAGCTCTTCCACCCATACAGCTGCGTCAGTCTTACTTGTCTTCTTTCTTATAGTCTCGTTTGATATCCTGTCTCGTATTGTTATGTGCAACATTTTCCTCTCCATCTTACGCTGGCAAATCTGAAGTTTGTTTTCTGTTTCTTTCGTTAGACCAGGTTTGGCAGCCGTATTATACCAGAAGCACACCGGTTTCTATTACCTTCTTTTCCAAGCTTAATTTAAAAACCGGCAAAGATTCACCGTCAGTTATGGTTAAGTGTAAGGTGATAAAATAATGAAGATAAGATCGTCCGATATGACTTAACGTTGGAGGACGTAAATTACACACACAAAAAGGAATCAAGATAAAAAAATGTGAGGAGTTGCGAAATGTTCAACAGCAGACAACCAAATATGTAACACGAAGCTTCACCCAGACTTTCGAAACTCATCAAATGAAAAATCAACTGAACAATAAAATCCTGCAAGACAGTTGTGTTATATTACATCACTTAGAAATATATTTTCCGAACGTTTCTCCTTTTCGTGTTGAAATTTTGTCCCCATATCTTTAGTAAATATACTGTTCGCAATCAATTACAACAAAGAAGCTCTAAAGCTGGTGGATAGTTAAGAAAAATGCTCACACAACGGGGGCAATAATTATATCGAAGTAGGCTTCAGTTTTCTGACATTTATGCTAAGTTCTTTCCTGAATAAATTAAACCCAAATAATCGTTAACTCCTGGATTGCGCTCATGCATTTGTCACTATTAATTATTGTTATCAGATATAGGCATTATTATCAACGAAAAGGTTATATGTTTAAGCCATTCCTCTTATTTACTTTCCATTTTTACATTTTCCTTCATCCCTTCCTTTCACTG
The DNA here is from genome assembly GCA_030765055.1 of Mantis religiosa. Lineage (NCBI taxonomy): Eukaryota > Metazoa > Arthropoda > Insecta > Mantodea > Mantidae > Mantis > Mantis religiosa. The sequence goes on along the minus strand of CM060950.1, from coordinate 168,749,669 downwards.
CACGCTTACTGCTTAGCCTCTGTTTGTCAAATATTATAGAAGAATGCTATCACATATTCATCGGAGATGCTGTTCTACTGGGTAAGAAGTTTCTTTCTTCTATTTTTTTTATTTTTTTTTTACTTCCTCTTCTTCGTCATTCTGTAAAACTATGTGTGTAGCTTAGATGTGAGTAAACACAAAAACACACACACACACACACACACACACACACACACATCCAACCGTCCGTCCATCCGTCCATCTGTCCGTCCGTCCCTCCGTCCCTCCGTCCGTCCATCCGTCCGTCCCTCCATCCGTCCATCCATCAGTCCGTCCCTCCGTCCATCCGTCCATCCATCAGTCCATCCGTCCGTCCCTCCGTCCCTCCGTCCATCCGTCCATCCATCAGTCCGTCCCTCCGTCCATCCGTCCATCCATCAGTCCATCCGTCCATCCATCCATCCGTCCCTCCGTCCATCCGTCCATCCATCCGTCCGTCCCTCCGTCCATCCGTCCATCCATCAGTCCGTCCCTCCGTCCATCCGTCCGTCCCTCCGTCCATACGTCCATCCGTCCATCCATCAGTCCGTCCCTCCATCCATCCGTCCATCCATCAGTCCATCCGTCCATCCATCCATCCGTCCCTCCGTCCATCCGTCCGTCCCTCCGTCCATCCGTCCATCCATCAGTCCGTCCCTCCGTCCATCCGTCCATCCATCAGTCCATCCGTCCATCCATCCATCCGTCCCTCCGTCCATCCGTCCATCCATTAGTCCATCCATCCATCCGTCCCTCCGTCCATCCGTCCATCCATCCATCCATCCGTCCCTCCGTCCATCCGTCCATCCATCCGTCCATCCGTCCATCCATCCATCCGTCCCTCCGTCCATCCGTCCATCCATCCGTCCGCCCCTCCGTCCATCCGTCCATCCATCAGTCCATCCGTCCATCCGTCAATCCGTCCCTCCATCCGTCCATCCATCCGTCCATCCATCCGTCCCTCCGTCCATCCGTCCATCCATCCGTCCGTCCCTCCGTCCCTCCATCCGTCCATCCGTCCATCCGTCCCTCCATCCGTCCATCCGTCCATCCATCCATCCGTCCATCCGTCCATCCATCCGTCCGTCCCTCCGTCCATCCGTCCATCCGTCCCTCCATCCGTCCATCCATCCATCCGTCCATCCCTCCGTCCGTCCCTCCATCCGTCCCTCCCTTCCTCCCGCCCTCCGTCCACCCACCCACACGCACGCACGCACACGCGCGCGCGCACACCACACACACCCATGCACACCTGCATACCCAGCAACGCACCTGCCTGTTTACTTGCCCGGCTAAATGCCTGCCCGCCCGCCGGCCTGCTCGCCTGCCTGCGTGCCTACCTGCTTAACTAGCTACCTGACTACCCAATCACCCACCTACCTACACACACACGCGCCCGCGCGTGCGTATTCAATGTCACTTCCTTTTATTTTAACTTCACTTTCTTCCGCAAGCTAGCGGCGAAACGAAATATGGTCAACCTATCCTCTATTTCTCAACGGTTCACTCTCTGAGGATTTTAACCTAAGACTTCTCCATCCTCGTGCAGTATTAGCAATTAACGTACTTCAATATAGTCGTCACCACCTCGCTCGGAGAAAGTACCTCTAGTAGTATCAAAATTCACACTCTTAAATTCCTCAATCATTGCGCTAGACTTCGTCAGATTTCTCCCAGAGTTGCGAGAGTATTCGCTTATATACCATTGGAATTTTCCAAACTTTCTGCAGCGTTTGAGAGGGTGAAACGTCTGGCAGATTCTAGTTACCTGACGATAACTTTTATCGTCCTTATACTAGGCGAGACTGTGCATTATGTGCTTGTGGTCCCTAATGTCTGATCCGAACCTACCGAAACCTTGCGCTATCGCTACTGCTACACAATATATCATACATGTATATTTATTATAACAACAGCATTTATCGCCTTATTTTATTTTAAGGTTATCAGTAATTTAGTATTATAGTATGTTTGTCATAAGTTTAGAAAACAAGTACAATACTACCTATACCTATTTATAACTGAATGACCAACTTTGTTGTAACACGTGTTGCTATGTCACTACACATAGAATTTGTGTACTTATAATGGTTCACTTTTCAATCATTGCGTGTTATCACCTAAATTGTGAATCAGTAATTGGCAAAGTTTAAAACCACGAGAGGTAGGAGTACTATTTCAATACATAGGCCAATTTTTCCACCTATTTACGTGAGTTCAACAGCCATGGGAGCAAATTCACAGGCTGGAACAAATGGAAGAAGCAATCGATGGATCCCACAAAGCTCCTCAGAGCGATGTGGCGCCGCGGAAGTGTGTGCAACTCGCATTCGGGAAGCCTGCGACCAACTTCCCTTACCATTGGGTTTTATTCATGGTTTTCCCGGGTCGCTAGGTGAATGCTGGTACGTTTAATTACACTCAATTTCTTCAACCTGCCTCTTGGTTGTTTCAAGGTTGCAAGTGTCAATGGGAAGTCTCGGTGTTGCATGTCAGGGAATGTTGTAAACCTTCTTGCTCCGAATCGGTAGTGGTCTCTGAGAACTGCACCCCCGGTAAAAGTGTAAACTTACTAAGGGAGGGTGGCCGGTTGCACGTGCCGTCACCGGGGACCCTGCCTATTCTGTCATGTCTCCTAGATATCCGGTCAAACCCCATCATCTCTCATCTTACACCTCCCCGTTCGGGGCTTCGGTACGAAAGATGATCCTATGGTTGAGGTCCTAATTCCTCTGTGCGCAACTTGTCATTCGTCATAACATGCATGTTTCTTCGGTTTCCTTTCGCTTTGCTCGCCAGGTGCCCAGAGAGCTGACACTGAACTACCCTTCCACTTCATCCCTCATTTTGAGCCTTTAGTGCTGGGTGACATGTTGAACAGTGGATTCCAGTTCTGTCTCGTATATCAGTATTAGATATAAAGTTCTGTAGCTATCTGTGCTTGGATGTGTGTACGGAAATCACTGTGTATAAACCACATATCACAGACAGACAATCTGATATGACTGATTAGTTAAAAAGTTGGCGGATTTCTTCCTAGAATTGATTTACTGCCAATGATTTTATATCAGAAATACAGAACTTACTTTAGAGCAGGTCGAGATAGCCATAACTCGAAGTAATATTACTCAAGCTTGAACGGTAAATAATTTGATAACAACAACTTTAAAGATTAATCTTGTGGTTTAAAATTTGTAGTTTCCTGATTTGTGTTAGTGTTACTAATGCATACATTGTTATATATTCAATGTTATGCGCAAAACGGCAAGTGTTGTGAAAAGTTTCCTTTCTACGAACGGACATTGAGTTATCACATTACTCGTTATACAGCAATAATATAAATATGAATAAACACCAAGAGAATGGACATCTAGATACAGAAGGTGACTTTTCGTATATGGATTCTGAAAGTACTTGTCTAACCTTAAATAACAGTGAATCTAATTCAGCTTTAAGCATTTCTACCGATCAAAGCAATAAATATTTGGGAGTGCGTCAGTTGGAGGACAGTAAAGGTTTATGTCAACATCAATGTAAGCAAACAAAATTATTATTACCTAAGGCGAATAAAGATTCTACATCTAAGAATCACAAAGCTGAAGCCTTTATTAAGATACTGTCTAGTCTCTTATATACTCCCTACTTTATGCTCTACTTATACTGCCCACTTTATTAAGATACTGTCCCGTACACAGAATAAGAAGCTTTGATGCAAAGATAACGGTGCAGTATCGAGTTCATTAACTGCCACTGTTCCCAGTCAGAATCGATTTCAAACATTATTTAACATGAATGACATTCCCGATAAACACGATAAGCCTAAGCCGAAAATGTTACCAAATTTCTTAAATAATATTGAAAATTCCAATCTCTTATACAAAGAACACATAATCAGACATCAAAATTTCACAGAGAACTAAGAGTTTCAACAATGAATGAATTCTCATCCAGTTCGATTTTCGATGCTTAATTAAATATTTTGTCTCCAAACTTCAAACTACATTACATGCACAGGAATTCTGACTGATCATGGGAAACAATCCCCATTGCATTAGCGATGCAGAAATATCAAATACATTGCAGGAATTGCACTATCTTGTTCAGAAACTAGTACGGTTTATGAGAAAAAATAAACAACAATTACTTCTCCATGCAGTTCTAAGAAATATTTGTCAACTTGCAACACGATATGTGCGCTGTCTCGGAGTTTATCATTTCTCAGAATGCCATGTACCAAAAACTGTTAACTGTAACGAGGAATATCTGGCCAACTACAGGAGATGACAAAACTGCCTACAAATAAAGAAGTAGGTATCTGAAAGCTCTCCGACAGTGTATCAACAAATGGTAACTACTGCACTTCCTGCTCCTTTAGGCCTCAGCTCCTTTCCTTATCTGGAACAACCAGCACGTCAGCAATTCCAGATCTAGGATGCAACAATCAATATTTACAGGAAACTCAAGATCACATTAATACAGCTATTTGCACACTGTTCGAGATCAAAACCAACGTCTAGATTTCACAACACATTCTCTGGTCACTAAACTTTTGCAAACATTTTGCTCTAACATCTACCAAAAATCCAAGAATGTATAACCTCTCTTGTATCATCAGCATTACAAAATGGAAGCATGCAATACAGTCTCTATTCATCAGTTAACAATTGCAGACTGACATGCAAACGGGCTAAGAATGAAAAGAGCTTCTTTAAATTCACATTAATTAATATATAATAGCTATAGATATTCGTTGTATCACACAGGAATACTATCTGCCAAACGCGTCTCTTTATCCTGGCTATAAAATCTACAGGAACGAAACAATAACTAGCAACACTGCCGGTCGAGTACCAATATTCACTCAACCTTCTATTATTCATACAATTAACTGACGTGGTACAACACACCTGGCACTAGTAGAAGTTAAAATTCACTGTCATGATAAAAATGACAGTGTTATAAAAATCTATTAAGGGTGAAACAAATATAATTCAACGATCTCTAATAATAACTAGAGACTAAACTTCACAGATCTTTGAATATTATATGTAATAACTGGACTACAAATACATCATTTGCATCTTCAGTCGAGTACAGTATGCATTTATTTTAAAAATAGGGATTGCGTGATGAATTTTGAAATACAGTCAATTGATTCTATCAATAAGTTCGTTTTACTTTCAGAGGTTCGTAATAAGACAGAGGGCAACAATAACAACAGTAACAATAACAACAGGAATAGGTAATTCAGCTGAAGATGCAAATAATGTATTCGCAGAACTTGTCCTGTTGTTTCATACAATATCAGAAATGAATGAAGTATTATTTTAATTCATTGAATTTACTAGAACTGCCACAACAGTTCACTGGTTTATAGGAAACAGTCAGCTCCATCAGAAACAAGTTATACTTTCCATAGTACAATACATCAAGCTACTAGCAAAGTCGTTTTGTAACTTACTAGATAATGTCTCTGGAGCTGAAGCATAGCACATTTGGAACATAAACTCGACAGAGTACAATGTTAAAGCGAAAATGTACAGCTTTCCATTTTATTGATTATTTGTTATCACGCATTTTGTAAGTATTACATTACACTCATTCTTAAATGTTCACTATCAACATTGTTTATATTTATTAATCAGATTAAGTGTATATATTATATACATACCTACTCACAATTTATTATAACAGAGAAGCCATATTGGTCAACCTTATCTACCATTGTTTCAGTGATATGCAGGTTGATTAAAAAAGATGGACACACTTTCAAATTCCTATATTTTCTAGACTATACGGTGTACTTGACATCTGTAAATTGCATGTGGTTATACATACATGGAAGCTTGCACATGTTTAATATGCTCTCCTCTGGCTGCAAAAATAACATCTAGACAGTAGTTCAATTCATCCCACACTCAATGACCAATGTCTTGCGTCACTGAGTTCACAGCCGCCGTGATACGGTTTCGTAGGCGGTGTTATACGTAAACAGGCTCTTTCATGAACCCCCACAAGAAAATATCGCAGGGTGTGAGATTAGGGTCCTCAGTGGCC
>CM060950.1:168673591-168738591 GCA_030765055.1 Mantis religiosa | reverse complement strand
GGTAGTGTTATACGCAGTGATTCCATAATGATGATTTAATTATTCTATTTAGAATTTTATCTCGCGGACATAAGTGCTATTTTGATCCTAGAACGGCCGGGCAGTGAGTAAATGTGGCAACAGCGTACCTTGCCGACCACGTGGCCGCAGGAACGTCCACCACAAAGTATTGTCGTGCTGCTCGAAACGTTACCATGGATATATCTTTGGTAATAGATACCTCTCATATAACGCACTGATTACTCCACGTGGAGTGAACATATATCTGTGAATTCCATTGGCTGAAGTGATGCGTTCATTGGTGCTCAGCACAGGGCCAGGCAGCGCAGCATTTCCCCTCTCACTCTTACAAGAATAATCAGTGCCTTATCTGAGATAAATTTAACAAAGATAAATCCATGCTAACGGCTCGAGCAGCGCGACTATAATAGAATTCGTTCAAATACGTTCGAATATTTTGACATGTCTGCAGTGTATGGCAGCTGGATCCTTTAATCTAACATTCGTCTACTTTTGCACATCTGTCGACACACATAAACGGAAGTCAACATATAACTTTTTTTTTAAATTTACGTCCTCCAACGTTAAGTCACATCGGACGACAAATGAAATGGGCAACCCAGGGTCCATTGGGCTTAGAGTTACCCGACATTCATCTTCCAGGATAAGGGAAAACCCTTATAATTCACCCTGACCGAGATACAAACTCGGGACATTTTGAACGTGAGGCAGACACGCTACCACGCTACGCTACCGAGTGAACACATCCTGAAAGTCCATGAAATTGTTATCGAACTCCTGGAACCATTTCAGTTAATTTCTGTGAAAGCTCTTAAGTGTGTACCAAAATGGTTTATGAATCACTCTAGCAATGAAGCTGATAATCAGGATCATACGCCTAACACTTACCGAGACTTTCACGCATACGCCACTATCCTCGTATAGACCAATCAAGTACTAGGATTCGTCAAATACCGACCAATTGCTGATCTTTACGTCGATAATTGTACACCATGCGCAATTATCGCTCCGCAATTATCATATGCTAATTTATTGTTGGGTATTACGATCGCATGACCAATGAAGACAAGCGCGAGAATCAAAAAGTAACATGGCGGCTGAAAGATTGGGCTAAGCGACAAGAAACGAAATAAATCTCTTAATTCATCAACCGTAGCTAAACAATACCGAAATGAATAGGAAATATGTTTGGAAACAATTTGAACAATTTTGCGCAACTTTATTGCAGTTTAAAATAAATTAAGTTTGTTGTTTGAAAATAGAGGTTATGTTACTTTATTATTTTCTTATACTTAATCAGCGCCACCTGACGACCTTAAGACCAAAGTTGCTTTCAGGAATTAACCTGTGCACGGCCTGTAAAAACTATTACCTAATCTTCGATGCCGTGACTTGTGAGGTTAAGTTTCATTCATGTGTTAATGTAGGACTATGTGATTTAGGGAATTAAATCACTTGTTTTATTACTTTTAACAATTTGTTTTATTCGTGAAATAGTCTCTACAAATGCAACTCGTGGTTTTGAACTTCCCTAGATAAATTCAAGACCACTCGGGACATTGCCTACGATAATACGGAACTTTGCGGCAACCTTGCGTTAAGTTAACCTATACAAATAAGAGCAATATTGTGTTCGAAACTTTTGTTTTATATAACTAATGAAAAGCAAGCTAAATACTTATTTCACTTCTATCTAGTCACATACTTCAGCGGCAATTTTCTGACGTTAAGCTCAAACAGGTTCCCGTATCTGCGTAAAAGGCTGCGCATAAGATGAAGTCGAATGACCAAAGAACAATTCAACTTTTAATATCGTGTAAAATTAAATCAAATCCACACATTTCCTAAACAGGAAATTTATTAATGGTTAATAAATCCTAATTGAAAAAATATAAAAGTGTGATTGTAATTCGCAATCAAACCTTTGATTAATTTAATTGTTTATTTACGCAAGATATGCACTATATAGGAAAATTGTACAGGAACCTATGTTTCAGATTCACGTCAGGAAGTTGCCGTTGAAGATTGCGCAATCATACCCCTACACCTTATGTGCGTACGTTTAGGCTTTTGTTCTTGTTTTAATAAAACCTCTGCAAATGGTGAGTTGATCTGGAAATGAATGCTCTTCTCTTACATATAACTACAAACGACGGCAAAGTTTTAACAGAAACTCAGAGTGCATTCATCCTATTTAGAAAAAAGTAACGTCTGTGCGGAAAATGCTTTAGCATTGGATTCTTCACAAGCTTGCATACTCTTCTAATATTTTCTGGAACATGGATAATTTGAACTATCTCTGTAAACGAGCGAATATGGTGCACATTCTGTAACTGCCGGAGAAGATGTGGCCTAAACAAAAATTGTAGCTTTTGAATATAAATATTTATGCTCCAAGTTGCGATAAGCATTTCTTAAAACTAAAGAGAACTTTGTTAAAAATAAATGAAAGAATAAAATATGAATTTTTGAATATTTCATGTCCACTTCCAAAGCTATGCTCCAGATAATACTTAGTACAACTTATTAGAGATCCACTTTCGAGAACATCAAATTTCAGCACAGCAGAACAGAAGTGAATTTTCCACTTTTCCGAATAAATATAATGATAAGCTTTTCAAAATGAGACCTGTCTTTCAATTATCAAGAGTCTCAATTTGATAACCATGTGATACCATGGAGAAGTGTAGTGTGTATGTAAGTTTACGTCCTCCAACGTTAAGTCATATCAGACGGTGAAAGAAATGGGTGAAATGATGCTCAAATATGTCCAGGGTCCATGGAGCTTAAGGCTACCCGACACTCATCTGTAAGGATAAGGGAAAACCCCGGAAGAAACCTTATCGAGGTAACTCACCCTGACCGAGATTCGAACTCGGGACCTCTTGAACGTGAGGCAGACATGCTACCATCTATGCTACCAAGGCGAGTCCATAGTGAAGTTCATGCATCCTAGTGATCTGGTTGAATGCAATGTCTGTTAACAACTCCAACCTAAATTTCCTTTAGACCAATCGCGGAAATTTCAGGATATACCACACATTGGAAATTAATCATTTCTTCCACACTAGCCGTGTGTAGGCTGAGGTTTAGATGATCTGATTTATTGTCATTAAGCTTATTACAGCAATAGACAAAGTCAAAAATAGAGTACAAATTAATACAGTTATAATACAGTGAAGATAAAAAAAATCTATAAAATACTTACATTAGATATACAAATATAGAGACTTAAAATAAAATGAGGAAATAAGAATACTTCATGATATAAGCCAAAGTTTAACTACACCTGTTAAAGTACTCCTGTATTGAATAATAAGGTTTGGAAACTAACCATTCATATAATTTGCATTTAAATGTATTACCTGATAATTCAGTTAATTCTAAAGGTAATTGATTATATAGTTTAATGCCCAATACTTCAAAGCTGTTAGAGGTTTTAGTTAATCTATGATATGGTATATTGAGTTTATAATTAAACCTAGTATTATAATTATGAATATCCTGCCTGAATATCTGGTCGGATGAGTAGAGCCAGACTGAAAAATTCAATATCATCATTAATCATTTATTCCACATTAACGGTGTGTAGGCTAAGCTTTGGATGAGTAGAGCCAGACTGAAAAATTCAATATCATCATTAAACATTTATTCCACATTAATGGTGTGTAGGCTAAGCTTTGGATGAGTAGAGCCAGACTGAAAAATTCAATATCATCATTAATCATTTATTCCACATTAACGGTGTGTAGGCTAAGCTTTGGATGAGTAGAGCCAGACTGAAAAATTCAATATCATCATTAATCATTTATTCCACATTAACAGTGTGTAGGCTAAGGTTTGGATGAGTAGAGCCAGACTGAAAAATTCAATATCATCATTAATCATTTATTCCACATTAACGGTGTGTAGGCTAAGCTTTGGATGAGTAGAGCCAGACTGAAAAATTCAATATCATCATTAATCATTTATTCCACATTAACGGTGTGTAGGCTAAGGTTTGGATGAGTAGAGCCAGACTGAAAAATTCAATATCATCATTAATCATTTATTCCACATTAACAGTGTGTAGGCTAAGGTTTGGATGAGTAGAGCCAGACTGAAAAATTCAATATCATCATTAATCATTTATTCCACATTAACGGTGTGTAGGCTAAGGTTTGGATGAGTAGAGCCAGACTGAAAAATTCAATATCATCATTAAACATTTCTTCCACATTAACGGTGTGTAGGCTAAGGTTTGGATGAGTAGAGCCAGACTGAAAAATTCAATATCATCATTAATCATTTATTCCACATTAACGGTGTGTAGGCTAAGGTTTGGATGAGTAGAGCCAGACTGAAAAATTCAATATCATCATTAATCATTTATTCCACATTAACGGTGTGTAGGCTAAGGTTTGGATGAGTAGAGCCAGACTGAAAAATTCAATATCATCATTAATCATTTATTCCACATTAACGGTGTGTAGGCTAAGCTTTGGATGAGTAGAGCCAGACTGAAAAATTCAATATCATCATTAATCATTTATTCCACATTAACGGTGTGTAGGCTAAGGTTTGGATGAGTAGAGCCAGACTGAAAAATTCAATATCATCATTAATCATTTATTCCACATTAACGGTGTGTAGGCTAAGCTTTGGATGAGTAGAGCCAGACTGAAAAATTCAATATCATCATCAAACATTTCTTCCACATTAACGGTGTGTAGGCTAAGCTTTGGATGAGTAGAGCCAGACTGAAAAATTCAATATCATCATTAATCATTTATTCCACATTAACGGTGTGTAGGCTAAGCTTTGGATGAGTAGAGCCAGACTGAAAAATTCAATATCATCATTAATCATTTATTCCACATTAACGGTGTGTAGGCTAAGGTTTGGATGAGTAGAGCCAGACTGAAAAATTCAATATCATCATTAATCATTTATTCCACATTAACGGTGTGTAGGCTTAGGTTTGGATCAGTAGAGCCAGACTGAAAAATTCAATATCATCATTAATCATTTCTTCCACATTAACGGTGTGTAGGCTAAGGTTTGGATGAGTAGAGCCAGACTGAAAAATTCAATATCATCATTAATCATTTATTCCACATTAACGGTGTGTAGGCTAAGGTTTGGATGAGTAGAGCCAGACTGAAAAATTCAATATCATCATTAATCATTTCTTCCACATTAACAGTGTGTAGGCTAAGGTTTGGATGAGTAGAGCCAGACTGAAAAATTCAATATCATCATTAATCATTTATTCCACATTAACAGTGTGTAGGCTAAGCTTTGGATGAGTAGAGCCAGACTGAAAAATTCAATATCATCATCAAACATTTCTTCCACATTAACGGCGTGTAGGCTAAGGTTTGGATGAGTAGAGCCAGACTGAAAAATTCAATATCATCATCAAACATTTCTTCCACATTAACGGTGTGTAGGCTAAGGTTTGGATGAGTAGAGCCAGACTGAAAAATTCAATATCATCATTAATCATTTCTTCCACATTAACGGTGTGTAGGCTAAGGTTTGGATGAGTAGAGCCAGACTGAAAAATTCAATATCATCATTAATCATTTCTTCCACATTAACGGTGTGTAGGCTAAGGTTTGGATGAGTAGAGCCAGACTGAAAAATTCAATATCATCATTAATCATTTATTCCACATTAACGGTGTGTAGGCTAAGCTTTGGATGAGTAGAGCCAGACTGAAAAATTCAATATCATCATCAAACATTTCTTCCACATTAACGGTGTGTAGGCTAAGCTTTGGATGAGTAGAGCCAGACTGAAAAATTCAATATCATCATTAATCATTTATTCCACATTAACGGTGTGTAGGCTAAGCTTTGGATGAGTAGAGCCAGACTGAAAAATTCAATATCATCATTAATCATTTATTCCACATTAACGGTGTGTAGGCTAAGGTTTGGATGAGTAGAGCCAGATTGAAAAATTCAATATCATCAAACATTTCTTCCACATTAACGGTGTGTAGGCTAAGGTTTGGATGAGTAGAGCCAGACTGAAAAATTCAATATCATCATCAAACATTTATTCCACATTAACGGTGTGTAGGCTAAGGTTTGGATGAGTAGAGCCAGACTGAAAAATTCAATATCATCATCAAACATTTCTTCCACATTAGCGGTGTGTAGGCTAAGCTTTGGATGAGTAGAGCCAGACTGAAAAATTCAATATCGTCATTAATCATTTATTCCACATTAACGGTGTGTAGGCTAAGGTTTGGATGAGTAGAGCCAGACTGAAAAATTCAATATCATCATTAATCATTTATTCCACATTAACGGTGTGTAGGCTAAGGTTTGGATGAGTAGAGCCAGACTGAAAAATTCAATATCATCATTAATCATTTATTCCACATTAACGGTGTGTAGGCTAAGGTTTGGATGAGTAGACCCAGACTGAAAAATTCAATATCATCATTAATCATTTATTCCACATTAACGGTGTGTAGGCTAAGGTTTGGATGAGTAGAGCCAGACTGAAAAATTCAATATCATCATTAATCATTTATTCCACATTAACGGTGTGTAGGCTAAGGTTTGGATGAGTAGAGCCAGACTGAAAAATTCAATATCATCATTAATCATTTATTCGAGATTAACGGTGTGTAGGCTAAGGTTTGGATGAGTAGAGCCAGACTGAAAAATTCAATATCATCATTAATCATTTATTCCACATTAACGGTGTGTAGGCTAAGCTTTGGATGAGTAGAGCCAGACTGAAAAATTCAATATCGTCATTAATCATTTCTTCCACATTAACGGTGTGTAGGCTAAGGTTTGGATGAGTAGAGCCAGACTGAAAAATTCAATATCATCGTCAAACATTTCTTCCACATTAACGGTGTGTAGGCTAAGCTTTGGATGAGTAGAGCCAGACTGAAAAATTCAATATCATCATTAATCATTTATTCCACATTAACGGTGTGTAGGCTAAGCTTTGGATGAGTAGAGCCAGACTGAAAAATTCAATATCATCATCAAACATTTCTTCCACATTAACGGTGTGTAGGCTAAGCTTTGGATGAGTAGAGCCAGACTGAAAAATTCAATATCATCATTAATCATTTATTCCACATTAACGGTGTGTAGGCTAAGCTTTGGATGAGTAGAGCCAGACTGAAAAATTCAATATCATCATCAAACATTTCTTCCACATTAACGGTGTGTAGGCTAAGCTTTGGATGAGTAGAGCCAGACTGAAAAATTCAATATCATCATTAATCATTTATTCCACATTAACGGTGTGTAGGCTAAGCTTTGGATGAGTAGAGCCAGACTGAAAAATTCAATATCATCATCAAACATTTCTTCCACATTAACGGTGTGTAGGCTAAGCTTTGGATGAGTAGAGCCAGACTGAAAAATTCAATATCATCATTAATCATTTATTCCACATTAACGGTGTGTAGGCTAAGCTTTGGATGAGTAGAGCCAGACTGAAAAATTCAATATCATCATCAAACATTTATTCCACATTAACGGTGTGTAGGCTAAGCTTTGGATGAGTAGAGCCAGACTGAAAAATTCCATATCATCATCAAACATTTCTTCCACATTAACGGTGTGTAGGCTAAGCTTTGGATGAGTAGAGCCAGACTGAAAAATTCAATATCATCATTAATCATTTATTCCACATTAACGGTGTGTAGGCTAAGCTTTGGATGAGTAGAGCCAGACTGAAAAATTCAATATCATCATCAAACATTTCTTCCACATTAACGGTGTGTAGGCTAAGCTTTGGATGAGTAGAGCCAGACTGAAAAATTCAATATCATCATCAAACATTTCTTCCACATTAACGGTGTGTAGGCTAAGCTTTGGATGAGTAGAGCCAGACTGAAAAATTCAATATCATCATTAATCATTTATTCCACATTAACGGTGTGTAGGCTAAGGTTTGGATGAGTAGAGCCAGACTGAAAAATTCAATATCATCATCAAACATTTCTTCCACATTAACAGTGTGTAGGCTAAGGTTTGGATGAGTAGAGCCAGACTGAAAAATTCAATATCGTCATTAATCATTTCTTCCACATTAACGGTGTGTAGGCTAAGGTTTGGATGAGTAGAGCCAGACTGAAAAATTCAATATCATCGTCAAACATTTCTTCCACATTAACGGTGTGTAGGCTAAGCTTTTGATGAGTAGAGCCAGACTGAAAAATTCAATATCATCATTAATCATTTATTCCACATTAACGGTGCGTAGGCTAAGGTTTGGATGAGTAGAGCCAGACTGAAAAATTCAATATCATCATTAATCATTTATTCCACATTAACTGTGTGTAGGCTAAGCTTTGGATGAGTAGAGCCAGACTGAAAAATTCAATATCATCATCAATCATTTCTTCCACATTAACGGTGCGTAGGCTAAGGTTTGGATGAGTAGAGCCAGACTGAAAAATTCAATATCATCATTAATCATTTATTCCACATTAACTGTGTGTAGGCTAAGCTTTGGATGAGTAGAGCCAGACTGAAAAATTCAATATCATCATCAATCATTTCTTCCACATTAACTGTGTGTAGGCTAAGCTTTGGATGAGTAGAGCCAGACTGAAAAATTCAATATCATCATCAAACATTTCTTCCACATTAACGGTGTGTAGGCTAAGGTTTGGATGAGTAGAGCCAGACTGAAAAATTCAATATCATAATTAATCATTTATTCCACATTAACGGTGTGTAGGCTAAGGTTTGGATGAGTAGAGCCAGACTGAAAAATTCAATATCATCATTAATCATTTATTCCACATTAACGGTGTGTAGGCTAAGCTTTGGATGAGTAGAGCCAGACTGAAAAATTCAATATCATCATTAATCATTTATTCCACACTAACGGTGTGTAGGCTAAGCTTTGGATGAGTAGAGCCAGACTGAAAAATTCAATATCATCATTAATCATTTATTCCACATTAACGGTGTGTAGGCTAAGCTTTGGATGAGTAGAGCCAGACTGAAAAATTCAATATCATAATTAATCATTTATTCCACATTAACGGTGTGTAGGCTAAGGTTTGGATGAGTAGAGCCAGACTGAAAAATTCAATATCATCATTAATCATTTATTCCACATTAACGGTGTGTAGGCTAAGGTTTGGATGAGTAGAGCCAGACTGAAAAATTCAATATCATAATTAATCATTTATTCCACATTAACGGTGTGTAGGCTAAGGTTTGGATGAGTAGAGCCAGACTGAAAAATTCAATATCATAATTAATCATTTATTCCACATTAACGGTGTGTAGGCTAAGCTTTGGATGAGTAGAGCCAGACTGAAAAATTCAATATCATAATTAATCACTTATTCCACATTAACGGTGTGTAGGCTAAGCTTTGGATGAGTAGAGCCAGACTGAAAAATTCAATATCATAATTAATCATTTATTCCACATTAACGGTGTGTAGGCTAAGCTTTGGATGAGTAGAGCCAGACTGAAAAATTCAATATCATCATCAAACATTTATTCCACATTAACGGTGTGTAGGCTAAGGTTTTGATGAGTAGAGCCAGACTGAAAAATTCAATATCATCATCAAACATTTCTTCCACATTAACGGTGTGTAGGCTAAGCTTTGGATGAGTAGAGCCAGACTGAAAAATTCAATATCATCATTAATCATTTATTCCACATTAACGGTGTGTAGGCTAAGCTTTGGATGAGTAGAGCCAGACTGAAAAATTCAATATCATCATCAAACATTTATTCCACATTAACGGTGTGTAGGCTAAGGTTTGGATGAGTAGAGCCAGACTGAAAAATTCAATATCATCATCAAACATTTATTCCACACTAACGGTGTGTAGGCTAAGGTTTGGATGAGTAGAGCCAGACTGAAAAATTCAATATCATTATTAATCATTTATTCCACATTAACGGTGTGTAGGCTAAGCTTTGGATGAGTAGAGCCAGACTGAAAAATTCAATATCATTATTAATCATTTCTTCCACATTAACGGTGTGTAGGCTAAGGTTTGGATGAGTAGAGCCAGACTGAAAAATTCAATATCATCATTAATCATTTCTTCCACATTAACGGTGTGTAGGCTAAGGTTTGGATGAGTAGAGCCAGACTGAAAAATTCAATATCATCATTAATCATTTATTCCACATTAACGGTGTGTAGGCTAAGCTTTGGATGAGTAGAGCCAGACTGAAAAATTCAATATCATCATTAATCATTTATTCCACATTAACGGTGTGTAGGCTAAGGTTTGGATGAGTAGAGCCAGACTGAAAAATTCAATATCATCATCAAACATTTATTCCACACTAACGGTGTGTAGGCTAAGGTTTGGATGAGTAGAGCCAGACTGAAAAATTCAATATCATTATTAATCATTTATTCCACATTAACGGTGTGTAGGCTAAGCTTTGGATGAGTAGAGCCAGACTGAAAAATTCAATATCATTATTAATCATTTCTTCCACATTAACTGTGTGTAGGCTAAGGTTTGGATGAGTAGAGCCAGACTGAAAAATTCAATATCATCATTAATCATTTCTTCCACATTAACTGTGTGTAGGCTAAGGTTTGGATGAGTAGAGCCAGACTGAAAAATTCAATATCATCATTAATCATTTATTCCACATTAACGGTGTGTAGGCTAAGGTTTTCATGAGTAGAGCCAGACTGAAAAATTCAATATCATCATCAATCATTTATTCCATATTAACGGTGTGTAGGCTAAGGTTTGGATGAGTAGAGCCAGACTGAAAAATTCAATATCATCATCAAACATTTCTTCCACATTAACGGTGTGTAGGCTAAGGTTTGGATGAGTAGAGCCAGACTGAAAAATTCAATATCATCATCAAACATTTCTTCCACATTAACGGTGTGTAGGCTACGGTTTGGATGAGCAGAGCCAGACTGAAAAATTCAATATCATCATCAAACATTTCTTCCACATTAACGGTGTGTAGGCTAAGGTTTGGATGAGTAGAGCCAGACTGAAAAATTCAATATCATCATTAATCATTTATTCCACATTAACGGTGTGTAGGCTAAGCTTTGGATGAGTAGAGCGAGACTGAAAAATTCAATATCGTCATTAATCATTTATTCCACATTAACGGTGTGTAGGCTAAGGTTTGGATGAGTAGAGCCAGACTGAAAAATTCAATATCATCATCAAACATTTCTTCCACATTAACGGTGTGTAGGCTAAGCTTTGGATGAGTAGAGCCAGACTGAAAAATTCAATATCATCATCAAACATTTCTTCCACATTAACGGTGTGTAGGCTAAGGTTTGGATGAGTAGAGCCAGACTGAAAAATTCAATATCATCATTAATCATTTCTTCCTCATTAACGGTGTGTAGGCTAAGGTTTGGATGAGTAGAGCCAGACTGAAAAATTCAATATCATCATTAATCATTTATTCCACATTAACGGTGTGTAGGCTAAGGTTTGGATGAGCAGAGCCAGACTGAAAAATTCAATATCATCATCAAACATTTATTCCACATTAACAGTGTGTAGGCTAAGGTTTGGATGAGTAGAGCCAGACTGAAAAATTCAATATCATCATCAAACATTTCTTCCACATTAACAGTGTGTAGGCTAAGGTTTGGATGAGTAGAGCCGGACTGAAAAATTCAATATCATTATTAATCATTTATTCCACATTAACGGTGTGTAGGCTAAGGTTTGGATGAGTAGAGCCAGACTGAAAAATTCAATATCATCATCAAACATTTCTTCCACATTAACGGTGTGTAGGCTAAGCTTTGGATGAGTAGAGCCAGACTGAAAAATTCAATATCATCATTAATCATTTATTCCACATTAACGGTGTGTAGGCTAAGCTTTGGATGAGTAGAACCAGACTGAAAAATTCAATATCATCATTAATCATTTATTCCACATTAACGGTGTGTAGGCTAAGGTTTGGATGAGTAGAGCCAGACTGAAAAATTCAATATCATCATTAATCATTTATTCCACATTAACGGTGTGTAGGCTAAGGTTTGAATGAGTAGAACCAGACTGAAAAATTCAATATCATCATTAATCATTTATTCCACATTAACGGTGTGTAGGCTAAGGTTTGGATGAGTAGAGCCAGACTGAAAAATTCAATATCATCATTAATCATTTCTTCCACATTAACTGTGTGTAGGCTAAGGTTTGGATGAGTAGAGCCAGACTGAAAAATTCAATATCATCATTAATCATTTCTTCCACATTAACGGTGTGTAGGCTAAGGTTTGGATGAGTAGAGCCAGACTGAAAAATTCAATATCATCATTAATCATTTCTTCCACATTAACGGTGTGTAGGCTAAGGTTTGGATGAGTAGAGCCAGACTGAAAAATTCAATATCATCATTAATCATTTATTCCACATTAACGGTGTGTAGGCTAAGGTTTGAATGAGTAGAACCAGACTGAAAAATTCAATATCATCATTAATCATTTATTCCACATTAACGGTGTGTAGGCTAAGGTTTGGATGAGTAGAGCCAGACTGAAAAATTCAATATCATCATTAATCATTTCTTCCACATTAACTGTGTGTAGGCTAAGGTTTGGATGAGTAGAGCCAGACTGAAAAATTCAATATCATCATTAATCATTTCTTCCACATTAACGGTGTGTAGGCTAAGGTTTGGATGAGTAGAGCCAGACTGAAAAATTCAATATCATCATTAATCATTTCTTCCACATTAACTGTGTGTAGGCTAAGGTTTGGATGAGTAGAGCCAGACTGAAAAATTCAATATCATCATTAATCATTTCTTCCACATTAACGGTGTGTAGGCTAAGGTTTGGATGAGTAGAGCCAGACTGAAAAATTCAATATCATCATTAATCATTTATTCCACATTAACGGTGTGTAGGCTAAGGTTTGGATGAGTAGAGCCAGACTGAAAAATTCAATATCATCATTAATCATTTATTCCACATTAACGGTGTGTAGGCTAACGTTTGGATGAGTAGAGCCAGACTGAAAAATTCAATATCATCATTAATCATTTCTTCCACATTAACGGTGTGTAGGCTAAGGTTTGGATGAGTAGAGCCAGACTGAAAAATTCAATATCATCATTAATCATTTCTTCCACATTAACGGTGTGTAGGCTAAGGTTTGGATGAGTAGAGCCAGACTGAAAAATTCAATATCATCATTAATCATTTATTCCACATTAACGGTGTGTAGGCTAAGGTTTGGATGAGTAGAGCCAGACTGAAAAATTCAATATCATCATTAATCATTTCTTCCACATTAACTGTGTGTAGGCTAAGGTTTGGATGAGTAGAGCCAGACTGAAAAATTCAATATCATCATTAATCATTTATTCCACATTAACGGTGTGTAGGCTAAGGTTTGGATGAGTAGAGCCAGACTGAAAAATTCAATATCATCATCAAACATTTCTTCCACATTAACGGTGTGTAGGCTAAGCTTTGGATGAGTAGAGCCAGACTGAAAAATTCAATATCATCATCAAACATTTATTCCACATTAACGGTGTGTAGGGTAAGCTTTGGATGAGTAGAGCCAGACTGAAAAATTCAATATCATCATCAAACATTTATTCCACATTAACGGTGTGTAGGCTAAGCTTTGGATGAGTAGAGCCAGACTGAAAAATTCAATATCATCATCAAACATTTATTCCACATTAACGGTGTGTAGGCTAAGCTTTGGATGAGTAGAGCCAGACTGAAAAATTCAATATCATCATCAAACATTTATTCCACATTAACGGTGTGTAGGGTAAGCTTTGGATGAGTAGAGCCAGACTGAAAAATTCAATATCATCATCAAACATTTCTTCCACATTAACGGTGTGTAGGCTAAGCTTTGGATGAGTAGAGCCAGACTGAAAAATTCAATATCATCATCAAACATTTATTCCACATTAACGGTGTGTAGGGTAAGCTTTGGATGAGTAGAGCCAGACTGAAAAATTCAATATCATCATCAAACATTTCTTCCACATTAACGGTGTGTAGGCTAAGGTTTGGATGAGTAGAGCCAGACTGAAAAATTCAATATCATCATCAAACATTTCTTCCACATTAACGGTGTGTAGGCTACGGTTTGGATGAGTAGAGCCAGACTGAAAAATTCAATATCATCATCAAACATTTCTTCCACATTAACTGTGTGTAGGCTAAGGTTTGGATGAGTAGAGCCAGACTGAAAAATTCAATATCATCATCAAACATTTCTTCCACATTAACGGTGTGTAGGCTAAGCTTTTGATGAGTAGAGCCAGACTGAAAATTTCAATATCATCATTAATCATTTATTCCACATTAACTGTGTGTAGGCTAAGGTTTGGATGAGTAGAGCCAGACTGAAAAATTCAATATCATCATTAATCATTTATTCCACATTAACGGTGTGTAGGCTAAGGTTTGGATGAGTAGAGCCAGACTGAAAAATTCAATATCATCATCAAACATTTCTTCCACATTAACGGTGTGTAGGCTAAGGTTTGGATGAGTAGAGCCAGACTGAAAAATTCAATATCATCATCAAACATTTCTTCCACATTAACGGTGTGTAGGCTAAGGTTTGGATGAGTAGAGCCAGACTGAAAAATTCAATATCATCATCAATCATTTATTCCACATTAACGGTGTGTAGGCTAAGGTTTGGATGAGTAGAGCCAGACTGAAAAATTCAATATCATCATTAATCATTTATTCCACATTAACGGTGTGTAGGCTAAGGTTTGGATGAGTAGAGCCAGACTGAAAAATTCAATATCATCATTAATCATTTATTCCACATTAACGGTGTGTAGGCTAAGCTTTGGATGAGTAGCGCCAGACTGAAAAATTCAATATCATCATCAAACATTTATTCCACATTAACGGTGTGTAGGCTAAGCTTTGGATGAGTAGCGCCAGACTGAAAAATTCAATATCATCATTAATCATTTATTCCACATTAACTGTGTGTAGGCTAAGGTTTGGATGAGTAGAGCCAGACTGAAAAATTCAATATCATCATTAATCATTTATTCCACATTAACGGTGTGTAGGCTAAGCTTTTGATGAGTAGCGCCAGACTGAAAAATTCAATATCATCATTAATCATTTATTCCACATTAACGGTGTGTAGGCTAAGGTTTGGATGAGTAGAGCCAGACTGAAAAATTCAATATCATCATTAATCATTTCTTCCACATTAACGGTGTGTAGGCTAAGGTTTGGATGAGTAGAGCCAGACTGAAAAATTCAATATCATCATCAAACATTTATTCCACACTAACGGTGTGTAGGCTAAGGTTTGGATGAGTAGAGCCAGACTGAAAAATTCAATATCATCATCAAACATTTCTTCCACATTAACGGTGTGTAGGCTAAGGTTTGGATGAGTAGAGCCAGACTGAAAAATTCAATATCATCATCAAACATTTATTCCACATTAACGGTGTGTAGGCTAAGGTTTGGATGAGTAGAGCCAGACTGAAAAATTCAATATCATCATCAAACATTTCTTCCACATTAACGGTGTGTAGGCTAAGGTTTGGATGAGTAGAGCCAGACTGAAAAATTCAATATCATCATCAAACATTTATTCCACATTAACCGTGTGTAGGCTAAGGTTTGGATGAGTAGAGCCAGACTGAAAAATTCAATATCATCATCAAACATTTATTCCACATTAATGGTGTGTAGGCTAAGGTTTGGATGAGTAGAGCCAGACTGAAAAATTCAATATCATCATCAAACATTTATTCCACACTAACGGTGTGTAGGCTAAGGTTTGGATGAGTAGAGCCAGACTGAAAAATTCAATATCATCATCAAACATTTCTTCCACACTAACGGTGTGTAGGCTAAGCTTTTGATGAGTAGAGCCAGAGTGAAAAATTCAATATCATCATTAATCATTTATTCCACACTAACGGTGTGTAGGCTAAGGTTTGGATGAGTAGAGCCAGACTGAAAAATTCAATATCATCATCAAACATTTCTTCCACACTAACGGTGTGTAGGCTAAGGTTTGGATGAGTAGAGCCAGACTGAAAAATTCAATATCATCATCAAACATTTCTTCCACACTAACGGTGTGTAGGCTAAGGTTTGGATGAGTAGAGCCAGACTGAAAAATTCAATATCATCATCAAACATTTCTTCCACACTAACGGTGTGTAGGCTAAGGTTTGGATGAGTAGAGCCAGACTGAAAAATTCAATATCATCATCAAACATTTCTTCCACATTAACGGTGTGTAGGCTAAGGTTTGGATGAGTAGAGCCAGACTGAAAAATTCAATATCATCATCAAACATTTCTTCCACATTAACGGTGTGTAGGCTAAGCTTTGGATGAGTAGAGCCGGACTGAAAAATTCAATATCATCATTAATCATTTATTCCACATTAACGGTGTGTAGGCTAAGGTTTGGATGAGTAGAGCCAGACTGAAAAATTCAATATCATCATCAATCATTTCTTCCACACTAGCCGTGTGTGAGCCGAAGTTTGGATGAGTAGAGACAGATTGAAAAAATTCCAACAATTTACCTAAAAAAATAGTGGTTTAACTATGAAGCCTGGAACTTAAGTACTTACAAAAATGAAATGTGTACTGTTTAACGCCCGCGTTTACTACATACGGCACCGCAGGCGGTGACACTGATGATGCATGAGATGAAGATTGGTGCACCGGTGGAATGAGATGGCGGGGGAAACCGGAGGTCCCGGAGAAAACTCGCTCCAACGCCGTCTTGTCCACAACAAATCTCACTTTGCGGTTGCTTGGGATCGAACCCGGGCCGCCTTGGTGAGAGCCATGCGGTCTAACCACTGAGCTACGGCGTGGCCTCAGTACTTACAGCATAGTAAGTCGCCACAAAAGGGGCGTGTCTCATAGCATATGAGAACCCCTAGTCTTTTAGCGGGAAACATACGAGTCTTTTGGAAAATTTAATGTCATGTCCGCATGTTGCCCATAGTAGCTCAATGGAAGAGCAACCAGACGGAGACCGGGAGAACCGTGGTTCAAATTCTGGCTATGGCATTGCATTTTTCATTCTGGCTCCACTCTTCCTATACCACATACACGAAGTTGGATCAAACTCACTCGATTTGTCACTAGAGCCGTATCCCAATGCTAGCTTATAATCACTTTCACTTATCTCAAATACACCGAGTAAGCACGTCCCTCCAATTTTCCTTTAAATCTCTGCTGTATTTGCGTCGCTCAAACCCATCGACGTTCATTACTCGCAGGTTAATACGCACTTCCACACTTTACAACTCGAACGCTTGCTGGTCAACTGATAACACTGCCCAGCATGAAATTTACCTCCGCGAACACAATACTGTCACCCAATTAACGGAAGACAAGACCAACTGGCAGCTGGGTAAGGGACAGGAACCTTTCAGACCACGCCTACCCATTTATCTTGCAGCGTTAACGAGGGGATGGTTGGAAAAACCTCAATAGCCATCTCTTTACCCTCCCCCGAACAGTCGCGAAGATTCACTAAACCGCGATATTTCCAGAAACGGCGATCTTCCCTATATAAGGCCTGCAGTTGGCGAGTGAGTTGCGATTTTGGCGAGCAACCGTGAGGAGCGCCGTGCTAGTGAACGGACCGGAAGACTGTGTACGGGCATCAGAGGAGTTGTACGTAATTGGATTGTAGAGTGGACCTGTGACAGACGAACTGACGAATTGTAATTGTGTGCATTACGTAATTCTGTGTAATCGGCAAGTGTTCAAACTGTAATTTGGTGGAAATAAAGAACATTTTGAGTTTGTGCAATTGGACTTTTAATTCCACGAACCCACAAGTTACAACTGGATATTATCACCATGGACACGGCATTGGAAAATATTCTGGAAAAGATGATGCAAATGAAAGCCGAACTGACCTCGGAAATGAAAGCGGCAAATAATAGCCTGGCCGCGGAATTAACAACGAAGACGGAGACGGCAAACAACCTGGCAGCGGAACTGAAGGAAATAAAGACCGAATTGACCACGGAAATTAAAGCGGCGAACCAGGCTCTCGCCGCCAAATCTGAAAAACCGTTGGCCGGCCTGAGGGATGACGTGATGGAGCTGCGCAAACGGATAGGCCAAGTGGACGAGCGCGTCGAGGACCTGGCGAGCCGCGTTAATGACCTGGAAGGAAAAGCCGACAGCACCGTCAAGTCCCTAAACGCCATGTTGGAGGACGTCGTCGGCAGAAGGTCGAAGAATTTGAAGGCCGACACACCGGGACGCGACACAACATCGGCACGCGTCAAACCTCCGAAATATGACGGCGCGTCAACGTTTGAGGTCTTCCGGCGCCAGTTCCACACAGTGGCAAAGCTCAACAAATGGTCACCAGAGGAGGAGGCCACACAGTTAATAGCCAGGCTCCAGGGACGGGCCGCGGAAGTCCTGAATGCGGTGCAGACAACGGCGGCGTCCAAGGACATCTGGGAGGCCCTGGAGAATCGTTTTGGGAACCACAGCTTAGCCGCAGCGTACCGCAGCCAGCTAAAGGCAAGGTCACAACAGCCAGGGGACACGCTGCTGGAGTTCACCCTGGCAGTTGAACAACTGTCTAGCAAGGCCCTAGTCGACCTGCCACCAGAGTTCGTATCGCGGGAAGCTGCACACACATTCGTTGACGGGGAACGACACACGGAGATTCGTCAACGCCTAATGCTCGGCATTTATAAAACCATCCACGAGGCGCTAACGGCAGCATTAAGGATGGAGGCGGCCAAGGTAACAGCTATCACGACGTCGAGAGCGAGGAGTGTCCGCTACACCGGAGACACAAGACCAGCCGAGGGACGCCGGTGAAGACCTAGTGGCCTGTGTTGAGGGTGTGGAGAGCCCGGACTCCTGGAGAGAGACTGCCCACACCAGGAAGAGCAGCCGGAAAACGAGTAAGGGCCGTCGTGGAGAGGGGCACGTCGGCGCCATCACCACCATCCCCTCGAGTGACACTACGCGCCGTCAGCTGGCGTATGGATGACAGCCTCATCGCGGACGGTTCGGTGAGAGGGAAGCCGTGCCGGGTGCTGGTAGACACTGGGGTGGCCGTCACCATCATCAGACCTGACGTGGCGAAGGGTTTGCCATCCAGGAAGCCGAGCCGACCATACCAGCTGATGACGGCATCGGGTGACACGTTGCCTGTGAGAAGAAGGCTCTGCTGAAGCTGATCTTGGGACGTAGTGCCTTGCGTCTGTGGGTGTTCGTCGCGAAAGTGGCTGAGGAGGTGATTCTGGGACTGGATGCCCTCAGGAGCCATGAGCCAACGGTCGACGTCGGCAAGAAGGTCCTGCGGCTCAACGGAGAAGAGGTTATACTCCGTCAACCCGAAGAGTGCCTTGGAATCTGCAGGGTCGTCTTGAACGAAGACGTGGTTGTCCCTGCGAGGAGCGAGATGGTGGTGACGGCGCGACTGGAAGGCCAGAGAACCACGAACGTGATGCTGGACCACAAGACGCCTGTACACGGACTATGTGTAGCCAGGCCATTGTTGCCGTGCCGAGAGGAGGTGCCAGTGAGACTGCTAAATCCAACGGACACCGATCACGACGTCCGGGCCGGGACGGATTTGGGAACGTGCGAGCCCGTGGTCAGTGTGACAGCTATCGACACGACACAGGAGCCGGTGCCGACGCAACACCTAGGGCTCCGGCTAGAAGGCCACTGGAGAGGGCGACCGACCACCTGACCGCAGAACAGCTGGAGCGGCCGCACGGACAAAGTGCTTCACCGCATCGACACCGGGGACGCCCGGCCTATTCGGCAACCACCTAGACGCGTTCCACTGGCGAAGCAAGGGGCGGTACGAGACATGCTGGAGGACATGAGATCCAGGGGAGTGATTGAAGAGTCTGACAGCCCTTGGTGTTCCCCTGTAGTTTTGGTGACGAAGAAGAACGGCGAGCTGCGCTTCTGCGTAGACTACAGAAAGTTCAACGCTGTCTCCAGGAAGGACTGTTTTCCCTTACCCCGGATTGACGACGCCTTGGATACGCTAGCTGGTGCACAGTGGTTCTCGAACCTGGACCTGAAGTCGGGCTACTGGTAGGTAGCTCTAGACCTAATAGACAAGGAGAAGACCGCATTCTCGACAGGCCAAAGGCTCTGGCTGTTCACATTTATGCCCTTTGGACTCAGCAACGCACCAGCCACCTTCCAACGCCTCATGGAGTTGGTGACGAAAGGACTGACTGACGCCTGCCTGCTAAACCTGGACGACATCATCATCGTCGGTAAGACTTTTGAAGACCATCTCGAGAACCTAAGCAAGGTGCTACAGCGACTACAGGTGACCAACCTGAAGCTAAACGCCAAGAAGTGCCAGCTCTTCCGAGGGGATCTGAACTACTTGGGCCACATATTCTCAGCAACCGGCGTGGCCACAGACCAGGAGAAGACACAGGCTATGAGAGATTGGCCTCACCCAAAGGATAAGAAAGAGTTGCGCCGTTTCCTGGAGCTGTGCAGTTATTACCGCCGCTTCATAAAGGGGTTCGCCAACTTCGCCAAACCCCTCACCCGCCTGACAGAGGAACACCGGCCTTATTCGTGGACGGAGGACGCCGAAGACGCTTTCCAACACCTGCAGAAGACCCTGTGCAGTGCTCCAATTTTGGGTTTTCCTCAACCAGGTGGCGCCTTCATTGTGGATACCGACGCCAGCGACCATTGCATTGGAGGCGTCCTATCGCAGATCCAGGACGGCCATGAGCGGGTGATAGCCTACTACAGCAAGACGTTATCCAAGGTAGAGAAGAACTACTGCGTCACCCGACGAGAGCTACTGGCGGTAGTAAAGACATTGGAGCACTTCCACAGGTACATGTACGGTCAGCCATTCCACCTGAGGACTAACCATTCTGACCTAAACTGGCTATTGAGCTTTAAGAACCTGGATGGCCAGACAGCACGTGGGGTCCAGAGGCTGCAGGAGTACGATTTCACCTCGGAACATCATACAGGGAAGAGCCACGGTAACGCAGACGCTATGTCCCGAAGACCCTGTCCAGAAGAGTGCGGCCAGTGCACAAGAGTGGAAGAGAAGGAGTGTACCGCAGCAGTCCGAGTAGTCAAGGCAGTGCCTGCGGATGGCTGGGATAGCGCAAGCCTGAGGAGGGAGCAGCTGGAGGACGCAGACTTGGGGCCACTCTTGAGGGAAGTGGAGGCAGGGAAAAGACCGACCTGTGAGGACATCGCACCGCGGAACGCCACATACAAGTCGTACTGGGCCCAATGGGACTTGTTGAAGATCAGAGAGGGCCTGCTGTTCCGGGTATGGGAATCACCGGATGGGAAAACGCAGAGAGAAAAGTTGGTACTTCCCTGGAATAAGGTCTCGGAAGTCTTGGAGCAAGTGCACGCCGGTACTTCAGGAGGACACCTGGGTGCGAACCGAACGATTGACAAACTACGGCAGCGCTACTACTGGCTGAGGCTCCGAGCAGATGCCGAGAGATGGTGCCGTCAATGTCACGTGTGCGCGGCGAGTCGCGGCCCCCAGACTATGAGACGGGGTCGCATGCAGCAGTACAACGTCGGAGCGCCATTCAAACGGATCGCTGTCAACATAGCTGGACCATTCCCACTGTCCGACCGAAGCAACAAGTACCTGATGGTGGTTGGGGACTACTTCACCAAATGGCCGGAGGTGTATGCCATCCCAAACCAGGAGGCAAAGGCAATCACAGACTGCCTCGTGGAGCAAGTGTTCTGCCAATTTGGGGTGCCGTTAGAGCTACACAGTGACCAGGGTACCAATTTTGAGTCCCACCTAATGAAGGAGGCACTACAAAGGCTTGGGGTGAACAAGACCCGCACGACGCCTCTACATCCCCAGTCGGATGGCATGGCCAAAAGATACATCAAGACCTTAGAGGAACACCTGAGGAAGGTCGTGGCCAGCCATCAGCGAGACTGGGACGTCAAGGTGCCACTGTTCTTGCTGGCCTACCGCTCGTCAACGCACGACACCATGGAGATGACGCCAGCCAGCTTAATGTTCGGCCGATAGTTACGCCTCCCTTGTGACCTGGCTTTTGGAAGCCCTCCGGAAGCGAAACAGCCAGCGACCGAGTATGTGGAGAACCTGCAGGACCACCTCCACGACATGCACGAGATGGCTCGCCAGAACATCCAGAAGGCGAGCGACCGTATGAAGACCCGATACGACAGGCAAGCCAACTGCCAAGAGTTCCAGCAAGGTGGCCTGGTATGGCTGTACGGCCCTACCCGGACCAAGGGACGCTGCCCGAAGCTTCAACAGCCATGGCAAGGACCGTACTGAGTGGTGCAGAGTATTAACGACGTGGTCTATCGCATCCAGAAGGTGCCCCGAGGAAAGATGTCGGTGGTACACCTGGATCATCTGGCCCGCTACGATGGTGCTGTTTGGGACGACCAGCTTTGAGGAGGGAGCAGTGACACCCAATTAACGGAAGGCAGGACCAACTGGCAGCTGGGTAAGGGACAGAAACCTTTCAGACCACGCCTACCCATTTATCTTGCAGCGTTAACGAGGAAAGGGTTGGAAAAACATCATTAGCCATCTCTTTACCTTCCCTCGGACCTCTGGAACAGTCGCGAAGATTCACTAAACCGCGATATTTCCAGAAACGGCGATCTTCCCTATATAAGGCCTGCAGTTGGCGCGTGAGTTGAGTTCTTGGCGAGCAGCCGTGAGGAGCGCCGTGCTAGTGAACGGACCGGAAGACTGTGTACGTGCATCAGAGGAGTTGTACGTAATTGGTGTGTAGAGTAGACCTGTGACAGACGAACTGACGAATTGTAATTGTGTGCATTACGTAATTCTGTGTAATCGGCAAGTGTTCAAACTGTAATTCGGTGGAAATAAAGAACATTTTGAGTTTGTGCAATTAGACTTTTAATTCCACGAACACACAAGTTGCAATACATTGCTTTGGTCCATATTCACACGTACATTCTGACAATGATGCTTAAAATGGCACATGAAATCAAAATTTTTAGATATATTAGATATACATAATCGAAGGGCGGTAGTAGATTTGCAACGCAAGTTTCCATAATTAACTTAAGCAAAATTAAAGGAAGAAATTTTCGTTAGATCTCAAACATTTTGGGAGGACGAAATTATATATATATATATATATATATATATATAAAGACGTTACAAATGCTAAAGCTAGCAGCTTGGCGATCATGGTTGAGCATGGTTTTCCAGAAAACTTGATGTAAAACAACTATAACATTTGGGTTTCAAATTTGTTGAAATGCTACAAAGACATGGGTTGCAGAAAGACTTTGAAAATCCATTTCCTTCATTCACATTTATACTTTTCTTTCGGAAAATCTGGGTGATGTTGGGATGAACAAGGGGAATGCTTTCATCAGGACATTTTTCTCATGGAAAAAAGGTACCAAGGTCATAAGGACCCAGTAATGATGCGGGATTATTGTTGGGTTCTTGTGAGGAAAAGCAAACGGGAGCACAAGAGACAACCACATGCTACCAGGTACTTTTAAGCTAAATTTGTTTCACTTAATTCTGCCAAAATATCCCATTTATTAGTATTGAATCATTATAAAAATTATTGCAGAGTTACAGGTATATATCTTAAATATACAGTCCAAATATTATTGCATGCATGTAAAACAACATTTTGAAATAATCTTATTTCACCATGATATATAGTACTATACCACATATCATTATATCATAATAATAAGTCTAACATAATATCGTACCTGAAACTCGTAGGTGAGAGCTTCAATGTCTATATATATTTTTTTAATCTGCCGTGGTAAGAGATTTTTGTGGTGATTTTCAAAATCAGCACATCTCTTTTACTTAAGAATCACCTATATTTATCGCGGAGGTATGCAAAAAGCTTTTATCTTTTGACTAGTGTAATTAGCAAATGAACTCTGACTTTCGACTGGCATTTAGGCTTCCCATTTATATAAGCCTGCCGGTCACCGAAGAGTGTTTGGGAAACTGAAACCTCTCTAATCGAAGGAATGAAGCACTGTGGAAGTCGAATCTTCCAGATCTATCGAAATCGAAAGATTTGGAACACTAGCATAGGACCTCCGGCTCATGACTTCGAGCCTGTCCTTCAGTGTTTCATCTTTTGTTCCACTCGGTAGGCAAACAATACCTAAACAATGGAATGGACGAAATTGCTGTAGTCATTCGCTGCCAAAATGTAAATATAATTTCGAAAGTAAGCATTTTAAATCTAAGCTATTTTAAAGTTTTTAAAGGCCATTTTGGATAAACAAAAGCACCTAATGAAATTTCCATGTTAAGTTGCTAAATTTAGTTTAGTTGTTGAGTTACCTATACTGTTACAGACAGATGCACAAAAGCGCACGAATGGACACACACGCGAGCGCACGCGCGCGCCTAATAATCAATGCACCTTAAAAATTTGAAGAGACGGATTCATCACAGCACAGTGGTGTCGTTGAAGGTGAACCTCCTCCTCGGAGGAGGGGCCTTCGACGTTTTGCCATTTCGGGACATTGTCCCTTACTGGCATTGTGGTGGTTTTTAATGATAAGACGGTGGGTGGATGGTGGTGGATATGTCATAATGGTTGTTTGGTTAGTTGATAGGGATTGTATGGGCCTATGGTGGTGCTAGCACTAGTCTGGGTCGCTTGTAGGTTTCACCGGGGTCTAGGTCATATTCTCCCAGACCGCGGATTAGACTATTGAAGCTAGAAGGGAGCTTGTTATATAAACCATGAGATAAGGTAAGGAGAGGTTTGCATGGATATTATCGTTAGGAATATACCAATCGGAAGCTGTTGCTATCCGAAGGTAGCGGTTTTGAAGGACTTGGAGTTTGTGGAGCTCCCCAGACTGTGCAAGCATAGGTTAGTGCAGGGCGGAGTATCTGCTTGTATATGAGCAACTTGTTGTGCAGGCTCATTGTTGATTTCCTACTAAACATAGGTTCTGGACACTTCGTTAGCCACAGTGGTGATGTGTTTCCACGGTTACTGCATTAACGTGTTGTTTAGATGAGACCGTTAATGCGGTGTCATCAGCGAATAGATAGGGTAGGGAGGGTGTTTATATAGGTGAGGAATAGGAGGGGACCAAGGACACTGCCTTGTGGTACCCCGGCTTGTATACCATAGGGTTGAGAATGGATGTCCCTGGCAACGACGAAGGAACGGTTTTTAAGGTAGGTGTTGATTTTTTTTTTTTTTTTTTTTTGTAATTTACGTCCTCCAACGCTACGTCATATCGGACGATGATTGGAATGGATGAAATGATGCTCAAATGAGTCCGGGGTCCATGGAGCTTACAGTTACCCAACATTCGTCTTACAGGATAAGGGAAAACCCCGGAAAACCTTATTCAGGTAACTCACCCTGACCGAGATTCGAACTCGGGACCTCTTGAACGTGAGGCAGACATGATACCACCACGCTACCAAGGAGGTGTATAAGGTATGCTGGGATATTGTAGTGGATGAGCCGATGGATGAGGGCGGATTCATGAACCTAAAGAATAAAACGTTGATGTCGCATATTTGGGTACAATACAATTCTGCTTACTATGGGTATGCAGTACAGAAGATATAAATGGTTGCAACAATAAAACAAAACCTGCACAAGCTTCATTCCAAAGAAAATATTTATATAAAGCCATACTTTAACTACTGAGAAAACAGAAAAAGCATTCGGATCTGCTTTTATCGCCTATATAGGTATAGGTAGAACCTTTTATCTCTACCATTTCTGTGTGTTGTAATCACGTTCATTAACGGCGTCTATTCTAAATAATTACATAATGTGACACTTATGTCCAATGTAACATTTGAAATTGTGAACTGATATTTTTAACCACTAGGTAATTGGGATTATTTTTCTCGATTGCTGTATACCATATGGCATTTCTAAACGTCTTATTTAGTGGATTGAGAATAGGGAATTTCCGAATTCTCCAACTTACTCATACAGCAAAATAATATGTAATATGTAAAAGCTGTGAATGTGAGACACCGTATGTAATTCGGAAGGACCATCGATACCAGAATAAACGAACATGAACGGAGCATTCGTTTAATGCAACCTGAGAAGTCTGGACTGGCAGAGCATTGTTTTGATAACGACCATAGAGCCAACTTTCGTGAGACGACCATCTTGGCAAAATGCAACAGTTACTGGGAGCGGAGAGTTGCCGAGGCTTTGGCCATTTCCTCCGAGAGGAGCACGCTTGATCGTGATGCTGGATTTCAGTTCAGCTCCTCTTGGAAACCGGCTTTAAAAATGGAAATCCGTCGATATAAGAAGCACAGATCTATACAGCTTGATCATCAGGTTAAGTAGTTACGTTTCTTTGGCCCAATTAATTTTCTATACTCACGCCATCTCGTGACCTGGCATTTCTTGTTTCTCGGTAAGATCTCGAACCTATTCGACGCTAGGAAAGCTTCAGGTCTTATTTTAGCTGTTATAGTATTTAATAATTATGGGACCAAAGAAAAAGTACAGAGGTTTGAAATTTAATCTACTGTGACTGACTAAAATATCATTTGAACATTCATTTCATTTTACTAACTAAAGTTACTTAAAAGATAATATGCATAATCCTTTATAATTTTGTTGTTTTCGAAGAGATTTAGGAAATCACAAATAAACATCCGCCAATAATTCTTGTGCATTTTCGTGAATATGAACTACTTTTCATCCGTAAGAATAATACAAGACTGTTTGAAATTATAAGGTTAAAGCTATTTTTTCACGTTAAAATATTCAGGATTGTTGTACTGCAATTAAAGACCCAGACAACTCCTGATAAATCCTTCTTTACACCAACATACGTAAGCCATCGACTGCACTGTCGAAATCCCTACCGTGATAGACTCCAATAGATACCACGCTTAAATAGGGTAATTTGCTTCCTGAGGTGTATCACCAGGCTTAATTGTAAGAAGAGTAAGTCAATATCAATCCAAGCACAATAGTTTTAATTATTTGGTTACCAAAATCTAATCGATCTTATTCTAAATAATAAGTTTTGAACTAAGCTTAATATTATGGTCACAGTTGATTTAAACCTGTGACCAGCGCTCAGAAGAGACAAACTGGCACTTGTTATGCTAACATTGAGCAGTAGTTAACATTGAGCAATAGAAATTCTAAACACTCAGTATATTTTGAAATGTTATTAATTTTTTGTTTCCTTTATCACATAAAACATTAAATGACCACAAAAAGTATAGAAGAACACAAAATAACTTCATTAATTATATTTTTAAATGATTTCTGTGGAAAGATACATCTTGGCTGAGGCGAAAATGATTTGCTATTACTCACGTCTTCCGCTTGGATTTTCTGTCGCTAAATGAAAAGCAACCTGTCACAAGCAACACTCTCAATGTATAATTTTCATCTTTAGCTAATAAGTTTTATATACAATGTGTTTATGTGCAAATAGAGCTGAAAATTACAGAGATTGTAGAATCTCTCTACACACGACGTAAAAATCTTTAACACGGCTTTCTTCGGAGGGGGAAGAAGGCTGTGATTCGTGTCGTATATTTAGGGCAGGTAAAAGAACATTATGCCTGCTAAAAAGACCTCTGAGCAAAATTAAGTGGTCGTTCACACTTAATACAGAATGAGATATTGAGAATCCTAGCAAATCAAGAACGTCCATAAATAAAAACTGGCTTCATCTCTTCCTCTCTCTCTCTCTCTCTCTCTCTCTCTCTCTCTCTCTCTCTCTCTCTCTCTCTCTCTCTCTCTCTCTCTCGCTGTTCCTGCTCATGTTGATGCACTACTTCCGTTATCCAGCCATACACATTATTTTATAAACGGAAATGGTACATATAGATCTTGTATTATTTTATATATCCTAAAGAATATTAATGAACTAAACAGAAAATTTTCAGAGCAAATGGAAATATGAGATAGGAGACTAATGGCATGTTGGTTTAAATGTGGAAATTATGGCTATAAGTTTCTAAAGTACCAGTATGCCACTGCTAATGATGATAACCCTTACAACACACGAAAATGAAGAGATGTGGTGCAGCACTCCCTCTGGCGCAATGGTTATTACATTAGCTTCTTAGTGACAGGTGAATGAGTTCGAGTCTCTTTCAGTTTTCCTCTATTTTAAATATTTTTTCTACGATTTTAATTCTTGTGTAAATGTATGCATTTTACCAGTAATTTCACCTTGTCAGTGCAATTAATCACAAATCTTTCTAACAAGGGTTGAATCCTGCTTAATACCTTTCCATGTTGTACGTCTAAATGGGAGGTAGCTTAAAGAGTGAACGAACTTACATAAAATAAAAAGTAAATTCAACTGTTTACGTCAGGTTTATAGGAACTGCTCGAAATGGAGGCCCGCGTTTTCATTGGAAAATGTCCCGAATCAAGGAAATCATAGTAGTGTTATTGCAATGGCCCATTGGATTCACATTCTTAGTTATGAATCACGTCATTTCTTCCTGTCAGAGTTTACTTATTAAAAAGACGAAACTATCTTAGAAGGACAGTTTTCGGTGCTGCGGATTCGGCCAACAGGACAGTTACAGAAACACCACTAGAGTAGGCTACATGATTTCTGGTAATCGCTGTTCAGTGTCGCACTGGCAGGTGATTAATTCGAGATCTGAGAGATCTTTGAGGCATTTAATCTTGAGAATACTATTAATGAGCTGCTAATAATCGACATTTCTATATTCAGGAAGCAGCTTTAAATATATTCTAGTCCAATAATTTCGCCCACCTTGTGTAAATACCAACTTATCAGCATCTGATGCCAGTTAGGTTTAACAAAATTAATTGCGTTATGTTTAGCTCCAGACCATGCACTGCCTATCTGAACTTACTTGCATTAGTCATGTCTACAATCGCGGAAATTATTTCGATGTAGTTCAGTAACACCCTATATATAACATTTGAACGTTAAAATACAGCACTGAATACTTAGGTGTAATGTGATTTTATTCTGTATATAGTTATTTATTTATTTATTTATATATATATTTCCTAATTTCTAATGTAATTGAGGTACCTCTTAAATAATAACATTTAAGGCAATTCTTTGGAAATTAGAAATAAAATAAATAGAGTAGGTACCATATTTGGCCGCTCTCTACGTCCTATGCTGGAAGTGCAATTTTGAGTACAACTATAGAAATTTTTGTTAAAATCATTTTAAAATAACTTTTAGTTAACGTCCTGCCTCAATTTCTACCAGAACGTTCTCTTTAACTTTTATAAGCGACAGGTTAAGCTGCTCTGCGAACTTACTGAGGACTACGTTAACAAAAATGAGTATATTTAGGTATATTTGTTTCTTCTTTCACAAAGATCATTCTATAAGTTTGATTAACTGCATTGTAACGTTTCGAGTGAACTAAATGTCGAATTAGGCGTTTAATGAAAACTTCCAATAAAAGTACTAACTTGAAGCAAATATGCAAGAAATTCGGAGGAACAATTCAAAGTTCCTACAGTATCCTGTTACTGAAGTTCTCAGACCTTGTTAATTGAGAGAAACACAACAGTACTAGCATACACATATACCTTTTTGTTCACCCTTAACATCTGTATATCTTGTATCCTAAAAGAGATACTGCCAAATTGTCTACCTGAGGCCAAGGCTAACACACTTTTTAAGAAGTTTCCATTGACCTTAGCGCTTTCAAGAACACCAATAATAATCGTACTTGAAGGTTAACGAAAAAGTTTTAAAATTGTCCTTTTTAGTAATTTGGTTCTGCAAGAATACATAAAAATCCTCTTAGACACAGTGAACTATTTACTACATACAGCAGCCTAGGAGAGAGTAAAATTACAAAGGACCGAAGTAAACATTAGGGAATGCTTTAACGCAACGTAATTCTTGGTAATTGTTCATACTTTTGTTTCAGTGAATTTATTAAAATGCCTTTTCATGCAGAAAGTTGCTATTAATTCTGTTTTGGATACAAAATTACAGTAATCTACTTACGTATTTGCCCGAATAACATAAATGCAGAAGAAGATGTATGTATAATGAGAGCTCGACTTTGGCCGCGTCCTGCTCCTCGCGATTGGTTAGTTGCAGTCGTCTGGAAGGGCAAAAGGGGATAGCATGAATTATGTATTGAGATAACATGTTGTACGATTGTCATACTGACCGGCGTATATAAAACGCAGACAAACTTCAACACACTTCAGACGAGACCGTCGGCTCGCTTGTTAGCTCGACCCTCCAGAGAACATTCTCTGACCGCTAACTAGCAGCGGCAGAAGTCTGCGTCCTAACTTCTTTAACTTGTAATACCGATATTACCGTGTGCTGTTTTGAATTGTAAGCAAAACTCGTTTAAACCGCATAGGAGAATCCGAAAACAACAATAACAACATTAATAATAACACTAATAATAATAATAATAATAATAATAATAATAATAATAATAATAATAATAATAATAATAATAATAATAATAATAATAATAATAATAATAATAACAACAACAACAATGGAATCTTCTCCATTCATTAGTACTGCTACTTATGCACTTTTGCTCATCCTGACAACAGCTTTGGCTATTCTTCTTGTAGATTCCAAGAGAAAGAGATACAGGCACTTTGAAGCTAATAAGAAAAAACCACTGCTACCTGTAGCACCAGGCCCATGGTCCTGGCCAATAATCGGGTCTCTTCATTTGTTAAGTGGATATGAAGTACCCTATCAAGCATTCAGTGACCTCGCAAAGCAATATGGTGATATAGTGAAAATAGATCTTGGAAGTGTATCGTGTCTCATAGTACATGGCCTGGAAAATATAAGAGAAGTGCTTATGAACAAAGGGACACATTTTGATGGCCGACCAAATTTCCGACGATACCATCAGCTCTTCTCTGGCAATAAGGAAAACTGTGAGTAAAAATTTACTCTTATTCTGCAAAGCAATTCACATCAGCTATTGGTTTTAGAAGTTTAAATGCTAGCCAAAATTTATTACCAATTTTATTTATATTTTACATTTAACAACTCAAAAATGTTAGTTCATAAATATAATAAATATTTAGAAAAACATAAGTATTTTTATGCTCAGTCTAAGATTTTCAATGCAAGCTTTAAAAGAGTTTAAAAATTTTGAAAATTTAAAAATTCTGAATTTTAATAGAAAGAAAGCATAGAAAGCATAGCCATTTGCTTCTTTATACTACTTACATATGTAGAATTGGAATAAAGCATGCAGATAATTTTGACAGTAACCCATGAGCAAAAATGTTCCTAGGAAAGTATGCTTATTTCAAAGTTAAAAATTTAAAATACCGATTTATTGATGTTTGTTATTCATATTCATTATTTGAACTTTCAATGTAATTATCACACACCTTTTAAATTATTTATGCACAGAAAAAGAGTGTCATTGCTATGTTCCCTTTACTATTAAGATTTTCTAAACAAACTATTGAAACTACTTATTTGATTATGCACATAAATATCCTAGTATGATTCGCACTATAGCCTTACACTTGAAGATCCCTGAAATACAATTTTCAGAGACTCAACAAGTAATTATAATGTTTGACTGTGGATTTATAAAGACATTGGCACAAGTTTTTGAAGCAAACTAGAGCAAAAGTCAATAGTAAATCATGTTCTACCTGTATCTCTTAGCTGATTTGTACCGCATCCCAAAAAGCAGATAATCCTATATCCAATTTTCACTGTTTCTAATATTGACTTACATAACCTGTGCATTAGAGAACTATGGCCAATCAAATGATTAATGATTAATGACACTGTTCCCATTCTAAACATGTGTTAATTCAGTTTTAAAAAAATGTTACTGAATACGTGAAAAATAAAAGTAAAGAACCAAAGTTTTGATAGGCAACAACAACTATAAATTTGCTTGACAGTTATGTGAAATTTCAGTGTTACATTTCAATTAAGAAAAACATGACCAGATATCTGCATCTACTAACATATACCCATTTCTTTTTTCAGCACTGGCCTTCTGCAACTGGTCTGATGTTCAGAAACTTCGACGAGAAATGTTAAAAGTTCACACATTTCCACGCAATTTTTCAGCTCGGTTCCAACAACTGGATGCCATAGTTAACATGGAAATGGGATACTTAATATCCAGTATTGATATCTATGCTCAGCAGCAGCAACCAGTGGCCATTAAGTCCATGATACTCCATTCACTGGGAAATATCTTCACAACTTACTTTTGTTCTCGTAGATTTCCAATTCATCATAAGAGTTTTGAAACTATGCTGTGTAACTTCGACAACATATTCTTTGAAGTGAACCAAGGTTATGCAGCTGATTTTCTACCATGGCTGCTGCCACTCTTTCATGGACGCCATTTTGCTCGCATTGGGGAATGGAGTGAGCAGATTCGTGAGTTTATGACTGAAGAAATCATTGGCAATAGATTTGAAGAGTGGATTCCTGCCTACAGCACACCTGAGGATTATGTTGATGAGTTGATAGATCATGTGAAGGGTGGAAAAGAACCTGCTCTCACCTGGGATACTGCAATGTTTGCACTGGAGGATATAGTAGGAGGACATTCAGCTGTATCAAACTTATTGCTTAAAGTTAGTTGAAAATTAGTTTTTGGCTTTACCTGTTATGTCATAAAAGTCTGAATTTTAATGAAAACAAATTCTTCTCAAATTGGCTTTAATTCTGTAATACTGAGAAGTATTTTATATTTAAAAGCTCAGAACAGAGAAATAAATAGTTCTGATGTTTTTTGTTTAGTAAATTTCATTTGTGAGTAATTTGATGACTATAGTGTACTTCAATTCTCTTTTCAGGTACTGGCTTTTATAACTACTCGGCCAAATGTGCAGAAAAGAATACAGCAAGAAGTGGATGCTATTGCAGGTACACGTCCTGTTTGTCTCGGAGATCGTTGTAATATGCCATACACAGAAAGTGTTATACTGGAAGCAATTCGTCTTATTGCCTCGCCCATTGTGCCACATGTAGCAAACCAGGAAAGCTCCATTGGAGGTAAAAAAGTTTCTTAGTGTTGCAAAGAAATGTTTGCAATTTAGTCATATTATTGAATGTCTTACATTGATCACAAAATATAAATTATGAAGTTCAATTCATAGTAATAGAAAATATTTAACTTTATATCTGTTATACATAGTCTAAATGCTGACAAATGTGTATGATATTAACTTTCAGGTTACAGAGTAGAGAAAGATACTCTGATATTTCTCAATAACTATGAGCTGAATATGAGCCCTAAGCTGTGGCAAAACCCTCATTTATTTCAACCAGAACGTTTTCTGGTGAACAATCATATAGTGAAACCCGACTACTTTCTTCCATTTGGAGGTGGGCGACGTTCCTGCATGGGATACAAGATGGTTCAGCTGCTCTCCTTTGCTACTCTTGCTAATTTGCTGCAAAATTACAATATTTTACCCATCATAGATCATGATTATACTGTTTCAGTTGGTAGTCTTGCACTTCCTAGTAAAACTTACCAATTCATTTTCCACCAACGTAAGTAAAGGAATTCAAAATGTACAAATGCAATGTAAGTAATCCATAGATATTAATAATATACTTTTTTTCCCTTTTGTTATACCATGAATATAACTGCTTTTACTGCAAACTTACTTTTTCCGCTAAGTGCTTGCTTGAAATCATAATTGTTTAATACATGCATTTAAGTATATGAATTGGCTAACTTTCAATATTAAACTGATCTAATGCTAGCCTAGATGTAAATTATACCATAATTCTTGAAGAATATCAAATTAAAAAGAAATAATATAATGATATGTGTATAACGTCTGTAGTACCAAAGCACTATCAGAGGCAAGTTTGTAATTAGAAACTACTGCAGTCTCACCATTAATAATTATTTAGTCATATTACTTGAATATAAAAGAGGTACTAAATTAATTAATAAGATAGTTTGTACTAACTCATGATTAATATTTATTTCATAGAAAAAACATTATTCAATGCTATAAGAACCAAAAAGGTTTCATGTTAGAAGACATTCACCATTGCCATTTCATTGTTCCTTTTAGTAAATGATTTCATTTTTAGGTTTCTTAAAATATTATGTACTTTCTTCTATCTATCTGTAGACCTCTAAACATCTCACATATTTCTCTCTATAGGTATAAATTAACAGGAACTAATATGTTCATTTTATATGTATGTAATCCTAAATTTGGTGACTGACACAGAAGAAATTTTCCATTAAAATTTATTGTAACTGAAATCCCTCAAATACCACATTATATTGTATTACCAAAGACAAACAATATGTTCGAGAAAAAAAAAAAAAAAACTAAAAACAAATTGAGTTTATTACAAATAATGTAGCTACAAGCTTTACTGTCTTCATTTATATTAACACTGAAGCTTTTGCCAAAGAGCCGCAGTCACACTCTCAAGAAATATTTTGGAGTTCATTACTTATAATTGTCATTAGAAGTGTTTAAGTTAATACTGTACTGATCATCTTTCTTTACTCAAATCTGTATAACATACAGCTGCTTGTTAACATTCAGTTACATTCCACAATTAGGTTAACAACTACTAAGCAGCTCAGTAACTTTTTTGACACATTTAATGACAAACTCCATATATTTATTAGCATGCTTTTTTAAAGAGAGGCTGAGCTATTCATATTATAGGTAAATGAATAAAGAAGTACTGACTTGCTGTATATTTAATTTATGAACTAGATACAGCATAAAACTCCAGTTTTACCGATTTTTGGGGTAAGTGAACTGGTAACAGATGGATTTCAAGGGAATTTCTCTCATCCCAAAAATCATTTAAAAATGAAAGCTATTTAACTACCATTGATCTGTGATGTATTTATTTCATTCTATCATATATTGTGATAATCTTTATGTGAAACATTTTTTAAAAGTGTAATATATATGTTACCACAGTCACAATTAAATGTATTTACCAAAGATAATATAGCTGATTCCTTGCGGTGTTTCTTTTCATTTATATGTTAAAAGGCTGTGCAAATTTTCACCACACATTGTTACTATCACAGTAGTGAGTACTCTCAGTGCAGGCTAAGTAATGATCCAAATTTAGATTATAGTTCTAATGCTCTTATACCTAGACTTTGCTAATTAAGTATTGTTCACTTAAGGTAGTATATCTTTTCAAGATAAATACTTCCAAAACCAACATATGTATCTTTTGTTTTCATAATATTTGTATTATTATAAATGTGGACTCATTCCAGAGAATACACTGATCACATCTATTTATCAATTATAATTGACATGTAGGGCTTTATAGTGTTAAGATAACTTATAGGTTTAATTATAAATACATAAAGGTTGTCAATATCATAAATTTGTATAAAGCTTAATTGTTCATGTTTAATGTGTAAATTATAATTGTGTACATTATATGTGTTAGAATATAAACAATCCTTTTTTAGTTTTGTTTTATATGAACTTATACATTATTTGTAAGTGATTAATGTTGTTTATTTCCAAATAAAAATTTACTTGTATGTTATAAATGTAATGTTTTAAGAGTATAACCTATTACTTTTTAAATCATCCTTATTTTATTATTATTTTTATTAAGTTATTTTTCCTACTCCTCTTCCCACCCAGACGGACATATATACCTGCACACACACATACTTACCTGTTCACGTTATACTTATATGATAGTTTGCGTAGTGAACAAATCTGTTCTAGAACTATGACCACAAACCCACAAATAAATATATTTGAATACCAAACTAATTTTGAGTCAGACTAGTACTCAATGCACCACTTATTGCTAGTATT
This sequence comes from Mantis religiosa, assembly GCA_030765055.1. Taxonomy (NCBI): domain Eukaryota; kingdom Metazoa; phylum Arthropoda; class Insecta; order Mantodea; family Mantidae; genus Mantis; species Mantis religiosa. The sequence goes on along the minus strand of CM060950.1, from coordinate 168,702,791 downwards.
TACCTAGAACGCGTTTCATTAGGTTCTTCCTAACATCATCAGCTGTTGTCGACTAATAGATGTTGGTTTGGTGAACTCCTTGGAGGTGATAGGGGTGTCTCTGTTGGTATCTTGATGAACTTGAAGTTTGGGTTCTCTTCAAATATAGTGTCGAAATTTTCTTTCATATTTCCTTATGAAAATGTTTTCCCACATGGTTAATGCAGATGGACTTGGACACCGTTTAATAAGTGGATTTCTCATTCTATATTGTGATTCTCCTTCCAAAAATGGTACGCTACCACCGATTTATCTGTTTCTTTGTTCCTGATGTTCCTAAAATGCTAATAAGCCTAATGTTCAAATTCCTTTTAGTTTTCCCAATGTAAAAGTTGTCACAGCCCTTGCAGTTTATCCAGTACATACCTGATATTTTGTCTGTAGGTATCTCCTTTGTATTATGTGATTTCAAAAGTTGTTGTACATTGAATTTATTCTGTGGGGCCAAAGTAATGTTGTGCTCTTTGAAGACCTTTTGGAAAACGTGTGTAGCTCTGGGATGATATGTAAATTTTCTGTATTGTGACGAGAGCGCTGAAACACCCTGTGAGCAGCTGGCAACGGAAGACAGGGGAGGCTCGGTTAGCCACGCCCTTCCCTCGTTTGTCTTATAGTGGTGACAGCCAGTGGTCGGAAAGAAACATAATTGTGCGTCTGTTTCTGCCCACCTGGTTCCAGAAATTACGGAGTCTGGAACATTCTCCTGGACACCAGAAACCGGCGGTATTCCTATAAAGAGGGTTACAGACAGACGGAGTCAGTTAGTCAGTCAGTTGTGCTGTGTTGAGTTGGTCAATCAGTTGGTTAGTGAGTGTGAGCGAGAAGACAGTCGCAGTTCTTGGTGTAAGGGTTAGTCAGTGACGTGTTAATGAACGAAAGGGTTGTGCAACGGAAGACTGTACGAACCGTGTATGAGTATCGGAGTTTATGTAATCGCGAGTACAAGGAAATTGTAACGGACGAACTGGTAAATTGTAATTGTGTGCAGCAAGTAATTTTGTGTAATTGGCAAGAGTTAAACTGTAAGTCGGTAGAAATAAAGAACATTGTTGAGTGGTGTAATTGGACTTTTTATTCCACGAACCCACAAAGTCACACTGGCGTCAGAAGTGGGATAACAACAGTCACACTGGTGTCAGGAAGCGGGAAGATAACATCACCGAACATTACAACCATGGACGCGGCATTGGAAAATTTTTTGGAGAAGATGATGGAAATGAAGGCCGAAATAACAGAGAAGATGGAAGAAATAAAGAGCGAATTGTCCACGGAAATGAGGGCAGCGAACGACAGTCTGACAACGGAAATGAAGGCGGCGAACGAGGCTCTCGCCGCAAAGTTTGAGGGACGGTTGGCCGGCATGAGGGATGACGTCACGAACCTGGGCAAGCGGAAGGGTCAAGTAGACGACCGCCTTAATGATTTAGAGGAAAAGGCCGACGACATCGCAAAACCCCTCGCCCGCCTGACGGAGGAAAACCGGCCTTACGTGTGGACGGAGGACGCCGAAGACGCTTTCCAGCACCCGAAGGAGACCCTGTGCAGTGCTTCAATTTTGGGTTTCCCACAACCGGGTGGCGCCTTCATTGTGGACACCGACGCTAGCGACCATTACATTGGAGGTGTTCTACCGCAGATCCAGGACGGCCACGAGCGCACAAGAGTGGAAGAGGAGGAGCGTGCCGCAGCAGTCCGAGTAGTTGTGGCAGTGCCTGCTGAAGGCTGGGATAGCGCAGGCCTGAGGAGGGAGCAGCTGGCGGACGCAGACTTGGGGCCACTCTTGAGGGAAGTGGACGCAGGGACGAGACCGACCTGGGAGGACATCGCACCGAGGAGCGCCACCTACAAGTCGCACTGGGCCCAATGGGACTCGTTGAAGACCAGAGAGGGCGTGCTGTTCCGGGTATGGGAGTCACCCGATGGGAAGGCGCGGAGAGGACAGTTGGTACTTCCCCGGAGCAAGGTCCCGGAAGTCTTGGAGGAAGTGCACGCCGGTACTTCAGGAGGACACCTGGGAGCGAACCGAATGATTCACAAACTACGGCAGCGCTACTTCTGGCTCAGACTTCGGGCAGATGCTGGTGGTACACCTGGACCGCCTCGCACGCTACGATGGGGCTGTTCGAGACGAACAGCTTTGAGGAGGGAGCAGTGTGACGAGAGCGCTGAAACACCCTGTGAGCAGCTGGCAACGGAAGACAGGGGAGGCTCGGTTAGCCACGCCCTTCCCTCGTTTGTCTTATAGTGGTGACAGCCAGTGGTCGGAAAGAAACATAATTGTGCGTCTGTTTCTGCCCACCTGGTTCCAGAAATTACGGAGTCTGGAACATTCTCCTGGACACCAGAAACCGGCGGTATTCCTATAAAGAGGGTTACAGACAGACGGAGTCAGTTAGTCAGTCAGTTGTGCTGTGTTGAGTTGGTCAATCAGTTGGTTAGTGAGTGTGAGCGAGAAGACAGTCGCAGTTCTTGGTGTAAGGGTTAGTCAGTGACGTGTTAATGAACGAGAAGATTGTGCAACGGAAGACTGTACGAACCGTGTATGAGTATCGGAGTTTATGTAATCGCGAGTACAAGGAAATTGTAACGGACGAACTGGTAAATTGTAATTGTGTGCAGCAAGTAATTTTGTGTAATTGGCAAGAGTTAAACTGTAAGTCGGTAGAAATAAAGAACATTGTTGAGTGGTGTAATTGGACTTTTTATTCCACGAACCCACAAAGTCACAGTATGAAGTTTCATTGCTGATTGGGGAAAGAGTAGTTATTGTTTGTATCTTTGTTGTCTTTTGAATTTATCAATTTTATTTTGATCAATTCAGCACTGAATCCATTGCATTCTGCAATCTGAATTATATTATTGTACTCCTTGATATATTCCATCTTGTTTAGACGTACATTATGTACCTATTAATTTTCATAAAGAAATATGAAAGAAAACTGTTCAATTTTGACACTACATTTAAAGAGAACCCAAACTTCAAGTTCATCAAGATACCGACAGAGACGCCCCTATCAACTCCAATGAGTTCACCAAACCAACATCCATTAGTAGACAACAGCTGATGATGTTAGGAAGATCCTAATGAAACGTATTCTAGGTAAATACTAGCAATAAGTGGAGCATTGAGTATTAGTTCGACTCAAAATTATATTAATTTTGTGCTTCATTGCATCATAGTCCTTAAAAACATTTTTTTTTTTTTTTTTTTGCAATTTACGTCCTCTAATGTTAAATCATATTGGATGATGAATTAAATGGGTGAAATGATGCTCAAATGAGTCCGGGGTCCATGGAGCTTAGAGTTACCCGACATTTGTCTATCAGGATAAGGAAAAAACCCGGAAAAACCTTATCCAGGTAATTCACCCTGACTAAGATTCGAACTCGGGACCTCTTGAACGTGAGACAGACATGCTACCATCTACGCTACCGAGGCGGGTGTAGTCCTTACACATTGGAATATCTGAATACACTCAGTACATACAAATTTCTACTACAAGTAGGCCATCTTTAAACAAATGGGTTGAATGCACCAACCTAAGCTCAAATCTGGATAAGAGACTTGGTACTGTAATCTACCAGTAGATGATCAGGCTTTAGGTATGATCTAATGTTGAAGGACATCAATTAAAACCAATCCTAAATGTGTCCGTTATTTCCCAACCTTGTATCTGTATTTCCAGTTTTTCCTTGAATGTCTTCCACTTCTTCCCAGGCTCTCTTCCCCCTATGTTCTTGCAATCCAAAAATTATAATATTATATTTCCTACCATTTGTCTCATTCTTTTCAAGCCTCGTTATCCTTTGCTCGTGGTTCCGGATATCATGTTCCACTCTCATCTGATAACCTGCAACAGTCATCTTCATTTTCTGAGAAATGTTGCTTATTTTTGTATCCAACCTCTTCTCCATCTTTTTCAACTCAGCAATCTCTTTTGAAATTACTTCTAGCATTTCAAACATCTGTTCAACTCGGGGCTGGATTCAGCTCTATTCCTCCAATTACGAGTAGCGCCAACAACATTAGAGCGTACCAATATGAAGTCACTCGTCCATTAGAGACATTTTGTTCATATTAATGCACCTTCTATTAAATAAGCCAATTCTGGCCTGATAGACTTCCACTGAAATTCCCATTTTATTTGCATGGGCAGAGCACATATAAGCATGTCCGTCCTTCTCCAGCAATTTCGTGCAACTTCTCAAATAATAATAAATAATAACAAAGAATAATATTATTAATTATTATTATTATTAATGATGTTGAATCAACACACAGTGGCTATTTATTTTATATATACTTATTTCATTCACAACATTCAGTAAAGTTGATCATATTATAGTTATTACCAGGGTTAGGATTTTAGGTGCAAATTTCAGATAAGAAAGGAAGGGAAAAGGTGCTCAAATAAGGTTAGAAAAAAGGGACAAAAAGGTGCTGGTTTATTCAACTAATTCCACCATTTCTCTTTCCTCTATTCTAATTTATTGAATTACAAACAAGTACATCAAATCATCACTCATCAGGAGGAGGAAAACAAATGAAGTTGTTATACTTCTAGACATTAACCATCTCTACATTTTTAAAAGTAAATCAGCTTCTATTAGGAGATAGAATGTCTTTGTAGATGATAAAGCTTCTTTCGACATCCACAGAAACCAGTGCAGCAAATCTTGTATTCACTTGGAATGGCAATTCTGTAGATGTGGCAAAATCCTTAATGTCCAGATTCTTCTGAGGACTAAACTCAAGTTGTCTTTGTCAAAGCCACTAACTGCTCCCTCACAGAAGTAAAAATATCACACTATTTCTCTTTTTCCAAACCTTGTTCTTCTAATAGTTTATTAGCTACAGTCAGGTACTTGTAACTATGTATGCAATATAGTTCTGTCTGCAAATTATGTATTTTCTCTAGTAACAGAAGTTGCTGTGCCTTGGAAATTGTACCTGCATCAGCTGGATCCTAAGAAAGCAAAAACTCTTTAATTTTGTCAAAATTCTCACACAACATAGCACCACACTGGATCCAAGATCCCCAGCAGAGAGTAATGACTGAGAAATCTATGAATGCGCAGTAGGTATCGATGGCTCAGCTGGGTACCTATGAACGTGCAGTAGGTGTCGACTGCTTCCCTGGATACTTATGGATGCGCAGTAGGTGTCGACGGCTTCACTGGATGGGGCAGGTCAGTGGTTTCCTTGTAGACCACAACACGATTTGGAGCTTTCAGAAGAATCTTCTTCAGGGTAGAGATGAACTGATTTGTGATGTCGTATTCATTCCTTATAGATTCACAAACTCTGTGATGGGGATGAATCAAGCATGTCACATGTTTCAACTTAGGAAATAAAGGCTTCAATTGATTAACAGCTGAAATCATGTATGGAGCCTGATCCATAACCGCAAGAAGATGATTTTCAAACTCAATACCAGTAGGCCAGTTTTTTTTACTAAAGTCCATAATTGATTGCACGACTGTATTGGCATTGGCTTTCTGCAGCTCATACATTTTTAACAACATGGGTTAATATTATTTGAAGCAAAAGGTTAGAAACAGCTCATTACTTTCAAACATGGGTTAACTTTCTCAATTGCTTGGAAAAGCTAAAATGTTCAAAACATTTCATTCCATTGAGTCTATGGTTTCATCCAGATGATTCCCACATCGCCAATCAGACACTTTCTCCTTGATTCTTTGTATGGTTTCTTGGTAAACAGGCTCCATGTAGTTTTTTCTTAAAGTACTTTCATTTGGCATTGACATCTTTGTGTATGTTTCAAGAAATCCCTTGAAGGCAGAATGGTTCACCTCATTGAGAGGAATTCCTGCTTATATAAGAGCTGCACACAACTCAATGCTGATTCCTTAAAATTTTGGCTTTTTGAAGAACTCTGTTAAAATGCATTTCTTAATAGAGCCTGCCTCAAGTTTGATGTGATCTCGCTGGTGTTTCTCATCTAACGAAATTCCTGAATTGCAAATAGTACATCGAATAACAGTTCCATCTGAGTCTATGAAATCTTGTTTGAATTCCTGAGCCAGAATAAAAAGTCAAGCACTGGACACCTTTGTCATGGTAAAATCTAGTAATACACTCATTTAGCAATGTAACAAAGGACTAACACAAGTTCACTTGCTAACTCAATGTGACTGTTATGCAACTCATTCATGCTGGAACTGCAGTCTCAGCAATTTTTAGTAGCTTCAAGCAGAACTCAAGAGTCAATTCTTGGAACTACACAAGTACGGTTACTGCTGTCTCTGCGTGACCTTGGAATCCGCACGAACAGATGATGATGATAATGTCACATTCATGAACAGTAGGCTACTGATTCTGGTGAAATTAAAAGGATAGAATGATATACAATGACAATGAGTCATTGTCAGTTGATTTATTGTGGGCTGCTTTACAGTGGTAAAGCAAGAGAAGGATTTGTCGTACAGAATTATTTTCCAATGTTGTAGGTGTGCTTTCAACTCCTGCACAGTGTTTACTGAAAGAGTTAGGCTTACTCTTCACATGTTCACAAGCTGAGGAGTTGTTAATTTAAAGTTAAATATTTATATGGGATAAAATTATATAGAGTACAATGGAAGGAAACTTAAAAGAAAAAAGGGAGAAAAGATGATTACGAGCATGGTTGGGAGAGAAAGGGATAAACATACCCAAAAATGGAAAAAGGTGCATGAAAAATGCCTATTTTGGCAACTAAAAACAAAACTCCACACTGTGGTATCTTTCCAATGAGCTTAAATTTACCCTAAGTAAAAAGGTGCACATCTAATAATCCTAACCCTGGTTATTATCAGTGTCATATATTATGGGCTATCAAAGCTGTCACCGAAGCCCATATCTAGAGTAAACTAGAAATTAATAAGCAATATTAATAATAATTACAATACCAGCCAGTTTCCCCCATAAAGAATTAGTGCATAGGGTGGAATATCTCTCGAACAGAGGGGGAAGCAGAGCTTTGGAAGCTTACTGTTGTGCAGCCTTCTCTATGGTACGGGCAGCAAGGTGGAGAAATGCAGGATTCAGCACACCAAGGCTTCAGAATCCTACATCGCAACACACATACGAGCTTCTCCAAAATGTACTGTACGGACATGACTGGCTTTGGAATTCGGCATAGCACATGGAGTTAAAGGCAAGATTGTTACGGTCCTCAACAGCCGTATTAGTATTATTTCATAGATTACAGTGTACCAAGACAGTTGCTAGCACTAATTCTTCGAAATGGGTGAAGAATGTGTAATTAAACAATTAGTGCAAAGACTATTCTCGCAGTTTAAGTACCAGGATAAGTTAGTGATCATAAAACAGGGAAGGTCTACTCCAGCTCTTCAGCACTTGCAGTGTGAACAGAAGGAAAACAATAACCCTTACAAAAGGTATTTTAAAATAAGTAATTATGATAAGTATGAGTGGCTGTCTGGTTCATTCAAACTAAAACTTTATTGCTGGCCATACTTGTTGTTTGTAACTGAGAAAACACCCTGGAATACTACAGGTTTTGCAAATTTAGCTTATTTAAACACAGCTTTAGATAAAAGATTAACAAAACAAAAGAACAAAAGATTAACAATGTATATAAAATCCTTCATGGCATTAAAAACTTTTGGCACTCAATGGGTAGATCATGCATTGAATTACCAAAAGAAACTTGCTGACAGTTTGCACAATGAATAGTTTAAGTAAACTAGAAATGTATTGATAAGATTGATTGATGCAATGGTTCTTCTTGCAAAACAGGAATGTTCGTTTAGAGGCCACAATGAAAGTGAGGAGTCATTAAATAAAGGCAATTATATAGAATTGCTACAATTTCTGGCTAATTATGATGCAACACTGTCTCAGTATCTAAAGACAGCTACCGTTTTCAAAGGCACCTTGGCTCTTATACAGAATGACCTAATCAATGCCATGGCCAATGTTGTTAGAGATAAGATTAAATGAAATATTGATAAGGCTAGTTTTGTTGGACTCATGCTCGATGAAATGGCTGATGTCACCAATAAAAGTCAAATGTCTACTATTCTATGCTATGTTGATGACGAAGGCAATTGCAAAGAACAATTTCTACATTTCACTTATGTAAGTTCTGATCGAACAGCCAGTGGTTTATTTGAATATGTAAAAAAGACCTTATATGATTTAGGATGTTCAAAAAAAATATGTTGCTCAAACTTTTGATTGTGCTGCAGTAAAGGCCGGACATGTTTCTAGACTTCAGACTTTAATTAAAACCGAGTATCCAGCTGCTACCTTCATCCACCGCTATAGCCACAGACTTAACCTAATACTTTCCCAATCCGGAAATTTTATTAAGGAAACCAGACAATTCTCTGTTTCTCTTAATGGTCTACCCGCTTTTTTCTCACATTCCACTTCATGTACAGATACTATTAAAGTCTTTACTAAAAAGAATATGCCAAGTGTCACACCTACACGATGGAATTTTGCTTCTAGACTTATAAGCACAGTTCATCACTATAGAAGTCATCTTATCAGTTTCTTTACTTCAATGAAAGAGGAACCTGGGGATTGGTCTAGCGAAGAAGTTAACATGGCTTCAGGCTTTGTGCGATTTCTCTCAAAGACTCGAACCAACTTTTTCTTGATTATGTTCAGTAAAGTTTTTGCATTTTCAGATAATTTGTTTGACATTTTACAAAACAAGAGCATGGACATCTATTACTGTATGGAAAAAGTACACAAATTTATTACCACACTGCAAAATATTAGAAATACAGGATTTGAAGAAGTATGGTCAGAAACTATGAGCGTTGCCAATTAAGAGAACAAAGAAAGGCCTACAAAGAGAAACTGTCGTGAAGATGAAACCCATTCTTCGTACTTAAGGATTTTCTGTGTTCTGGACACATTAATAACTCTAAATTAAGATTTGATTCACAGAAGCACGGCTGGAATTCATGTATATATAAACAGGTTTGGTGAAATTGTTTTCCTTTTTTAATTGTTTTAACAGCTTGTTTCAAGAAAAATTGATTTAAATGCACTGTTTGTGAAGTTAACATTTAATCAACAATCCCTTATTGTCCGGATCTGGTAGGACTATTGATAGCCCAAGCCACAATCCCAGCATAAGCCACTGGTTATATGCTGCTTCTTTAAGTGTTTATTCCGCTGAACAACAATATGCTGCACACAAAAGCATGTACTGTGCAAAATGGTGTGCAAGTGCATCAGGCATGAATAGTTTTCTCTCAATTATACCATGTTTGACAATGATAGAACATCCTTGCACTAATTAAAGTAGGTGGTTAGTCCGTTCATGAAGTTGCAGCTGGAGTATCTGCATCTACAGCACAGAAGTGGGCGAGATTATCCAGGGAAGGGACTGAATGGTGCCATCCTGGTTCAGGAAGATGTGTGTCGACTCCCAAAATGAATGCAGCTTCAACTGCAGTAGCAGAGAGGAACTCTTTCCAAACTGCTTCTGAAATGAAGGCCAATCACACATTTTTTCTTTCGCCTTACATTTGGAGAGGAAAATGCCAGCAACTAGAATAATGTGATAATCTCAGATGAAGTGAAATATTCTTCCACATGTAAGGCAAAGGTAATTGTCTATGATCCCTGTTCACCAAATCTGAATTGAGAATGTATAGGCTGAGGTGAAAAGGGAGCTTCACTCCAATTTCCCTGTGGATGGGTGAAGGACAAAAGATGCCCTCTGAGCGCAAATTCAAGAAGCCTGGGATCTTGTGGCTTCTTGTCCACCTTACAATCCCTGAAAACTGAGGGCTATTATATGTGCTGTGGGTTCATACACCCAATATTAATTATACTTATCTTTTTGTGTTTTAATTTTAGAAGATAATAGTTTGTTTACACATTATTTTTTGAATCTAGGAACCTATGAGTGGAAACAATATCTTCCTAACCTCTGAGACACCATAACAATATTCTGTATTCTGTTTCTAATACATGTCAGTTAACCATTGCCGTATTAGTCAGAGACCACTGGAAAGTTCTTTAGTGTGCATTGTGGACATAATATTTACAAGGATGCACAAAATTCTCTGAAAGAAAGAATTCACAAAGAGTCAAAAGATCACATATAATCTGGAGACAGCTTTTTTTTTTTTTTTTCTTCTCCCATAGCTGTATATTACTCTCATTGGTTACTGATAATATTAGGGCTGCTACCTAGAAGGTCATCCCATCAATAAATATTTGATGCAAGAATTCCTTATTTAGAAGTTTTGTTAGTTATAACTATTCTATCTATGAATCACGTACCAGCTGATAACAGCAAAAGCTCTTGAAACATGTCCTGTGAATAAACAGTGTGAGTGAAGCAATGTGTCAATATCTTCTCGATTCACTTTTGAGCTAATTTGTGCTTCACTGTCCCTACGCTTCTTTCAAGTTTATACTTTAAGTTATAACTATGCTTATCTTGTTCAATTGCTTATTTAAATATATCTGTCTGTTCTGCGATTTGTAAGTATGTTACAGGGAGATTGAATTACTGATGATGTGCTATTTTGTTACATAAGAATCTTACAGATTTCTATATTTAGGAGTTTCAAAGTATGTGCATATTAGACTGGTTCTTTTGGCAGAACTTTCTGTACCTGTTCGATGAAGGTAAACTGTCTTATTAAAAGCTTTAGTGATTTAATTTTGGCAAGTTATATGATTAGCTGTGATTGTGGATAAAAGCAGTTAAGTGTTTTTTCTTTATGATAATGAAGGAAACTAACAAAATAGCTTGTGGACATTAGCCTTAACCTTAGCTATTGACTTATAACGATCTATGGATGTAAAAAAATATGTTACAACACTCGGCAGTAGATATGTAGATGGTTACCATGTGATCATGTTTTGTTCATTCACCTATGTCCAGAAACCACTATTTATGTACTATAGCCTGTGAAATGGGAAACGAATGACTCAATGTAAACAAACCGTAAACTTCACAACAAGCAGTAAATATTGCATTCATTTGCTAAGAGAGTTACTTACCAATGACACTGCATCAACTGTTATCTGATAGATAGTAATACTTCACCATACTATAGTTTACAGTAGTGCATTAGTTTCATATTTCATAGTATTCAGTTATGTTGGTGTCATCCAATGGGCATTAACAATGGCAAACTTGTACACAAATGTAGAGTATACTGAGATGCTTCTCATCTATGAAAAAGCCTTAAGGAATGCAAAGTGCCTTAATGGCACAGTCAATAATGCTTCCCCAATAGCCATACAATGCTTCCAAGATCGGCATTTAAGTGACATAGGCAGCTCACATAGTACACATCCTTATAGGCATTAGAATGTGCTGTATATTAAAGTTTTAAGTTTTTCCAAGAGTTTAGTGTCACTTAACCAAACAATCCATAAAATGTAATTAAGTTTTTAGCACCTTATGCATGTTTTTAGGCACCTTCAGTACTTTATTAAAATGTTAATAATCATTTTATTTGCAGTATTTCAGTTTTTATTTATATTTTCTTTCTATCTTTAATGATCCATACTGTCTATCTATAAACTACTACATATTTCAAAGATCTTAGTACATAACACATTTTTAGACATGAGTTTATTAACAAAATATGATCACAGGGTGGCCAACTACCTATCTCTGAGCCTTATAACATTTATTTATTTCAGCTCTGTATGTACATTATACAAATATGAATGACACATAATGCTGACAAACTAATATTACAACTTTGTAAAAGGAACATGCTTAATCTACAGTTTATAAATGAATCTTTCATTTTCATAAGTCCCAAAAACATTAAATGTGAGGAACAAGTCAAGTTGAAAATGAATTTCAGTTTCACCAGCAAAATATCTTTCAGGACAGTTCATGCTCATTGCATTCATATTTCCAGATTATACATTAATAATAATTTATATTAATTAGGTAAGATCTGAAACCTTCTTTCACAAAATCAAACCTAGATGTCTAATCGAAATTACTATATTAAATACAAATAATATTCTGTCCTGTGTTTTTTAAAAAAATTGACATGTAACTCCTCTTCAAACTTGTGTATTGAATGCATGAAATGAAACAAATCGAAGAGATCTGGTACCAAAACTTAAAATTCATACAGTAGGACAGCATACATTCTAGAGATGCATGTGAACACACTCAATGGAAAGGGAATTATGAAACTGCTGCATGATGAACTCTTATTATAAATGACCACAATTTGAGAACTGAGTTTTTAAAGTATAGTATCACCTCAACATTGTGCAAAATAATGCTCTTGATCTACACATTCATCAAATGAGCTAATGTCACGTGAAGTACCACATCTGTATATTACACAACTTCATGCATCTTTGCATCTCCATTACAACTGCTGTTGATAGTGTATTTCAAATGTCTAATCTACTGGTTTGAAATAATACATTTTGCACAATATTGCAGTGATTTACATTATGTTCACTGAAATACAAAAGAGAGAAAGAGAATGGAGTACTTTATCATTTGTTATTGCTATTTTATGGTTAGCGACAGCATCTACTGTTATCTTTATTTTTTAAATTACAAATGTTTCACTGATCCTCTTGTCCAAAAAGAGTAGTGAACTGCTGTCTTCTGCTATCTTTTCTAGTTAGTGTTATTACTTTTTCTGATGTTTGCTGCTAGTACCACTTACAAGCATTGCTTTACACTTCTAAAATAAACAAATATTATGGCAGATGCAAAATTTAATGTCGGTTGGCAGGAGGTGCATGTTAACACAACATCTAATCAAACGCTTGTTTATGTTTACTTAACAGCTACCGTAATATCCTATAACGTGTTTTCATTTCATCTTGTTACTGCATATAGCTTCTCCCCACCCTTTGACATATGGCTACGTCACGCTTCGCTGCTGCCATTAAACTCTGCGCCTGCCATAGTTCTGCACTACAATCATTAGCACTGTTCCACTATGTCACAACATTTAAAAGATTATCCATGCTCTTAATTTGGACCTGGTATATTTTGCATTTATGAAACAGAGTTAGGTAACTGCCAACAGAGTTATGTAACTTAGTGAAGGGAAAACCTTACTGACTTGAAATGTATTAATATGGTCTCTAATTATAACCAGCTTGCCTCTGAAATCAGAATATCACTGCATTTAGGATGTTGTTTAAAGTGTCATTTATTTCCTTAAAACAAACTTTTATTTTCATTTTTTCTTATATAATTTTTATTAACAATAATAGCATATTATGCACAGCAGTAATGCACCTCTCTTAATTCTACTATAGCAATGGATTGTTACATACATACAATCACTTCTAACAAGCAAATAGAAAAACTTGAATGGCAGTTGAGTGAAGCATCATCAGAGAACTTCAGTATATGCTGTGAATACCAAAGGCAGATTGTAATGATCAAGGAGACAAAATGAAAATTTTAATGGTCCTTTATTTTGTGACATATTTATCAAGACACACACTGTATTTAACAGAAAAAAAAAAATCACCATTAGAATATGTCTACAGCATTAATCATATACAAAAATACTATATTCATCTGCTGCATTGCTATTGCATACACTGAACATGGTATGCTTTAACATTTGTACATGGCAATTGCCGCTTATCATTTGGAAAGACACATAGAAATAAAACTTAAAGTAACTCCTACAGTGTATAATGGCTTGATGATTTACACATAAATATTCTACAAACTTAATTCAGGGCAGCTGTATTGCCAATAGTAAATAATTACTTATCTTATTTTTTCTAATGATTATAAATATTAACACAGAAAATTTGTATTATTTGTACTTCCCAAAATAAATGGTATGAAAAGGCATCAAACACTTATAGTCTTGTTTACTGAATCCAAACATCCCGATTAATCTCCACACCAATACATGCATACATACATACATACATACATACATACATACATACATACATACATACATACATACATACTAGCAAATCCTGGTCTCAGACATATTGTTGTACTTGACAAATGCAGCGTGTCAGAAAAATGAATGTTTTAATTGTTAATATTTAATTTTGGTGTTTGCTAAATTTTAAAGGCATGTGAAATGTTTAGACTCAACAGAAACACACATATTCAAAAATATATTCTTATCAGATATCTTTTTAACTTGGTAAATGTGTGAATATTTTTCACACATTTATTATTAAATAAAAGTGTTCATCTTTCTTTGCCTTCTATTCATTTTTTGAAACAATACTCACTGTATTTCAATTTCATGTAAACTGGTTCTGAATAGAAGAAAATATGCTATTTCTCTATTAACTGCTGTTTTTCTGATAGCTATTTAAAATATAACATTAGGAATTATGAAGACAGAAAAAGAAAACTAAAGAAAGCAAGTTCAAAGTCCTGGAAAATATCACATTAAAGTTATAACAGAAGAAGCGGTAGAACTGTTTATTCATTTGTTTGTATCATTCTCAAGACTGAAAATAACCAACTGACAAATGGTATAGTCGCCCTGCTGAAACGGTTACCATGGATTTATCTTTGTTAAGAGAAGCCTCTCAGATAACGCACTGATTATTCTTGTAGGAGTGAGAGGGGTACTGACGCGCCTCCCTTTCATGTGCTAAGCACCAATGAACGCATCACTTCAGCCAATGGAATTCGCATGAATCACAAATGGCAGATATATGTTCAGTCCATGTGGAGTAATCAGTGCGTTATCTGAGAGATATCTATTACCAAAGATAAATCCAGGGTAGCCGTTCGAACAGGGCGACTATAATTAAAGATGGTGTTAACTTACAAACTCATAAATATTTCATATCTTAAAACTGTCCTATATGAAAATTAACTGCAAATCTTGGGAATCTACATACAGTAACCCCATGAAATTGCAGTACTCACTACCAGATAATACTACAATCAAGTTACAGATGAGGAGGGCCTGCATGAACTGTTTTATCATTCTTAGAACTGCTTGAAAATTAACCATATGTAGAACCAAATCTAACTGAATATGAAGGTAATTTATGAATTCAAAAATTACTTTTCACCCATTATAATTCAATACGAAAATTAGCTGTAAAACAAACTTGAGAATATATACAAATATAATAATTTCTAACTCAAAACCACACTTATGTTATAAGAAATGATGATAATTCTTATAAATTCTCCGGGATCGCGATTTCATGTAAACTGATACACATCTTCAGCCAGAAACAAAGCTGTTGCCATCATTACAAACTCTAGATGTCGATATGTTCTTGTTAGTATTACCAAAATCTGAAAATAAAACAAATTTAAAAACAGAATCGACTGCCGGTATTTCAAAATTCATTACACAATGTTTGTTTTTTTAAATAAATATCTTTTTCCAAACCATTATATCTATCGGACCATTTAGTTCTTTTAATAATTCAACTTCTGGATTTATTTCATGTTTGAATGACAAAAAAATTATCTGCTACAGCCAATTTATCAGTTTATTTATACTTAATGTTACAAAAATGTTTTTTCGTTCTGGTTTCTAAATTACGTTTTGTCTTTCCAATATAAACTTTATCACAATTGAAACAATTAAACTGATAAATGCAAGACTTTTTATTATTAGGAATTTTATCTTTTTTAGAGAAACGCAATAAATTTTTAATACTATATTTATTTTGAGGAACTAAAGTTATGCCAAACTCCTTAAACATATTTTGAAAATGTTTATTAACCCAAGGATGGTAAGTAAATTTTTGATATTTAAATTTTTAAATTTTTTTATTTTTAAAGTCTTTATTAAAACCATTAATTAAAGCAGTATTAATAATATGTTTATCTTCTCTATTAAATTCATCTTTATTCAGGGGTATATTTATTAATCTATAAATCAAACTATTGAAAACAGAAAAATTTATGTGAAAAAGTGTTAAATCTTTTATATTTTATGTAATTATCAATATAAGTAGACTTCCTATAAATACCAAAGTTTAATTTATTATTATTTCTTATTATCTTTAGATCTAGAAAAGGAAGAAATCCATTAATTTTAGTTTCTAATGTAAATTTTATAGCTTTATCTTGCAAATTTAGTAATTTTAAAACATTGTTTATGAGTTTATCAGAAACAATTGCAAAAATATCATCAACATATCTATAAAACACTTTAAAAATTAAAGGGAATGCTTTAGTGACTTGCATTTCGAAAAATTCATAAAAAGATGAGCAAAAAAAGGTGAAAGAGGATTGCCCTTTGCTAAGCCAGAAGTTGTTGAAAAAGTTCACCATTAAAAGTGAAAAAATTTTGATCTAAACAAAATTCAGTAAGTTTAACAAAATCATCTATTTTAACCCGCTGTAAGAGATTTTGTTAAACTTACTGAATATTCGAGATTTAACTGTATTGGAACACCACAGTGAAGCGAAAAATTATTAAATTTTAGATGAGTCGTATTTTTTACACATCTGCTTCACTTTCGTACCTATTTTGAGGACATGTTTTGCAAATCATCGTTTGCATCTACGGCTCTTATGCGACTGAAGCTTGATCCAGCCGTGTGGGTAGTTCTGGGGTTGCTGCTGCCATCTGTTGATTTAGAGATAAACTTAAATGTGGGATTCTCTTGTGGCGGGATTTCAAAGTTCATTAGTTGGTTTTTATGTTTTTCTATGTATATCCTCTCCCATATGACGAGTTCACTATGTTTTTGTACGTATTTTAGTAATTCGGTACTATCTTCAATTTCATGATTTTCAGACCAGAAACATGTCCTCAAAATAGGTACGAAAGTGAAGCAGATGTGTAAAAGATACGACTCATCTAAAATTTAATAATTACTGAATTTTGTTTAGATCAAAATTTTTTCACTTTTAATGGTGAATTTTTTCAACAACTTCTGGCTTAGCAAAGGGCAATCCTCTTTCACCTTTTTTTGCTCATCTTTTTATGAATTTTTCGAAATGCAAGTCACTAAAGCATTCCCTTTAATTTTTAAAGTGTTTTATAGATATGTTGATATTTTTGCAATTGTTTCTGATAAACTCATAAACAATGTTTTAAAATTACTAAATTTGCAAGATAAAGCTATAAAATTTACATTAGAAACTAAAATTAATGGATTTCTTCCTTTTCTAGATCTAAAGATAATAAGAAATAATAATAAATTAAACTTTGGTATTTATAGGAAGTCTACTTATATTGATAATTACATAAAATATAAAAGATTTAACACTTTTTCACATAAATTTTTCTGTTTTCAATAGTTTGATTAATAGATTAATAAATATACCCCTGAATAAAGATGAATTTAATAGAGAAGATAAACATATTATTAATACTGCTTTAATTAATGGTTTTAATAAAGACTTTATAAATAAAAAAATTTAAAAATTTAAATATCAAAAATTTACTTACCATCCTTGGGTTAATAAACATTTTCAAAATATGTTTAAGGAGTTTGGCATAACTTTAGTTCCTCAAAATAAATATAGTACTAAAAATTTATTGCGTTTCTCTATAAAAGATAAAATTCCTAATAATAAAAAGTCTTGCATTTATCAGTTTAATTGTTTCAATTGTGATAAAGTTTATATTGGAAAGACAAAAC
Organism: Mantis religiosa; assembly: GCA_030765055.1. NCBI lineage: Eukaryota > Metazoa > Arthropoda > Insecta > Mantodea > Mantidae > Mantis > Mantis religiosa. The sequence goes on along the minus strand of CM060950.1, from coordinate 168,685,192 downwards.
GTAATTTAGAAACCAGAACGAAAGAACATTTTCGTAACATTAAGTATAAACAAACTGATAAATTGGCTGTAGCAGATAATTTTTTGTCATTTAACAATGAAATAAATACAAAATTTAAATTATTAAAAAAATTAAATGGTCCGATAGATTTAATGGTTTGGGAAAAGATATTTATTTAAAAAAACAAACATTGCGTAATGAATTTTGAAATACCGGCAGTCAATTCTGTTTTTAAATTTGTTTTATTTTCAGATTTTGGTAATACTAACAAGAACATATCAACATCTAGTGTTCGTAACGATGGCAACAGCTTTGTTTTTGGTTGAAGATGTGTATCAGTTTACATGAAATTGCGATCCTGGAGAATATTTGTATATATTTATTTGCTTCACTGTTAATAGCTCATATTTTACTTATTTAAACTTGAGAATGCTTACATACAGTAAGTCTATGCAATTGCAGCTCTTATTTCTGTAGTTTTTTCAACTTATATCTAAAGAAAAATATCGAAAGCTTATTTGCAGGATTATTTCAAAATTAAGTTAAAGTGTTTCTTTCAGAATAGCTGAAAAACAGAAATATAATTTAGTCATTGTATGAATAATAATAATATAGTAATAATAATAATAATAATAATAATAATATAGTAATAATAATAATAATATAGTAATAATAATAATAATATAATAATAATAATATAATAATAATAATATAATAATAATATAATAATAATAATATAATAATAATAATAATAATAATAATAATAATAATAATAATAATAATAATAATAATAATAATAATAATAATAATAATAATAATAATATAATAATAATAATAATAATAATAATAATATAATAATAATAATAATAATATAATAATAATAATAATAATATAATAATAATAATAATAATAATAATATAATAATAATAATAATATAATAATAATAATAATATAATAATAATAATATAATAATAATATAATAATAATAATATAATAATAATAATAATATAATAATAATATAATAATAATAATATAATAATAATAATAATAATAATAATAATAATAATAATAATATAATAATAATAATATAATAATAATAATATAATAATAATAATAATAATAATAATATAATAATAATAATAATAATATAATAATAATATAATAATAATAATATAATAATAATAATAATATAATAATAATAATAATAATAATAATAATAATAATAATAATAATAATAATAATAATAATAATAATAATAATAATAATAATAATAATAATAATAATAATAATAATAATAATAATAATAATAATAATAATAATAATAATAATAATAATAATGTGTTATTCTGTTGTTGCTATATTTTCAATTGCTGTAACTTCCTATTAGCCTCGAATCTCTCAATTTCCATAAGGTAATAGAAAAGTTAGTAATATGTGCTCCTTGCACAATTATGTTCTAATGCTCTTTTTCTACCTGGAAAAAAAAATGTTACAGAAAACCTTAGGTGCACCTTAGGATAATTACTTTTACTTAAATGTTATCAATTACTTTCAGTTATTTCGTTTTCAATAACTGTTTCTATTTGACCTAAAAGAATTCTCTTCAATCGAATACCCTTGTTTTGTGGCACATTGCAGCTGTTCAGAATTTGGTGAAGCAATTCTGGTGTTAGCCCAACTGGGATGTATTCTGAGGAAGTGCTAGGAGGAACAAATTCTGCAGCACACACTAAGTTGTCAATAAACTTTGTCCAATCTTCACAGCCACTTAAATTCACATATGGATTCTTGGTTGCTGAATATTTCAACAACAATGATACTACTGCAGTCCCAAACTGTAACACAAGAAAGGAAAGGAAAACGTGAATACAAAGAATTTTCATAGAGCATGGAAAATTCCTTGAGCTCTCATAGCTCACCTTGATTGAAGATGTATTGATTTTTATTATTGTTCATTATGATGTTTATAGGAGTCAGCACTTCCAAAATCTTAATTTCAGTGCTTCAAATTACAAGAACAAAATATAGAACCCTATATACTCAAGGGGTCTTTTAAGAAGGGACCTAGTATTTTAAATAATAAATGTTACATGTAAACATTATTACCTCTGCAGCTACAGGAAAAATAAAATTGCTTGTACAAAATTTCTGAAAGAAGATGTGAAATACAAGTTTACAGTATGCAAAATGGTGAACTATTATTGATATTACAATTAAGCAAATGAGTCAACCTTGTATACACTTTTCTTGTCACAAGCTTGTAAGTGGAGAAAAGTGTATACAATTGACTCATTTGCCTAATTTTAATAACAATGGCACTCCACTTTCTGAAATACTTATTTTTATTCTATATTATTGATATTTTTATTGTTTAAACAAGATTACTTAAGGACAATTAAATATGCTTAATAATTTGGTTTACACTTTAGGTTAGCACAAACTGTATAACATTGAATAACTTAAACCAAAATAAAATAACATGCTTGTGGACCTTTGGTTTTCATACTAGTACTCTACCACTGAGCTACCGTGATTGCTAACTTGGAATGAGAATTGAATTTTTCTCATACAATTCATGCATAATGCGGTAACCTCAAGCAACCTCAGTTACTATGAGCCTACTGTGACTTTGTGGGTTCGTGAAATAACAAGACGAGGTTACAAAACACAAAAACTACACTTTATTTTCGTAGCAAATACATTCTTCACATTACAATTTGCTAGCAACCTCAAAACTGTTTATTTTCTCCAACACTACTCTCCATCGGCTTCGCGAGTCTACCGCCAGGGTGACACTGCTCCCTCCTCAAGGCTGGTCGTCCCGAACAGCGCCTTCGTAGCGGGCCAGGCGATCCAGGTGTACCACCAACATCTTTCCTCGGGGCACCCGCTGGATGCGGTAGACCACGTCGTTAATCCTCTTCACCACACGGTACGGTCCTTGCCATGGCTGCTGAAGCTTCGGGCAGCGTCCCTTGGTCCAGGTCGGGCGGTACAACCAGACAAGGTCACCTTGCTGGAACCCTTGGCTGTTGGCTTGCCTGTCGTATCGGTTTTTCATGCGGTTGCTCGCCTTCTGGATGTTCTGGCGAGCCATCTCGTGCATGTCATGGAGGTGGTCCACCAGGTTCTCCACATCCCTCAAGAGTGGCCCCAAGTCTGCATCCGCCAGCTGCTCCCTCCTCAGGCCTGCGCTATCCCAGCCATCCGCAGGCATTGCCATGACTACTCGAACTGCTGCGGCACGCTCCTTCTCCTCCACTCTTGTGCATTGGCCGCACTCTTCTGGACAGGGTCTTCGGGACATAGCGTCCGCGTTACCGTGACTCTTCCCTCTGCGATGTTCCGAGGTGAAGTCGTACTCCTGCTGCCTCTGGACCCAATGTGCTGTCTGGCCTTCCGGTCGCGCCATCACCATCACCTCGCTCCTCGCGGGGACAACCACGTCTTCGTTCAAGATGACCCTGCAAATTCCAAGGCGCTCTTCTGGTTGACGGAGTATAACCTATTCTCCGTTGAGCCTCAGGACCTTCCTGCCGACGTCGACCGTCACCTCGTGGCTCCTGAGGGCATCCAGTCCCAGAATCACCTCCTCAGCCACCTTCGCGACGACGAACACCCACAGACGCACGGCACTCCGTCCCAAGATCAGCTCCAGCAGGGCCTCCTTCTCCACAGGCATGGTGTCGCCCGATGCCGTCACAAGCTCGTATGGTCGGCTCGGCTTCCTCGTCGGCAAACCCTTCGCCACGTCAGGTCTGATGATGGTCACGGCCGCCCCGGTGTCCACCAGCACGCGGCACGGCTTTCCTTTTACCCAGCCGTCCGCGATGAGGTTGTCATCCATACGCCGGCTGACGGCGCGGATTGTCACTCCAGGGGATGGTGGTAATGGCGCCGACGTTCCCCTCTCCACGACGGCCCTTACTCGTTTTCCGGCTGCTCTTCCTGGTGTGGGCAGTCTCTCCGCAGGTGTCCGGGCTGTCCACACCCCCAACACAGGCCACTAGGTGTTCGCCGGCGTCCCTCAGCTGCTCTTCTGTCTCCGGCGTAGCGGACACTCCTCGTTCTCGACGTCGGGATAGATGCTACCTTGGCCGCCTCCATCCTTAATGCCGCTGTCAGCGCCTCGTGGATGGTTTTATAATCGCCGAGCATTAGGCGCTGACGAATCTCCGTGTCCCGTACCCCGTCGACAAAGTTGTAGGCGGCTTCCCGGGATACGAACTCCAGTGGCAGGTCAACCAAGGCCTTGCCAGCTAGCTGCTCAATCGCTATGGCTAACTCCTGCAGCGTCTCCCCCGGCTGCTGTGACCTTGCCTTTAGTTGGCTGCGGTACGGTGCGGCTAAGCGGTAGTTCCCGAAACGATTCTTCAGGGCCTCCCAGATGTCCTTGGGCGCTGCCGTTGTCTGCACCGCGTTTAGGACTTCCGCGGCCCGTCCCTGGAGGCTGGCTATTAGCTGTGTGGCCTCCTCCTCCTCCGGTGACCATCTGTTGTGCTTGGCCACTGTGTCGAACTGACGGCGGAAGACCTCAAATGTTGAGGGGCCGTCATATTTCGGCGGTTTTACGCGCGCAGATGTTGTGTCGCGTCCCGGCGCGTCGGCCTTCAAATCCTTCAGTTTCCTGCCGACGACGTCCTCTACTATGGCGTTCAGGGACTTGACGCTGCTGTCGGCCTTTCCCTCCAGGTCGTCAACGCGGCTCGCCAGGTCCTCGACGCGCTCGTCCACTTGGCCCATCCGCTTGCCCAGCTCCGTCACGTTATTCCTCACGCCGGCCAACTGTTCTTCAAATTTGGCGGCGAGGGCCTCGTTCGCAACCTTCATTTCTTCCAGCGTTGCGGCCAGGTTGTCATTTGTAGTCTCCAGCTTCGCGGCCAGGCTATTATTTGCCGCTTCCGTTTTTGCAGCGAGGTTTTCATTTGCCGTCTTCATTTCTTCCATTTTCTCTAAAATCTTTGCCAATGCAGCTTCCATTGTCGTATATCCCACTTCTGACACCATTTGTGACTTTGTGGGTTCGTGAAATAACAAGACGAGGTTACAAAACACAAAAACTACACTTTATTTTCGTAGCAAATACATTCTTCACATTACAATTTGCTAGCAACCTCAAAACTGTTTATTTTCTCCAACACTACTCTCAACTGTCTCTCGCTTCCGGTAACGATCGGCCCCGAAGTTTTCCGAATCTCCACGGCCATCATTTATTCATCGGCTTCGCGAGTCTACCGCCAGGGTGACACTACTTATGGCCAGTATGAAAGGACAACTATACTTGCTGCCAATCTAGAATGTGATTGACATATAGTAACCATGTGCAAGAAGGCTTTAAACAAATGGGAGGGAATGGGTAGGTCATAATGGTTTTCATAGCAACGATTAGAAGGACCAATTAGAGTAGAGATGTTTCCATGATGTCAGACACTAAACCTTGGTTGCCAATATTCTAACACTTGCTTAGAATGATGTGCAGGTGAATGAGTTATCCTTATCTTCTTCTGCTAACGCTGCAGTAAACACAATACCCTGATGCTTTGACCTTCTAATAAAACTGCAGTAAACACAAATGACTTCACATTTGTTGCTGTTTGTTTTAAACAGTTAGAGATTTTGTACTGCCAAGCTCCTTTGCATCCTATTTGTGGCAATTTGTCTTGGTTTATATGTGTTTCAATCTGTCTGTGTATCTGTGCGTGTGTTGAGAGCATTTTCAATTGTTTTAATGAATGTTTAATATGTCTAAAAATAGTGACAAAGATAGCACAGACAAACGAAAATCTGGAAGTGCTTGGGAATAAAAACTATTTTTTTCAGCAATAAATGTGACAATTCTGGGATTATTAATGACAAAACAGTTAATCTTCTCCTTTTAATAATAATAATAATAATAATAATAATAATAATAATAATAATAATAATAATAATAATAATAATAATAATAATAATAATAATAATAATAATAATATCCACTGCAGTAACAACTGAATCACCTTTGTACATTTAATCTAACGCGCACTCCCTGTAGCAGCAATAAGCAGCAATGTTGCCTCTCTCCCCATTCGAAACATCAATCACTTTCTCGAATGGCAACCAGTATAAGACATAAAATAAAACATTTCCTTTTGATTTCATTAATAAGACATTTTCACTTTTAGTGCACTTTATTGCAAAATTTGTTATCAGTATCTTACTGCTGTAAGGTTTTAATGATTAACTGCCAAGTGTAAATTCACACTTGGTTGTTAAAATATTAAATTTTTTCTTACTTTTCTTGCAATTTTGAGATATAAAATTCAATAATAAATAAACTATTTAATTTAAATCAACAAAATACCAACTTTTATTAAACATTTATTTAGGAATATGTATGCAAAGTTTCATACCAATTCGTTGAGAGTTACAGAAGTTGAAGCATTTTGAAGATACAAAAATGTTGAAAAATTGAAAGCAGAGGAAGATGAATTTAAAGATTTAGATAGAAATTACACTACTTTGCTTACTTTGAATTCCCCATGCATCAAATGCAGAGCATACAGCTACCTTACCTTCTTTCTCTTTAATTTGGTTACCTTTGGCTCTTCTTTTATAATTTTTCAATCTACAATAGTTTTTACAAAAAAAAAAGGTACAATTTCTTTACATTAGAAAACATGTTACACTCTCTACCATTTTTATTATAAATGACTGAAACTTTGGATGCTGGTTCCTTTAGATAATAGTTACAAAACTGTATATACTCATTTGCCCATGTCTAATGGTTCTGCAGGGGAAAATTTAAGGAATGCGACAGAATTTTCTTGAATTTTTCTCAATTTTCTGTTTTCAATACCAATCATTATTAAGTATTTGATATAGAGCCATAATGATACCATTTTTATTGAAAACTTATCTAGGAATATACATATATGCAAAACTTAAAGACATTCATGGAAAACTTCAATGTCTGGAGCATTAAAAACTGCTAAAACTTGGACACAAAGAAAAATCCAGTTAGAATCTCTAAATATAAACAACATTTTTTCTATGTTTAAAAACCCTCCTGCACTATATGAAGACCACTCAGCTAGTTTATTATCCTCCTCTTCTTTTAATTTAGTCACTTTTAACTGCTTCCTGGCATATTTATATTTGCTCAATGATCTTTGAGGACTTTGGTTTAGCTTTCACCTATTCCTAATACTATTAATTTTCTTGCTAACAGGTCTTCCTTAACATTTAGACTAGCTTTATAACCCATATTAAACTCACTAACTGCTGCAGTCACTACAATTTGCAATTCCTTCCTTGATACAAAAACTTCTATGTGACATTTACTCCATGCAAACTTTCATTAGCATTCTGTGTTTCTCCTTTGATGCAACTCTCCAGTAGAATAGTACTAACTAAGGTAGCTACAAAATAGGAATGAAGATAAGGTGGGGCTAGGCGTGGATGTTCTATGGCCACCAGCCAATGTGGTACGTGCAACGCTGTACTGGCTCGCATTGCCGAAGCATGCGGTTAATTTCTTTGCGCGCTCTAAAGATACCAATTACAGAATTATTTGTTTTTCCCATGTTACAGGGCTATTTTTCTGAGGATTACTGTCCAAACCCCAGGTTTGTAGCACATCTGGTTTGGGAGATAAGGAAGACTAGAAAGAAAATAATTATTAATTTATAGATGAGTTGTAGTTATTACACATCTGCTTCACTTACGTACCTATTTTGAGGACATGTTTCGCAAATCATTGTTTGCATCTTCGGCTCTTATGCGACTAAAGCTTGATGCAGTGGTGTGGGTAACTCTAGAGTTGCTGCTGCCATCTGTTGATTTAGTGATGAACTTAAATGTGGGATTCTCTTCTGGCGGGATTTCAAAGTTCATTAGTTGGTTTTTAGGTTTTTCTATGTATATTCTCTCTCATATGACGAGTTCACTATGTTTTTGTACATATTTTAGTAATTCAGAGCTATCTTCAATTTCATGATTTTCAGACCAGAAATGAGCTGCTATTGCGGACTTATCAATATTTTTGTATCTTAAGTGCCTGAAGTGTTCTTTCTTTCTAGTGCCTATGTTTCTTTCTGTCCTCCCTATGTAAATTTTTTCACAGTCTTTACACTTCATCTTGTAAATGCCTGACTTTTCCTCTGGTTTTATCTTAGCAGTATTATTACTGTTAAGTAGGTTTTCAATGTTGTAATTGTTTTTTGATGCCAATGTTATATTGTATTTCTTGAATATTTTTTGGAACTTTTTTGTGGCCCAGGAGTGGCAAGTAAATTTAGCAAATCTAATTTCTTGTTTTATTGGTGTGAGAGCTGTGATCTGTTTTAATCTCTTTTGAAGTTTGAATGATTTTAGTTTTTTATCTACATGGTTTTTTCCATATCCATTTTTAATTGCAGTTTTTAAGATTTGATGGTATTATTTTTTATATTCTTGCTGGCTGAGGGGTAGATTTACTAATCTGGGTGTGAGACTGTTGATGGTGGCCCCTTTGGTCTCCCAATCTAACCACCCATGATTTCTAGATCTGGAATAAACAAAGTATAAAGTGTGCAAGACAAACTCTCATTCTCTGGAAGAATTAAAACAAAATATCTCCCAAAAATGTATGAACAATGATGGTGACCAGTTTCAGCAGCTCCATTCATAAAGTTGGTAGATAAAGTCTTTAAAATATGTTTTAAAAATGTTGTATGATTACATACATGCCATTCTATGATAGTGGCAGGCAGCAATGAGCACTGATGATGTAGACAAAATATGCATGTGCAGCAGGTTCTTAGATCATTGACTCCCTTGGTACATTACTATGTTTATCAGCTGAATCTAGTCTTGCTCCATTTGTAAACAAATTGCACGAGTAAAATGATTGGTTGCCAATCTTACTGGAAAAATAATTTTTTTATTTAATTTTTCAACAAAAGTGAATTACTTGGAGAAAGGAGTTTTAAATTACCTAGTCCTAATGAAACAAGATGACCTACCTACCATTCATGGGGTGTTATGACAATTTTAGAATACTAAGCAGGGATATACGCGGCTCTAAAAGTGTATCTGAATTTGAATGCAGAAATTTCAATCTGATAAATACTGCTTTTGAAATCATTACAAATTTGAAGGATTCTATATTTGTACTTTTTGTCCATTTCTTCTAAGGAATATTTGTACATTCAAGTGCTTTGTTTGATATTCTCCAGAAGAAAAGTGTAGATATTAATAGATACCAAACTGAAATAGTAAATTACTTTTCATCTATTAGACAACTCAAATGCAAGGAAGCAATTCTTTACTGAATGGAAAATTTTGTTAATCCTCTGAACGTAAATTCTCACAGAAATTAAGTTAGTGAAGATAAAGGTGAAGTTAAGTTTATGTAGAAATATATACACAAATTAAGAAGACTGCTTTGAAATACCAAGCTGCATCATAATTCATGTGAAAGCAAGATTTACAGACTTTCAGGAAATAAATATAGTCATCCAAAGAGCTTTCCAGAAATTAGCTTTGAAAGCTTAATTAAGAACTACCTTTTCTTCTTAAAAGACAAATTAAAAGGAGAGTTAACTACATACATAGTTGTGAGGATAAACAGTTGCCACTCAAGCATCTTTAAGTATATGATAATCATATGTGTTTGGAGGAAATTAGTAACAGTGACGTCAAAATTAATCTCAGAAACTATTTGTAGTTGGTTTATTAATACTCATCACTTACTTGTTTATTTATGAGAGACTAGTTTCAAAGGCATTCGCCTCCATTTTCAATCTCTTTCCAACTGGAACAAAATATCACCTTGGCACCTACTAATAGACACTCAATTTTAAAATTGCTAAATTCAAAAACAAAAGATGAAATACCATCAGTTAACAGATCCGGAATATACCAGATAAGTTGTAAGAATTGTGAAAAATGCTACATAGGTCAAACTAAAAGAAATCTAAAAACAAAATAAATTGACAACATGGGAGAACATATTCATATGGAAAAATAAGGATCGCGTAATGAACTTTGAAATCCCACCAGTAGATAATTTGACAAAGAAGTTCATAGTTCCACCACAAGAGAGAGAGAGAGAGAGAGAGAGAGAGAGAGAGAGAGAGAGAGAGAGAGAGAGAGAGAGAGAGAGAGAGAGAGAGAGAGAGAGAGAGAGAGAGAGAGAGAGAGAGAGCAGACAATAACAGATGCCAGTTGGAAAGAGACTGAAAATGGAGGCGAATGCCTTTGAAACTAGTCTCTCATAAATAAACAAGTGATGAGTATTAATAAACCAACTACAAATAGTTTCTGAGATATTATCATCACTTTAGCAACTGAGAATAGCATAGTTAAATCTTCATATAAGAGCCATGAATTTGTGGAAGGTATGGTTAAAAATTTAAGGTACCTAACGTTTATAATTTTATTTACACTACACAACATGAAATTTACCTCCACAAAGATAAAAACGTGAGTTTAGATATTTTCACATGTAGATTCTGAAAATGATGGTTAAAATGGCACATCATGTCTTAATTTTTAGGTATATATAAAAGAAAATGAGTTCACATACCAGCTGGTAATACGTGTGTCATTGGTTGCCAACGATTGTCCTACACAATTACTTATGCAGGTACTTATAAAATTTGAAGATGAAAACATGTTGTACAATTTAACCAGATCCTGACTTTTAATCATATAATTCTGAAAGTGAGAGATATTTTGTAGAACAAGTAGACTTGAATGATATGGCACGCAACTTAAATTTGTCAGAAGAAGAATATGAGCTACTAGGTTCCAGGCTGCAACAATGGAAATTACTTACACCTGGTACAAAAAATTACAGAATATCAAAATAGACATCAGAAATTTGGAAAATATTTTTCAATGGAAGAGAATATATGTTTCTCTATTGACATCAATGGTTTGAGTGAACTAACAATTGAGCATAATCCAGATGACTGCCGATTGTTTATAGACTTATCGAACTTCAGCTTAAAGGCTGTGCTACTTCATAATGGTAATCTTCCATCTGTTCTAGTTTTCCATTCTATAGACCTTAAAGTTATAAAAGTATGGCCAAGAGTGTACGTGTTTTAAAATATGAGGTTCATTGTTGGAAAATATGTGGTGACCTTAGAGTAACTGGTTTGCTGCTTGGATCGAATGGGGGTTCTCTCTCTCTCTCTCTCTCTCTCTGTGTGTGTGTGCGTGCGTGTGTGTGGTGTGTGTGTGTGGTGTGTGTGTGTGTGTGGTGTGTGTGTGTGTGGTGTGTGTGTGTGTGTGGTGTGTGTGTGTGTGGTGTGTGTGGTGTGTGTGTGTGTGGTGTGGTGTGTGTGTGTGTGTGTGGTGTGGTGTGTGTGTGTGTGGTGTGGTGTGTGTGTGTGGTGTGTGTGTGGTGTGGTGTGTGTGTGGTGTGGTGTGTGTGTGTGTGGTGTGTGTGTGTATGTGTGTGTGTGTGTGTGGTGTGTGTGTGTGGTGTGTGTGTGTGTGTGGTGTGTGTGTGGTGTGGTGTGTGTGGTGTGTGTGTGTGTGGTGTGTGTGTGTGTGTGTGTGTGGTGTGTGTGTGTATGTGTGTGTGTGTATGGTGTGTGTGTGTGGTGTGTGTGTGAGTGGTGTGTGTGTGTG